>JARHVA010000832.1:2847500-3395000 GCA_037957365.1 Torreya grandis | reverse complement strand
GGATTTGTTGAGAGCAAAAAAATTACAATCTGAAGAAACATTGCTAAACACTACATTATTTCTTTCTTTCCATAACCAAAATAGAATCTTCACTCTAAAAGTATGCCAGACTTGGGTGTATTTAAAAGGCAAGGCAGGTTTATCTCCAAGAAGGACATGCTACCATTAAAGAAAATTGGGCTTTAAAGGCTTGAAAAGGTCATGAATCCATGTCCAGACCCTTTGAGCTTTGGATCAATGCCATAAAAGATGAGGGAACATTTCCATGTGGCCACAAAAAGGACATTTGAGAAGGGAAATTTTTAAATGCACAAGCTATCTGCCTATATATAGGATTTGATATAGAAAACACCAAGTGAAGTGAGCTAACTTAGGCTCCAAGCAATCATCCTAGACATTATGAAAATAGAAACACCAGGTGTGAACTGAAAGAATGCAGACCCCAATGAGAGTTAAGCTTGTCCACCATGGGCATGTGGGGAGTAAGCCACCCATAACCAAGCTAGGGGGTGTAATTTTGAAATGAAGTCTTAGCATACCACTTCTAGTCCTTACACTCAGGATGAGTAGAATTAATAGAGATTTTATGAAGCATTGAAGGTAGAATAAAATTAAGGAGTTGTTCTTAAGATTCTCTATCAACATTGGCTAACTGGAATTTGGTTTTCACCTCCTTATAGGAAAGCTAAAAGAAAGACTGCTTACAAAAGATGCCTTGGACAATATGAATGCCTCTACAAAATAACTTAAGAGCATTGATCCAAGGAACCTTGACTGGAGAGAATTCATTGAATTTGATAACACGTGACCACCATAGCGAGTGTGAGTTAATAGACAACCCATCGTAAAACCCTGAGCCATTCCAGAGAAGCCATGGTTTGATATTTACCCATTCTTTAAAGATAATTTTAGCTAAAAAGGAACCTATAATTTGAATAGGAGTTTTGATGATGAGCAGATTGGAGAAGCCAAGCCTTTCTAGGCTTTTTAACGTTTAAGAAGACTTGTCAATATTTTAAAGTCACATATGTCACAAACAATGTAATATTTAGACAAACAAATTTAATTCATGGACTGGTTTAATAAATTTCTAAGTTATTACTATTAATTTTTTAGGGAAAACATACATTATAACATCTTTAAAATTATGCATTTACAAACACCCAACTATTCATTTTCCTATACTAAACATAAGGGGTTGAGATCTGTATTTTCATCCTCTATCTATCTAATTATCTGAGGTGTGACTTGAAACAATAATATAATGTTTTTAATGTGGAAAAAAGATATTGAGGTCCCACAATTTATCTTTTTATTTCTATTCATCCATATTACCAATATATTACCACCTAAAATAAAAATTACATCTCTTTCAACATTCCTTACACCATTAAAATAATTGCTATTTTTTTTTAAAAATAATTTATTACCAACTCCTCTCTTAAACCTTTTTTTCCCCATCCCCATCCCTTTCTTAAACCTTCTCTTTCCCCATCCCCATCCCCATCCCAACCCCTTATTTAACTTTAACAAAATTTTAAATAACTTATTATATATTTTAATAATACTTTCAATCTTTTTAATTATTTTTTAAAATTTATTATATATTTAATAATACTCTTAATAATTTATTATATATTTAATAATATTGTTTCAAATAATGTAGGTAAAATATGGGATTTGAACATGCCTAGGGTTAGAAAGAGTGCCGCCTTTATCATTAAATCACATATCTTTCACTTACATTACCAGTGTGCCAATATACATTTACAGTACCCATAGAATGTTGTGTAGAATATTCCTATTTGAACTGTCCAAACCAACAACTTAAATTGAAGTGAAAATAAGTTTTATTTTAAAAAAGTGAACAATAATTATTTAAACAATAGTCTGAATTACATGAATGAATGCATGCATCATTTATGATAAAGAGAAATCTCTTAGAAAACATAAAAATCTATATGTAAATTGCATAATAGAAACTTGTCCAAATCAAAGTTTTGATACTACTTGTAATGAAATTAATTAGATGATTCATATTAATATAATTATATATCACAAAATTAAGAGTAGATTAAATAGATCTACAACAATAATTATCGAAAGAGTAGAATACTATAATATTATGATTGAGTCACTTACAGGGGTTACCCTTCATAACAATGCAATAAGAAAAAAATTCACAATATGATGATAAAAGACTAACCACTACCTCCTATATATACTCTACTTAGCCAAGGTTATTCCATAGGTAGACCATACTAAGAACATGGAGAAATGCGATAAGATAATATGAAGGTGTGTAAACCACAAGTTAGTCACAAATATTCTTAGATGCACTATAGACCTTAAGGAAGTAGTAATAATATTGATGCTTCTATCTTCCCTGAATGTTAGTGTTCAGGGAGCAGGATAATAGATATAGGTTCAGAAGTTGTAGAGATGGAAGATAAGTACATTTTAATCATTCTAGGTAATATATAAAACTTAGATCATTAATATAATATTGGTTGGAGTAAGATATATAAACCATGGGGCATAAAGATGGAGAAAATATGAGACTTGAAAAATTGTGAAAGGTAAATAACTGAGAGGAACAACCAAGATCTGAGTTCACCAAGTGTACAAGACTAAGGTGATATATAATAAAAAAATACCATCTACAAATTTTTTACATGAGTATGGCTTGAAAAGAAAAATAGGAGAATTAGAGAAGGTAAAACTATTTACCATTTCCTACTTATATATTGAATTTAATAGGCATAATAATTATATATTTACTATATATATATATATATATATATATATATATATATATATATATATATATATATATATATATATATATATATATATATATATAGGTATAGGTTAACTAATAATATATACAAATTTCCCATAGATTATTTCATAAATTAATATATTTTAAAGAATGCTGACTATTATATTATATAGGATATATATTAAATCTATCTATATAAGCATTATGTATACAACAATCATTTATCAATTATAACATATCTTGAAATTTATCTATCAAGGCATAAAATATTTAGTTTTTATATATTTAGACTTCTACCATTAATAAATTTATTTTATTAATAGATTTAAATGTGTATATTACATCTAAATATAATAGTTATATATTTACATAATATATAATATTAACCATAGTAGATATGTATGTATCATAAATATTTACTTTTATTATAAATCATGTATTACTCTTATTTTAGGTCTTTATTTAATATTATTTATGTATATGTAAATTGTATAAATGAAGATATAGATTAATCATAGTATATATGTATGTATCATAACTAGCATACGTATCTTCCACTTACATTACTGATGTGCCATGATAGATTTATAGTGCCCATAAAATGCTCTGATGTGGAAAATTTCCAAGTATTTGAATGGTCCAAACCAATGACATAAATTGAGGTAAAAATTATTTTTATTTAAAAAAAAGGTTAACATTAATTATTTAAAGCTAATAGTAAATTTTAAAATAAAATTAATGGTAAATTAATATTTAAAATGCATTGTCATATCATTTATCAAGGTACAAACCTTACTAGATTAAAAAAAATGAAATTGTAAAAAGTTGATAAAATAATGCAATGATAGATTCCTCCTAATAGTTTGGGTATTGTCCATTCAATTAAAAGATTAAAAAAAAAAAAAAATAGCCTAAATTTTACATACATAGAACTCCTAAAACTATTAGCAAGCAATCCAAAAGGCCCCAAAACCTTAAAATTAACTATATGTTTCCCTCAAATTGATATCTATTGTAAAATTTATGACTTACAATCCTTAGGTTTGATACTAAAAACTTAAAAAATGACTAAGTATTGATGAGATTAGTTTTTTAAAAACTATCTTCTAAATCATAACTCGTGGAGTCGTGAGACCAATTCTAGAAGATGTAGAGTGACCTTAATTTTTTATATTTACCAAATTAAATTTAAGTATAAAGAATAAACCTTATAATTAACATTTATTTGAGAAAACAACTAACCCTTTCATTTTGGTCATTCAAATCCTTTAACTCATACTCGTTAAACATCACATATTATTAGGAATGCATACATGATTTTGTTAAGAATACCTATGCATTATAGTGTGTATGAGATTTTGTGCATATGCATTGTATCATGTATGTGATTTTACTATGTATAGTTTTTAAAACATGCATATAGGGTTAGATTTTGCTTGCATTCCCTAGCCTAAGGCCTGAGCTTGAAAACACATAATTGATACAATGGTTTTTGTTAGTGTTACTAAGAATGAGAATGGAAAAATCATGGAAATATCTATATCCATATTTATTTTCATATGGCATTCTACATCGAGCAATTAGATTAAATAGGAGGTGTCTTTCATTTATGAATCCTTTTCCATTTTTTCATCTAATTAGTTTAGATTCATCTAATTATGTTTTAAATAGTTAAAATAATTATAATTTTTGTCCAATAGTTTTTGACTCATCTAAATTGACATGCAGTGAATTCTCTACATTTTTAGAGGATTCATTGGATATTTGACACATGTTTTCATTCATATGACATATGTTTCAATAACTTATTACGTAGTTAAAATATTTCAATAGAAACTAAAAATTGCATTAGTGGATTCAACATGTCAATAAACTTTACAATGTCACGTTTCTTTGAGTCCATTCCCTGAAATTCCCTATCACTATCTATCACCTCACGATTTCCACCCAATACACCTTGAAATATTTCACCACTTGGATGTTATGTATGACATTTCCCTTGCCCACCACTTTCTCACCATGAAATGAAATAATTATTCCCAATATAGTGCATTCTGATCCCATATGAAGGGACACACAACCTCATTTTCCACCATCACCTTGACCATAAATATAAGATTATCATTGCTTAACATTTCATACATGAAAGGTGAGACAGGTTCAATGACCATGGGTTTTGAGTGAGGTATTACTGTAAATTTACACTCTTTTGCTTTATAAAATCCTGCTTTACCAAAAAAAATTACATTATTATTTCAAACTAGTCATCAAACATGGATTCTTATTTTAATAAAATTAGCTCTCATGACATCTTCATTCACCCTCAACAATAGAAAATGATGAATGTAATACATCTGCACTTGAAAACTATGGACCCCTTTGCAATCATTGATGCAAGCCATGCAAATCCAACCACTACCTTGAATTTGGGTTTGGTTTACAATATGCCCCCCTGACATATGGTATCACCTAAAAGACCTTGTGATTTGCACTCACGATAACTGTCCAATGCATGTTGAAATCTTTCATGACTTACATGTTCTTTAATACCTTTCCATTTCTTCTCAGGGTTTGAGTTTGGTGTTTCCTTATGTTGTTAACCATGATTTAATTATTCTAGATGTTAATAACATGCAAGTGGTAAAATATTTTAATGTGAGTCGAGTGGTGATGGTGAGTGCCAATATTAGGGCATTTTAGGTGATATCATACACCATAGGATCCATATCATACCCCAGACCTCGATTCAAGGTAGCTAGTGGATTTATATGATATGCACCCTTTGTAGAGGTTCATAACTTACAAGATGTTGACATATTTGATTGGTCATTTTCTATTGTCAAGTGTGGATGAGGATGTCATGAATGCTAATTTAATTATGGTAGGCTCCACATATGATGTGTTGATCGAAGTATCACTATAATGCCATTAATGTGGGGACACGATATTTAGTTTTTGATATATATGTATGTCTCTGTGTGTGTGTGTGTGTGCGCGCGCGCGCGCGCGCGTGTGCGTGTGCGTGGGCGTGTGCGTGTGTGTGTACACACACATTATTATTAAATATGGTTATATTATATTATTATTTATAATATATATTAATATTATAAATATAAAGTAATATATATTAATATTATTATATTATAAATTATTAGTTATTATATGTATTAATAGGATGTAATTTTTTGTTTTCATAAATTGGAGTTTTTTAGAGCGAAGTTATATAGTAAATTATTTTTATTATATACTTAGATTTTATATAATTCTAAATCTCATGAGTGAAACATAATATATTGTTTTTGATGATAATAATAATAATAATAATAATAATAATAATAATAATAATAATAATAATAATAATAATAATAATAATAATAATAATAATAATACATAAATAATTCACAAGAAAAATAGGTGGTATGGAAGCATGCCTCAAAGTTAGACTAGGCCAAGCATAGGAACAATGCAAACAATAGAAACAAAAAACAACACTAGGCCCCGCCTAGAAATGAGTAATCATAACATCATAAAAGAGAACATTAAGCTACCAAAGCAATGTTGAAAGGTGGAGGATCCATATCATTTGGACCCCAACCTGAGATAGGCAAGTCATTATCATCTAAAATTATCTCCCAACCAAATGCATGCGCAGTGTCCTTGTCATCTTCTTGTGGCCCAGTAGGAGAAATGGTCGGAGAGAGTTTGGGGAACTTTTCCATTATGTCTGTCTAACCTCCAAGTGGTGCCCTCCAAGCATCTAGATGCAGAGGAGGAGGATCACCCCAACCATCCTTCCTAATAGGGGAAGGAGGTGGGGGTTACCACACTCATTGTTGTCTAGGAGGGGACATGCACTGATACAGATTTCCACTTGGAGAGTGGCATCAAGGTTGGTTATGTCAGTACCCTTCTCGAGGTGGACTAGTAATTCTTCCATCAATTTTGTAATCCTTGGGTGGAGAAGGAAGAATTTATGCCATAGCACAAGCAACATCTCCACAATGAGTGAGAAGGTCTTGAAGATGGCCAAGATCTATAGTAACTTTATTTTCCTAAACTTGAATCTAAAAAAGTACATAGAAAATAATAAAAGATTTGTTGAAAGCAAAAAATTATAATTTGAAGAAATAATGCTAAACACTACATTATTTATTTTTTCCCATAACCAAAATAGAATCTCCACTCAAAGTATGCCAGACTTGGGTGTATTTAAAAGTCAAGGTAGGTTTATCTCGAAAAAGGATATACTATCATTGATAAAACTTGGGCTAAATAGGCTTGAAATGCTTATTAATCCATGTCCAGACCCTTTGAGCTTTGGAGTGTGCCATAAAAGATGAGGGAACATTTTTATATGGCCATAAAAAAGACATTTGAGAAGGAAAATTTTTAAATGCACAAGCCATCTGCCTATAGGTAGGCCTTGATACAAAACACACCAAGTGAAGCGAGCTAACTTAGGATCCAAGCAAGCCTCCCAGACAGTATGAAAATGGAAGCACCAGGTGTGAACTAAAAAATGTATATTCTAACGAGAGCTAAGCTTGTCCACCATGGACATGTGGGGAGTAAGCCACGCCAAGTCGGGGGGTGTAATTATGAAACATAGTTTCAACATACCACTTTCAGTCCTTCCACCAAGGACAAGCAGAATTAACAAATATTTTATGAATTATTGAAGGTGGAACAACGTTAAGGATTTCTTCGTAAGATACTCTATCAACATTGGCCAACCAGAATTTGATTTTCACCTCCTTGCATGATAGCCAAGAGCAAGACTGCTTACAAAAGATGTCTTGGACAATATGAATGCATCTACGAAATAACTTAAAAGCATTGATCCAAGGAAAATCGACCAGAGGGAAATCATTGAAATTGATAATAGGTGACCACTATAGCGAGTGTAGGTTAATAGACAACCAATCTCAAACCTTGAACCATTTCTGAGAAGCCATGGTTTGATCTTTTCCCATGCTTTCCAGATACTTCTAGCTAAAAGGACCTTGCAATTTGAATAGGAATTTTGATGATGAGCAGATTGGAGAAGCCAAGCTCTTTCTAGGGTTTTTAACCTTTAGGAAGCCCTGTCGAGATTTTAAAGTTATGTATGTCACAAAAAATGTAATATTCAGACATTGAAACAAGCAAATTTAATTCATGGACTTGTTCAATACAGTTCCAATTTATTGCTATTAATTTTTTTTATGGAAAACATACATTATAACGTGTTTACATTTGCGCATTTACAAATACCCAACTATTCATTTGCCTATGCTAAACATAAGGGGTTGAGATCTATATTTCCATCCTCTATTGGAGGTGTGACTTAAACAATAATATAATATTTTTAATGTGGAAAAAAGACATTGAGGTCCCACAATCTATCTTGTTATGCTTATTCATCCATATTACCAATATATTCCCACCTGTAAACAAAAAATTACATCTCTTCCAACATTCCTTACACCATTAAAATAACAACAATTTTTTTTTAAAAATAATTTATTACCAACTCCTTTCTTAAACCTTCTCTTTCCCCATTCCCATCCCTTTCTTAAACCTTCTCTTTCCCTATCCCCTTCCCCTTATTTAACATTAACAATTTTTTAAATAACTTGTTATATATTTAAAATAAAAACTGTCAATCTTTTTAATTTTTTTTAATTTTTTTTTATATATTTAATAATACTCTTAATAATTTATTTTAGATTTAATAATATTATCTCAAATAATGTAGGACAAAAGATGGGATTCGAACATGCCTACGGTTGGAAAGAGCGCCACCTCTATCATTAAATCACGTATCCTCCAATGTACGTTGAAAGTGCCCATAGAATGTTCTGTGGAGAAAGTTCCTCTTTGAACTGTCCATACCTACGACTTAAATTGAGGTGAAAATAAGTTTTATTTTAAAAAAGTGAACATTAATTATTTAAAACAACGGTCTGAATTGCACGAATGAATGAATGCATCCTTTATGACGAAAAGAAACTATCTATCTATCTATCTATCTATCTAGAGGGGGAGGGGGAGGGCGAGGGGGAGGGGGTTAGATCTATCTAAGGGGGGCCCCCCCTAGATAGATCTAGATCTGCCATATATAGATTAGATAGGCCCCATTGCCCTATCACTATCAACATCTAGTTGGCCTATATATCTATCTGGGGCCTATATATCTATATCAGGTAGTCGGGTTGGCTATATTCTATTCTATTGATGCATTGATCGAAGTGAGATAGAAGGGAGTAGATGCCATCTCCAGATATATATAGGGCGTGAGATAGCCCATGACTGTATACCATCTCACTCTCGTGAGATAGCCCATGACTGTATACCATCTCACTCTCGGAAAACATAAAAATCTAATGCAGTATGAAACCTAAAACGCCAAAGTAACAAATAACAAGTAATATGCCGAAACACAGCATGTGTGCAGAATAACTCCTCCACGTGGATGATAGCAACCCATTCACACCTGCACGGCGCACCTATTTTTGTTGTTGTTTTGCCGCATTTCATTCCGAGGGTTTCGCTTTCTATATAAATCAAATCTGATATCACATTGTTACATGTCAAAAAATTCGCTCATGTTTTCGTTTTTCTTTTTCCTTTTCTTTCGTTTTTTTTTCCAATCACAGTCATGAAATTTTATATTCAGAACGTTTGTGGTTATTCTCATTTACATATGGTTGGCCTGGTACGTCCTACACGCTTCCACAGACGGCGATAATGACAACAACAATACAAATAATGAGAGCAGCATCTTGATTGGGCTATCTAAAGACGATATTCAGAAGCTTCCCACATTCATTTGCAACTGCCGCACTCACCAAAAACACGAAGACAATGAAGGAGATAACATCACCATTCCGGAGGAGGAGGAGGTGAAAAACGATGAACTGTGTATCGGCGAGGATTTGGAATGCTGTGTATGTTTGGAGGAGTTTAAGGATGGAGAGAGATGTCTTATGATGCCCACATGCAGGCATTGTTTTCATGCTGTCTGTGCAGATGCATGGCTGTCAAAACGCCCCATCTGCCCCCTCTGCAGAGCCGCCGCTCTCCCCAAAGACGAGGAACAATGCCCCATTCCTCATAATGCAGTTATTGATATTCCTTCTCAAGATTATATTTGTATGCGCATGACGTTTGGCTTACAGTAGGTTGTGAGTTCGACTTCAAATTAGTTTGAGTCATAGATCTCCCTTTCCGGCATTTAGCTGTAGTTATCTGAGCAGTGATATATATATATATATATATATATATATATATATATATATATATATATATATATATATATATGACGTAATGAGATCTACTTCTCTCTCTGTGTTTTAGAGTATTTTCCACCCATGTAATTCTCTCTGTGTTTGGAGAATATTTTCCATTAGGTTAAAATATCAGTCTGCAATTGCATTTGTAAGCTGTGCGAAGGGGAAAAAAAAAAGCCCTGACCTGAAAAATCCCAAAGTTATAGGGGTTTATGATAACTTAACTGTTTAGAGCATAAATTTTGGTGACTGCAATTGTAGGAAATAGTTACTTGTTGAACACGGAATGCCAAAATTGGTTACAATAATGACTGTAGCGTCACTGCTAAGAATTTGAACCTTCATTAATTCAGGGAGTTCCGTGGGGACCAAGGAGTTTCCCCTTGAGAAGCTAAACTTCCATTTTCATGTGTAGCAATTTAAATTTAGAATACTCATGATAGGCTTATTGACTATCAATGCTCAAGTGATTAAAAAAAAATGTAGATTTGTTTTTGCTCTTTTGCTCATATTAATTTTCACATGTTGTAACTTATGTTTATTTAGGAAGTGGTTTTATGGGAGGGGCTCAAAAATTTTCTTAGGGGTAATGTAGAGTGAATTTAGGAGCATATGTAGCAAAAGCAGATTTGTAGAATAAAAATTCTAAGTGTATATTGCTATTTTATAGGAGAGAATATTTAAAACAAGTGTGGGGTAGCGACTCCTAAATTTTCTTAGGGGTAGTGTAGAGTGAATTTAGGAGCATATGTAGCCAGTTTCATAGAATAAGAATTCTAAGTGTATATTGCTATTTTATAGGAGAGAATATTTAAAACAAGTGTCACATAGCAAATAGTCCCTGCCTTATATTATAATTAGGAAATTGAAATAGCTAAAAATAAATATAATTATAGACAAATATTATTTGCAACAAGTACATTGTGTAGCTAAAAGAATAAAAATTGTAAACCCTTTATAATTTGATGTTTGTGATTCAATAATATTGTTTCAATATTAATATTCCCATTAAAAGTACGCTTTTATGACAAGAATTTGCTCCTTAAGGCATGACAAATAATCAAAATTAACACATGCATAAAAATTCATTCCAAGATAGATAATTTAATTTACAACCTCAGTTATTTTTTTTGTTAGAAAAATAACTGGTAAAAAGGTGGAGAATATGAAAAGAAACTACATGTTGAAAGGGTGTTTGAAATCATTAACAAAACACTAGCTTCAAACCTTGCAAATGGCAGTTTGGCACAAACTCTAGAAGCAATGCTACAACTTCACACAAGTAGGGAAACAAATGGATTGTTTGAAGTACTATATATGAACAGAATGACGAATCCAATTTTGGCTTGGGACCACATTTTGTGCACTAGAAAATCCCAAAAAAATGCCTATGGAACCTGATTTTGTTTAGCTAGAAAGATCCACTGCTTTGCACCAAATACCATCAGGAAGTTTGAAACAAAATGAACTCGACTACCTGATGCTGCATGATGTTGAGAAATTTGTTGTTCGAATCCACAAAATCTCACTGCCCTCTTTGAAAAATTTGTAATGATCCTTGCCAAATGTGGAAGATAAATTCTGCACTACCACTTTGTAAAATATTCTTGGACCATGCTACAACTGAAACAAGCACAATCTCAAGTTAATCATACACCTTAATATCATATAAGATGATATTTAGCATTCCACTCCAAGTTTTCAAGCACCGTAGATGGATTAGGAAGACTCTTCTGTGTGAAATAAAAGGTGACTTTTTAAGTTTTTTAGAGCAATTTTTTTTGAATTCCCTCAGAAATCAAGTACCTTGCTTATATTTTGTGATGAAAAATTTATGCATTGATTATAGGATTTAACACATGAAATATCAACTTTGTTTGGCTGCCTAATTAAATACTCAAATCTAAAACTTGGGCATGGTAGGAAGTAGGCATATAAGTCTATTTAGAAAAAATTAAATAAGTTTAAATCAAGAAGTGAAAAGAATAGGTCACTTCTTAATTAATTTTACCAAAATGTCTTATGTTTCTATATAATATCATATAAAATAGGTAATTTTATAATTATTCTTATAGTTTAGATTTAAAAGATAAAACATATGTTACAAGCATTTGGTGACATTAACCACTCACAATAAAATTTTACTAGTTGCAATGACCTTGATCATACTAATGCTCAGATTCATATGCCATGCATTTTTATAATAGAATATAGACATTATACCAGACTACCAGTTAATGATATTGTTGAAGCAAATTCTAAGTTGATGACTAAAAAACATAATGGCACTATAGCATAACTCAAGGGATGTTGGAGAATTGACTGGTCATTACTAGACATTTGCCTGCTATCAAATTTAAAAATATTCTCAACCATATTCACTTAACTACAAACAAAGTTACAAAAAGACAGGCTAACATGGCTTTGGGTTATGTTGACACAAGGCTTGTCTTAGGGCATGCCAGTATCCTTAAGCAATGGAAAAATGATAATTCATGTGTTTATGATTTAATAGTGAAGTATTGTTTGAGGTGTTATGTTTCAATAGGAAGCAGAGGGGCTACCCCTCCTTCACCCTTCTACCATGCATACCTAGGTGTGTTTCCATTGAATTTGACTTCTTTGAGGAAACTTGAATCCAAAGCAAAACTTTTACATTTCTATAAAATCCACAACTATGAATAGAATTAAGGAACATATGACCATTAATAACTACCGAATGCAAGCATAATAAAAAAGACTTTAAGAGTGATTACATAAATTTAGTAAAAATGTTTATGGGTTGGTTTATAAATAAAGTTTAAATTAGCCTATGTAATTTGCCTAATAGCATGAACTGCAATGCATCGTTAGAAGAGGTTTATTAAATCCCAACCACTCATTATTGTACCGAATTGGTAGTCGATTCGTACATAGAAATAAGTTTTTTTTGGCCATTTGAAAATGATTATATAAACTCCATTTTGTATAATTAGATATATTTTCATAGATGTTGTCTATTTGATATTAAAAGCTTAAGTTTTAAGTGTGTAGTGAAAATTTTAGCTCCCTAAATACAGATTTTGAGCAACTTAACTTATGCTCCACATATTTTTTTTGGTACCAACTTGGTTGACATGAGTGAAATATTAAGAAAAAAATGTGAATCAAAACAAGAATCTGACTTCATGCAACACATGCTTAAACTGTAGTTACTTTGCTTGCATTGAAACCTTGAAAAAATGATTACAACAAAAGGATAGTGGTAAACATATAAACAAATAAAAAATTAAAGGCCAAAAAACCCTTCTTTGGTGGAAACCCTAATTTTATCAAACACTTACAAGAGCAGAAATTCCCAAAAATGTGAGAAATGGGTTTTGAAATGAAAAATCCACCAAAAATATAAAATTGCATTAAAAAAACATTAAGAAGTAAACCTAAAATATAAATGACACTAATCCAAAACTTAGCGGTTTTGGTTGAAAGATATTTCAATAACACAATAATAATGCTTTCTCTGAGAAGAGATGTTTTATTGTTCACAAGATTGTAAATACAAACATATGCTTATCTATGGGAAGAGATGTCTGATCTCCTTCTTGGGCTACATATTTATTTATACAAATTTTAAAGGTATGAGGAGGATGTGGAAGGTCACCATTCATGAGGGAGATGAAGTGGTTTGAATTTTAGGATTTACAACAATAGAGAATTTGTGAAATTACTATTTTTATAAACTTTTTATTTTTAGACAAAACTATTAAAATTGAAATTTTAGGAACTTTCATTGGGTTTTTGTAGTTCAAAAACCATCAAGTATAACTCATACCATCTCATTGAATTCCTCTCATTCTTATATTTCCACCAATTCAAATAGAGAGTCAAACAGAGCTATGGTTTAAAAGTTATTGCTCTTGAAAGTTGGGCCACCAATTGGGTAGAACCATTGCCTAAAGTGTTACCCAGATCAGGCACAAAAAAATTATTTGATAGATAACCTAATTTTATAAAACACCTAGCCAATCTCCTAGAAAATTAACAAACCAATTGTGATACCAAAAATCATCCACAAATGTAAAATTGCATTACAAAAAATATTAATTGAAAATTATAAAAAAAGAGTAAAAAATAAATGGCACAAAAACCTTATTTGGCATAAACCCTTATTTTATCAAAACCCTCAAATTATCATAAATGAAACACATGGGTTTTGAACAACATGTAAAATTTTAGAAGAATGAAAAAAAATTAAGATTGAAAATTATAAAATACGTAGTAAACGCAGTTACTAACCTTGCATCAAGAGAGATATTTCAAACAAGAAGTCTAGTGGGTGCAGACAATCATCCATCTCTAAATCCTTTGAAGCAGTATCTTTCTCTGTAATCATCAAAACATTATTTTCTATGAGGAGGGATTCTACTTTTTCTATGGTTATGACTTCTATGATTGTAGCTTATGTTGCGACTTTGGTTTCTACCCATTGTGTTTTTTTCTCTATTGGCCCTTTTTTTGGATTTATTTAGAAGGATAAAATAAATCATAAAATAATATAATTAACTTGAATAAAATAACTTAGACTGACCATTATAATATGTTTCATTTATAAATTAGATGACTTTAGGTCACTGTACACTTGCATCAGGATAGGATAGTAACAGTAATAAAATTACTTAGATAATTTGAAATAATAGAATTATATATCATTTAATTAAGAGTAGGATAAAAAAATCCACAAAAATAATTATTAAAAGAGTAGAATACTTGAATATTATGATTGGGCCACTTTGCGGGGGAAACACCCATAACAATGCAATAAGAATAGAATTTGTAATATGATGATTAAATACTAACCACTAAATTGCATATACTCTACTTAGATAAGGTTATTCCATAGGTTGACCATACTAAGAACATAGATAAATACAATAAGATAATATGAAGTTGTGTAAGCCACAAGTCAACCACACATATCCTTAGATGCACTATAGGTTAAGGGTGTAGCATGCCCCTCTAATTAAAAAAAATGTTTTCTTCAATATTGAATTAAATCAGGATGTTATTGTGGGAATGCTTTATCTTCTTATGTTGCATCTTCAAAATGCAGGTTCTTTCATTTGATCAAATAATCCTTAATAGGTTTAGTCCATAGTTACTTATTGCATGTGTGAAGGATCTCTTCATGCTCAAGAATAATTTAGCCTTATTCATTCAATTCAGATAATTCAGTTTGAGTGGAAACTCTATGCTCAATTACATTCTTTAGATAAGATACATTGAATACCAAATGTATGTGAGTGGATGGAGGTAATTTCAACTTTAAAGCCACGCTACCAATTTTTCGTAAGATCTGATAAGGGTCATAATACTTAGGTGATAGATTTTTATCATTTTTTATTTCTTTAGAGACATCTTATTATATAGATGAAAATACAATAAGACCCAATCACCTATGACAAAATGCTTCTCACTACAATGTTGATCTACTTGCTGCTTCATTCTATTTTGTGCTATTGATAAATTCTCTTACAAACTAACTAACACCTCATGTTGATGGTGAATGTGTTCTTCAAAAACTCAAACTTTAGGATGCACTATCAAATTTGAAGTTATGGATGGGAGGTGATACTCGTATAATGCCACAAAGGGAGACTTCTTAGAAGAAATATGAAAAGATGTGTTATACCACCATTCAATAAGTGTCAACCATTGAACCCATTTGTCATGTTCATCAGAAACAAAATAACAAAGATACCCTTTTGAAAATTTATTGACTACCTTTGTTTTCCCATCAGATTGAGGATGATAGGACGAGCTATAATCCAACAGGGTACTCAAACATGCAAATAATTCCGTCCAAAAATTACTATTAAATATAAGATATTAGTCACTTACAATGATTTTTGAAGTACGATGTACTTTCTAAACTATATTGAGAGAATCAAAAGCTACTATACTAGAAATGAATGACTATGATAAAGGAAAAAATGATCATACTTGGTGACTCAATACAAAACTATCATGATAAATTTTTTATTATTAGACTATGGTAACCTCGTAATAAAATCCATGGAAACCTCCTCCAAATGCTAACTAGGGATGGATAAAGGCTGAAAAAGACTTGGTGTCTTAATAGTTTCACCTTTCTTTTATTGACATACCATGCATTTAGCCACATATTTTTGGACATCCCCCTTGAGTCCTTCCAAAAGAAATCCTACTTGATTCTATGATATGTTTTCCAAAATCTGGAATGAACTTCAAGTGGAGAGGCATAAAGTCTCTAAAGAATTTTATGTTTGAGGAGAGAATGATTATAAAGGTATAATGTGTCTCTATATCATGTGTTTCCATTCCATGTAATTTATTTAGATTTGTCAAAACCCTACTGAAGATTTGGTTAAATCCTTGGTAGCATTATCATTCTCCCATTCAGATCTTGCTTCCTCTAACCAATCTACCTACCAAATGGTCATGGTTCATAAAAATGCCTCAACTAATTCATCCCATCAGGGGAGGGCATCTGCCACCACATTATATTGTCTTTTCTTATACAGTACTTTAAAATCATATCCTAACATATTAGTCACCCATTTCTATTGTTCTTTAGATGAAAATTCTTGCTCCAAAAAATATTTGAGGCTATCATGATCAGTTTTTACCTGAAAGTGATGACCCATCAAATGAAGTCTCCATTATTTCACTACATTAAAAATAACCATAATATCTTTCTCATAGATTGGTTTTAACCTATTTCCCCCTTAAATTGGTGAATTTCAAATGCCAGTGGTATACCTTTTTGTATGAGTACATCCCCCATACCATATCCTGATGTGTCACACTCAACAATTTTTTTTGAAAAATTAGGAGTAGCCAAAACTAGAGTTGTAAACATAGCCATTTTCAAATATTGAAATTCTTTTGTAGCTGAATTGATCTAATGGAAAGAGTGTTTCTTCAATAAAGAGGTGAGTGGGGATGTAATGCTACCATAATTTTTTACAAACTTATGATAGTAAATAATTAGCCCCATAAATCCTCAAAGGTTCTTGAGGGTCTTGGGATCCTACCACTCCATCATCACATGGATTTTTTAATATCAACTTTCACTTCTTCATGTGAAACAATATGACCCATGTACTCCATATCTTTGACACAAAAATCATATTTAGAAGTTTTGGCATAAATTTGATGTTGTTCCATAACTAAAAGTACTTATTTCACATGCTTCAAATGGTCTTCCCAATTTTTGATATAGATGAGGATATCATCAAAAAACACTAATACAAACTTTATCAAAAGTTGCCTTAAAATAGTATTCATCAAAATATGAAATGTAGATGGTGCATTTGTGAGGCAAAAAAACATGACCATAAATTCATAATCACCTTCATGAGTTCTAAAAGTTGTTTGAGGTATGTCCTCATTACGTATGTGAATATAATGATACCCAAAAAAAAGGACTAACTTGGTAAAATAAAAACATCATGTAATTCATATAAAAAATAATCAATTAGTAGAATAGGAAACTTATCTTTTATGGTGTACTTATTGAGTTATCTATAGTATATGAACATATTCCAACTGTCATCCTTCTTCCACACCATGACCACTAGGGAGGAATATTTGATTTTATTGTGTCGGATGATTCCTACCTCCAACATCTCTTATACCATCTTTTTAATTTCACTCTTCTAGGCATAGGGTTACATTTAGGGTTTGATGTTAGGTGGTGTACTTTCTAAAATTAAATTGATGGTATGATCATGTGCATGACTTGGAGAAAGTCCTTTTAGCATGTCACCAAAAATAATAGAATGGTCATCCAACAACTTTTGCAAAAAAACCTCTATGAAAAATAAGCATGCCATAAATTCTTTTACATCTTTTATGAGAATCTTCATCATTTGATGGGAACTAATCAATTTTTGATATTTAGCCCGTAATCCACATAGTTCAAAGGTCCTACCTTCCGAATGGAACCTCATGAATAGTTCTTGGAAATTTATATCAATAGTACCTAAAGTGGTGAGTCATTGTACTCCCAAAACAATGTCAGTTCCTCCCATAGGAATAACAAAGATAGGGGAATCTATAAATTAGTCTCCCATAACAAGCTTAATACTATGGAATTTTTAAGAACAATTGACTATACCACCATCATTAATCATGACCCAAAATTCTAGAGCTAGGTAAATAAAATAGTTCAAATGAGTAGCCAACTTACTATTGATGAAGTTATTTATACTCCCATAGTTAATTAATTTAGTCACCTTCTATTTATTTAAGAAACCCACCAATTTAATATTTTTAGGAGTATTATTGCCTAAAAGTGCATGGTAGGAAATAGTATGTTGAGAATCTTTAGATTCATACTTAGGTTCTTCCAAATGTGCCCCTAAAGCCTCATCATCTTCTTCCTCCTCACTAACACCTTAAATGTAAAATAAATTTTGAGCACGTTGATTTCCTTTGATCTATTTATTATTGCATCCAAAACACAAACCTTTTGCACACTTTTATTTAACTTGTTGAGGTGTCAATCTAGTAGGTTATGGAAATGATGATGTTGGGAAGGTGCGTTCATGCACATTAGGGAAAGGTCTTCATTTGATCAACTCTTTTTCCTTAGATAGATGTGCCTTGGTATGGCTTTAGATACATTACTGGGATGAAACATGTGAACCTAAAATTAGATATTATCTTTGAGGCCACCCAAAAATGGGTCAGTTGGATTTTCTTTAGTGATGTCTACCACATATAAGGAGAGTTTCTAAAATTAATGAATATAATCCTTTATTATCCTAATTTGGCACAACTTGGCTAGTTAAATGAAATAGTTTTCTAAGACATTATTGTGGTAGTGGAGATACAAATCTTCAAAAAATATAGACCAGGAAACAAAGAGACCCTTCTTTCTTTTTGAGCACCAATAATACCAAATAAACTGCTTAGGTTCCAGAATTAGAGAGGCCATGACCACCTTTTGTGAATAGGGAGTCTGATGTAGATTAAACAAATTTTTAATTTGAGTAATCCATGTGAGTGTATCATTACCATCAAACTTACATAGGTCCACTGTTGGTAAAAATGAATTTATACCATGGTTGGCATTGTGATTGTTTGAAGGAGAAGAACCAAACTAAAGTGGTGGAGGGTTATTTTGCAATTGTTGAGTTAAAAAGTTGTCCAATTATCCAATGATTTGTTGTAATTAATCTTGGATGCTATTTAGGTCCCCTCTCAACCTTGTGAGGTCCCACTTAATTACATCAAAATCATATTTTTGTACCATGCCTTGAAACTCTGACTTAAGTTGTTTAAATTCCTCCAAAATATTCATATAAGATGTTTTTGACTCCATGTCGTCTTTGTGAGGATTTTCAGGCATTTTTTTCCATTTCCTGCAACCGTGAGTGTTAGGTCCTACCATGGACAAATCTTAGGAGGGTTGGGACTTAAAAAAATATATCAATAGATGATACCATTGTGATCACTTTACCAAGATGAATCCAGTGATTGTTAATGTGCACAAGGGTGAAAATTTTTGGCCCAAAAAATTATACTGGTAGAATATACCATTCCAATCATCTCACAAAGATAAATCTAATGACTACTAATTTGTACAAGGTAAAAAAAATATAGATTTATTATTATTATTTTAGTTGAAAAAATGTTTTTTAATTTTTTATAAAATAACCTAATGAACAAAACTACCATGATGAAAAAATTCAATTACTCTTGGATCACAAGTTATGTCTTTTTGACCTTCTAGTACTCAGGATGCTAGACCCCAAAAAATTGCATCATATAAACTTGTCCAAATCAAAGTTTTGATACTACTTGTAATGAAATTAATTAGATGATTCACAATAATATAATTAAATATCACAAAATTAAGAGAAGAATAAATAGATCTATAACAACAATTGTCAAAAGAGTAGAATACTAGAATATTATGATTGAGTCACTTAGAGGGGTTACCCTCCACAACAATGCAATAAGAACAAAATTCAAAATATGATGATAAAATACTAACCACGACTTCCTATATATACTCTACTTAGCCAAGATTATTCCATAGGTAGACCATACTAAGAACATGGAGAAATTCAACAAGATAATATGAAGGTGTGTAAGCCACAAGTTGGCCACACATAATCCTAGATGCACTATAGACCTTAAGGGCATATTAATAACATTGATACGACTATCTTTCCTGAATGTTAGTGTTTAGAGAGCAGGAGAATAGATATAGGTTTAAAACTTGTAGAGATAGAAGATAAGTACATTTTAAGCATTCTAGGAAATATATAAAACCTAGATCATTAATATAAAACTGGTTAGACTAAGATATATAAACCTTGGGGCATAAAGATAGAGAAAATACAAGACTTAAAAAATCAAGAAAGTTAAAGAACTTAGAGGAACAACCAAGGTCTGAGTTTACCAAGTGTACAAGACTAAGGTGCTATACAATCAAATACAATCTACAAAATTTTTACATGAGTATGGCTTGAAAAAAAAAAAAAGAGAATTAGAGAAGGTAAAATTATTTACCATTTCCTACTTATATATTGAATTTAATAGGCATAATAATTATATATTTACTCGAAATATATATAGGTATAGGTTAACTAGCAATACATACAAATTTACCATAAATTATTTCATATATTAATATATTTTAAAGAATACTGACTATTATATTATCTAGGATACATATTAAATTTATCTATATAAGCATTATGTATACAACAATCATTTGTCAATTATAACATATCTTAACATTTATCTATCAAGGCATAAAATATTTATTTTATATATATTTATACTTTTACCATTAATACATTTATTTTATTAATAGATTTAAATGTGTATATTATATCTAAATATAATAACTATACAACAATGATTTATCAATTATAACATATTTTAACATTTATCTATCAAGACATAAAATATTTAGTTTATATATATTTATATTAATAAATTTATTTTGTTAATAGATTTAAATGTGTATATTAAATCTAAATATAATAATTATATATTTATGTAATATATAAGATTAACCATAGTAGATATGTATGTATCGTAAATATTTACTTTTATTATAAATGACGTAATACTCCTATTTTAGGTCTTTATTTAATGTTATTTATGTATATGTAAATTGTATAAATGAAGA
This sequence comes from Torreya grandis, assembly GCA_037957365.1. Classification (NCBI taxonomy): domain Eukaryota; kingdom Viridiplantae; phylum Streptophyta; class Pinopsida; order Cupressales; family Taxaceae; genus Torreya; species Torreya grandis. The sequence goes on along the minus strand of JARHVA010000832.1, from coordinate 3,373,777 downwards.
TATAGATTAACCATAATATATAAGATTAACCATAGTATATATGTAGGTATCAGAATTAGCATACATATCTTCCACTTCCATTATTGATGTGCCATGATAGATTTAAAGTGCCCACATATCTTCCACTTCCATTATTGATGTGCCATGATAGAGTTATAGTGCCCATAGAATTCTTTGATGTGGAAATTTTCAAAGTATTTGAATGGTCCCAACCAATGACTTAAATTGAAGTAAAAATTATTTTTATTTCAAAAAAAGGTGAACCTTAATTATTTAAAGTTAATTGTAAATTTTAAAATAAATTTAATGGTAAATTAATATTTAAAATGTATTGTCATATCATTTATCAAAGTACAAATCTTATCAGATTAAAAAAATGAAACTGTAAAAAATCGATAAAATAATGCATTGATAGATTCCTCTTAATAGTTTGGGTATTGTCCATTCTTTTAAAAGAAAAAAAATAAAAGCAATAGCCTAAATTTCATGAACATTAAACTCCTAAAACTATTAGCAAGTAATCCAAAAGCCCCAAAACCTTAAAATTAACTATATCTTTCCCTCAAATTGACATATATTGTAAAATTTATGACTTAAAATCCTTAGGTTTGATACTAATAACTTGAAAAATGACTAAGTACTGATGTGATTAGTTTTTCAAAAACTATCTTCTAAATCATAACTCGTGGAGTCATGAGACCAATTCTAGAAGATGCAGAGTGACCCTAATTTTCTATATTTACCAAATTAAATTTAATTAGAAAGAATACACCTTATAATTAACATTTATTTGAGTAAATAACTAACCCTTATAGTTTGGTCATTCATCTCCTTGACCTCATACTCGTTAAACATCACATATTATTAGGAATGCGTACATGATTTTGTTAAGAATACATATGCGTTATAGTGTGTATGAGATTGTGTGCATATGCATTGTAGCATGTATGTGATTTTACTATGTATAATTTCAAAAACATGCATATAGGCTCATAATTGGATTGTATACCTAAGCCTAAGGCCTGAGCTTGAAAACACATAATTGATACAATGGTTTTTGATAGTGTTACTGAGAATGAGAATGGAAAAAATCTTAGAAATATATGTATCCATATTTATTTTCATATGGCATCCTACATTGAGCTATTAGATTATATAGGATGTGTCTTTCATTTATGAAGCCTTTTCTATTTTTTCATCTAATTAGTTTAGAGTGATCTAATTATGTTTTAAATAGTTAAAATAGTCATAATTTTTGTCCAATAGTTTTTTTACTCATCTAAATTGACATGTGGTGAATTCTCTACATTTTTAGAGGATTCATTGGATATTTGACACATGTTTTCATTGAGATGACATATGTTTCAATATTTTATTACGTAGTCAAAATAGTTTAGTAGAAACTACAAATTGTATTAGTGGATTCAACATGCCAATAAACTTTACAATGTCAAGTTTCTTTGAGTCTATTCCCTGAAATTGCCTATCATTACCCCTCACCTCACGATCGACACCTAATACACCTTGAAATATTTCACCACTTGCATGTTCTATATCATTGGCCTTCCCCACCACTTGCTCACCATGAAATGAAATAATTTTTCCCAATATAGTGCATTTCAATCCCATATGTAGGGACACACAACCTCATTTTCCACCATCACCTTGACCATAAATATAATATTATCATTACTTAACATTTCATACACGAAAGGTGAGACAAGTTCAATGACCATGGGTTTCGAGTGAGGTATTATTGTAAATTTACACTCTTTTACTTTACAAAACCCTACTTTACCAAAATAAAAAAATAAATTATTATTTCAAGATGGACATCAAACATGGAGTCTTGTTTTAATAAAATTAGCTCTCATGACATCTTCGTTCACCTTCAACAATAGAAAATGATGAATCTAATATGTCTCCACTTGAAATCTATAGAATCCTTTGCAATTGTTGATGCAAGCCATGTAAATCCAACCACTACCCTAAATTTGGGTTTGGTTTACAATATGCCCCCCCCCGAAATATGGTATCACCTAAAAGACCTTGTCATTTTTACTCAAGATCAGTGCCCAATGCACGTTGAAATCTTTCATGACTTGTATGTTCTTTAATACCTTTCCCTTTCTTCTTGGGCTTTGAGTTTGTTGTTTCCATATGTTGTTAACCATGATTTAATTGTTCTAGATGTTAATAACATGCAAGTGGTCAAATATTTTAACATGAGTTGAGTGGTGATGGTGAGTGCCAATATTAGGGCATTTTAGGTGATATCATAAATCATATGATCCATATCGTACCCCAAAACTAAATTCAAGGTAGCTAGTGGATTTACATGACATGCACCCATTGTAGAGGTCCATAACTTACAAGATGTTGACATATTTGATTGGTCATTTTGTATTGTCAAGTGTGGATGAGGATGTCATGAGTGTTGATTTAATTATGGTAGGATCCAATGTGATTTATTGATCGAAGCATCACATAATGCCACTAATGTGGGGACAAGATATTGACTTTTCGAAATATATATATATATATATATATATATATATATATATATATATATGTGGTTATATTATATATATAACAATATAATATAATATAATAATATTATTAAATATGATAATATATATATATATATATATATATATAACCATATTTAATAATATTATTATATTATATTATATTGTTATATATATATATTACCATATTTAATAATATTATTATATTATATTATATTGTTATATATATAATATAACCATAATATTTAATAATATTATTATATTATATTATATTGTTATATATATAATATAACCATATATATATATATATATAAATAAATAATTAGTTATTATATGTATTAATAGGATGTAATTTTTCTTTTTCATAAATTACAGTTTTGTAAAGCGAAGGTATATAGTAAATTATTTTTATTATATACTTAGATTTTATATAATTCTAAAGCTCATGAGTGAACGTAATATACATATTTTTTGATGAAATATATGTATATATTAACAAAATATATAATACATAAATAATTCACAAAAAAAAAAAGGTGGTATGGAAGCATGCCTCAAAGTCAGACTAGGCCAAGCCTAGGAACAATCCAAATAACATAAATAAAAACAACACTAGGGCCCACCTAGAAATGAGTAATCATAACATCATAAAAGAGAATTAAGCTACCAAAGTAAGGCAAGTCATTACCATCTGGAATTGGCTCCCAACCAAAAGCATGAGCAGTGTCCTTGTCATCGTGTTGCCTAGTAGGAGAAATAGCTAGAGAGAGTTTAAGGAACTTGTCTATCATGTCTGTCTAACCTCCAAGTGGTTCCCCCCAAGCATCTGGATGCAGAGGAGGATCATCCCAACCATCCTACCCAATAGGGGAAGGAGGCTAGGGTTACCACACTCATTATTGTCTAGGAGGGGACATACACTGATACAGATTGCTACTATGAGAGTGGTGTTGAGACTGGCTATCCCAGTGCCCTTCTCGAAGCAAACTAGTAATTCTTCCATCAATTTTGTAATACCTGAACGGAGAAGGAAGAATTTGTACTATAACACAAAGAGCATCTCCACAATAATTGAGAAGGTCCTAAAGATGGCCAAGCTATATAGTAACTTTATTTGCCTGCATTTAAATCTAAAAAAGTACATTGGAAATAATAGAGGATTTGCAAAAGTGAACATTAATTATTTAAAACAACGGTCTGAATCGCACAAATGAATGCATGCATCATTTCCGACGAAGAGAAACCTCTGTAAAACATAAAATTCTAATGGCAGCACGAAACCCTAAAACGCCAAATTAACAAATAGCAAGTAATATGCCTATACACAGCATGTGTGCAGAATTACTCCTCCACGTGGTTGATAGCAACCCATTCACACCTGCACAGTGCACCTATTTTTGTTGTTGTTTTACCGCATTTCATTCCGAGGTTTCGCTTTCTGTGTAAATCAAATCTGATATGCCATTGTTACCTGTAAAAAAATTTGCTCATGATATTTTATATACGGACACTTCCATGGGGAGGGACGTTTCTGGTGATTCTTATTTACAGGGCTGGTAAGTCCTAGAACGGCGCTAATGGCAAATAATGAGAGCAGTAAGGGTGGGATTGGGGTAAGGAGGATATTCAGAATCTTCCCACATTCATTTGCAACTGGGACTATCGCCAAAAAAGAAAGAGAAAATGAAAGAGATAACATCACTAATCCGAAAGAGTAGGAGGTGAAAAACGATGAATTGTGTATCGGCGAGGATTTGGAATGCTGTGTATGTCTGGAGGAGTTCAAGGATGGAGAGAGGTGTCTTATGATGCCCACATGCAGGCATTGTTTTCATGCTGTCTGTGAAGACGCATGGCTGTCAAAACGCCCCATCTGCGCCCTCTGTAGAGCCGCTGCTCTCCCCAAAGACGAGGAACAATGCCCCATTCCTCCTACTGCAGTGATTGATATTCCTTCCCAGGATTAAAATTTTATGCGCATGACGTTTGGCTTACAGTAGGTTGCGAGTTCGACTTCGTATCACGATTTTTGGTTCATGAGTCATAGATCTCCCTTTCCGGCATTTAGCTGTAGTTATCTGAGCAGTGATATATATATATATATATATATATATATATATATATATATATATATATTTGGGTCCGTACGACATAATGAGAGCTACTTCTCTCTCTGTGTTTTAGAGTATTTTCCACCCATATAATTCTCTGTGTTTGGAGAATATTTTCCATCTATGTAATTAGGTTAAAGTATCAGTCCCTCAATTGCATTTGTAAGCTGTGCGAAGGAAAAAAAACAAGCCCCGACCTGAAAAATCCCAAAGTTATAGGGGTTTATAATAACCGAACTGTTTAGAGCATAAATTTTGGTGACTGCAATTGTAGGAAATAGTTACTTTTTGAACACGGAATGTCAAAATTGCTTACAATAATGTCTTTGTAGCGTCACTGCAAAGAATTTAAAATATGAATCTTCGTTAATTCAGGGAGTTCCGTGGGGACCAAAGATTTTCCCCTTGAGAAGCTAAACTTCCATTTTCACGTCTGGCAATTTAAATTTAGAATGCTCATGTTAGGCTTATTGACTATCTAAGGGTAAAGTGAATCATCAAAATTGTACACTTGTTCTTTCTCTTTCACTCATACTAATTTTACATGTTAGTAACTCATGTTTTCTTATAATAAGATACATTTACTGGATTCAGTCCTAAAAAAATAAAGATCTAAGAATTAATATTAGGGTTTGGGTGTGAATTAAATAACAAAGAGGGTTTCTAGGCACCTAAGTTGTTTAGTAGTTAAATAAAGCTTATTTTGAATTAAATCACTTATACACAGATAAATATGCTAACACTAGAATAATTCTAAATAATGATCAAAGGGTTATTTTTAGGTGTTTACATAATGTTTCATTTTGAGGTGTGTGTTTAGTTGTAAATTACATAGTATAAGCACACACTTAAAAGTATTAACACATAAAAAGAACACAATTTTTTTTCTACAGATTTGTTACTTTGTGCATTGAATCTTTGAGTCTTAGAACCTATAAATTTATTTATATTCTTTTCACAAATATGGGAAATTGAAAACATAGTAGATGTTAAATACGACCTTAATTATTAGGAAAATACCTCTTTTGATCTATACAAAATGTCTGCACAGGTCTGTGAACTACTCAATTGGACTTTGGATCTCCCATGCATTCAACATCTCATGGTTCATGTGTAAGGTGGTGATACCTTCTCGAGTTTCCATAATTATTTGTTTCTTATCTTGAAGTAATTTGCTTCTATGCACAAACTCCTGAACTTCATGTACAACATATTCACATGCCACATGCATGCATCACTTGTTTCATATTTTGGTACTTCCTTGAGTTTCCATAGTACCAAGTCACATGTTACATAAGTTTGTGTATTATCAAGTGCATGCATGCACACTTAGCATCCACACATTAGATTCATCTTGATATGTGGCAGGCCAACTGGCATTCTTTAGATTCACAGCATGTTAGGGAATATGTCAATGAAAATTCACAACTAGAATTATAACCGTGCACCTGCAGAAGCTCAACTATCACTCAGCTAAAAGATTAACCACAACCCTTTTTTAACCATCATCAACTATAACTACATGATTGTATATAATGTAATTATTTATCCCATAAGAGCACACAAATGAGAGAGATCTCACAAAAAATAGATAGGATTTTGTTAGCATGCTTTAGGTATTTAGTATTCAACACATATGTTACTCAACATTATTTCATTTAGTCTAGACAAATCAATAAGGGAACATTCACCTTCTAATCATAGGAACTAGAATTCTTAGTATTACTAGATATTGTGCACATCTATAATTTTACCTATTCTACATATTGAATGGAAGTTACATTTTTACATATAAATATTTTTATAATTGAGTGTGTTTTTGGTTTATTGTTGTTTTAGTTTACCTTCTGACATTCCATAGTCCACAACTTGTCTCCAAGGATGAAATTGTCTACCACAATAATCCTGGGCCATGTGGTGTAGATCATTGGTATCTATTTTACGTTATTTTTTTATTAGTTGATCTGTAAGATTAAAGTTAGGAATTATTTATATTTTATAAAGTTTAAAAATGATACATGAATCTAATTGTAAAATATAAAATATGATTAAATAATTGTACTTTCTATTTATGAAATGCACTAAAGGGAATAAGATACTTAGCGTGTTATTTTTTTGTGCATGTCTCAAACTAAATTTAGGTGACATAATGATTGAAAGTAGACAATGAATCACTCAGATTAGGAATTGAGTGTCTATAACTCCTTAGATAAATCCATCAGATTGTAGATGTCTGCATTAGATAATAACATCTATGAGATAGTGTTTCTCTATTTTGGCACAGGTTGATGTGCCTAATTATAATCTTTATCTATTTGTGATTTTAGAGATTAATTATGTATGTAGTATATGGAAACATAAAAACTTATCTTTAAAACCCTAAGTCCACTTTTGACACTAGGTTTAGGCCTAAAAAAGGGAAAATATTTGGGTTGAGCTCACCTCAACCAATTCTAATGAATGGTTGAGATTTGTTTATGAATCCTATACTCTGAAGATGTGATTCAAAGTGCATGTAGGTCTTCTTGTTAGGTGTATGTGTGAAATCATGCTCCTTTAATGAATGGAAATTATAATATAACTTTAGACACTTGACAAATAGTAAACTTGACTTGACTTAGGTGTTTCAGACTTGGTAAAGGCCCGCTCTTTGTGACTAATTATTAAATTGGAAATTTTATGGTATTCCAGTTGAATGTGAAAGTGTTAGAATAAGATTTCTTGAAATGCTAGATGATCCAAATAGGCTTATACCTACTTTATATTTAGATGGGATTCTTTGGGTACTTTTTCATGCCATTGACATTTGAAACATATAAACTGACCCATAAAGTTATTTTGAATTAAAAAAATATTTTTTCTTGTCACAAGGATAGGTCCATTAGATTTGGATGCCTCTAGAATTCCAAAGGCATCTAAATGTAATAGTTCATCTAAAAGAAATGAATACTAATATGATGATTTTGAGACAGTCTGAGTATGATTTAAGTAGGTTAAGCATAGACTAGGGAATTTCTTTAGTTTACTAATATAAAATCAATAATGTATGACACATAAAAAGCATATGGATAGAATAGAAGGGTGTGAAAGAGTCATATGTGTTTGTATAATTCATGTAAGGTGAAGGTAGGTAAGGATTAACATTTCCAAGTGTCTAATACTAGTTTTTTGTGTGTAAAAATGCCCTTATTTATTATAGTATTGAATTTCAAATAATGCTACAATAAAAGGATAAAGAGGTGTATCTAATTATGTATAACACACTTTTCCATTGAGACAAGGATTCGAGTGTATAGATTTCTCCATAAAAACCTGCAATGAACATGCAACACTTAATGTCCATATATGAAAATGAAATCTAAAATAAAATTGAAATGTTTTCAAATTTAAAAGAACATGGAATAAATACACCTATAAGTGGGTGAACTGTGTTTCCTCATGATGCTATTGGAGATGATGGTTCCTACTAAAGCATTGGAGACTATGCTTCCTACTAAAGATTTATATAAGTGGGCTTTGTGATGAAGCATTTGGAGAATTGGGAGAATTAAGGGTGAACATGTCCCAATGGATAAATGAACCAAGGTAAGGGCCATGGCATGGGAACATAAATACCTCGACCCTTGGGAGTTATGATTGGCCATTGAGTGACACTAAATGTCAACTATAGTAATCATTTAAGTGATATTGAATCTCAAGATGAAAGGGGAAGCCTATGCTAGGTTCATGAATCAATTGCTACAAATAAAATCATAGATTCAATATGTAATATTTGGAACCATTAATGTCATGCTGTTAAATATAAAAATGTAATAGTGTGTGTGTACGTGTGTGTCCATGAATAATTTTCATGCCCCATTATCTAATCCAATTAGTGCCAACATGATATAAAATATTATGCATCTATATCTCATTTTATCTCAAATTTGAAAACTATGAAAAATCATAACTTATATTCCTATAAAATATGTGCATATGCCCCTAAAATACATTCCAAACTACAAATATCTATCCCATAATCTGAACCAAACTGATAATCTATACCAATCTGAACACTATGAATCATGTATTCTATCCAAAAACTGAATTTTATCAAAATGGGGGATTGAATATCTATTACACACCTATTAATATGCCCCACTTTTGAGGTGAATGATGTAGCCTATGAATATGTTATATAAAAAAATGTAATCATTTTGAAGCATGTGTTACTATGTGGAGAATATGTCATCATAGTAATGATTATATCATGAAAGCATATATGAAACATATAGGGTAAGACATACAATTGTTATGTTAAGATGGATATAGAAATTAAACACATATTAGAACCATTATTGATATAAGCACTAAATAAGAAATATGTAGGAAAGAAACATGATATATATCATGTCACCACATAAGAAGGAATGTGCATGATATTGATCATATAACACAAACTTAGTACAAAAGCATAGATTTATATAATCATAAGCACAAAATGTCATCACCAAGACACACACACTAAAACAAACACCACACATAATGGACAATCAAATGCCACACAACAAAGTAAGGGCCCAAAGAAATTGTTGTGCAATGAAACACTTAATTAAGTAAAATTTAATAAAAATAAGGCAAGGTCCTACATAAAGAGTCATACAATGAAAAATCAATCAAGGAAAAAAAATTAATAAGAAAAGGCAAGTACCAAATATAGAGGCATATAATGATATACTCAATCAAGGGAAAATAATAATAAAGGAAAAGGCCAAAAAAAGAGAGGTATATAATGATACATTCAATCAAACAATGTTATATAATAAATTAAGCACTAAACAACCATAATCAATTATTAGCCTATATAAAATGAAATGGCATCAATGAAGCATGGAACAAGTCAAACAATTATACACTATCAATCTATGTCCATGTCATGACATAGTAAAGTAGCATATCCATGAATTTTAGCATTTTTAGGAATATAAGTAAGAAAAACACATGTAAGAAATCAATGTACCTCAACATTATAAATTCAAAGGTTAGAAATATATAACTTGTAACAATGTAACCTATTAAATTAGATGCCCCCATCATTGGCTATGCATCCATGTATCATGTGTAACATGTATGTCATGCATCTCTTTCATACATACTATGAAATGCATGTGTGTGTAAAAAATAATATGTAATCTATGAAATATGTGATAAATAAAATAAATGAATAGTGTAAACTAGCCAACATGTCATGCTTAGGTAATGAATTTTATTTTTTTGTATTTTTAAAATATTTTGACTATAAAAGTGTTTACCAACTATCTCATCAAGGGTATGGTAATGTGTAGATCTTGTATAAAATATTTGAATGGTCATCTATCATGAATAATTAGTATCATATGTTGATGTATTTGAATCTGAAGAATAATGTCCTATTATATTGTAACTTTCATCATCATCATGACTCATAGAATGATATGTATGATGAATAACTTTAGGAATCATAGTACCTTGTGAAATTCATTACATAGTAGCATAAATGTGTTCTTATGTTGTTTTTGGAACATGAAGAGCTACATGTAAAACTAGATTATGATGTGATAAAGTAGATAATGGCCACCATTAGTCCTGGATAACCTTCTTGTGTAATGGTATTGAAGCACTAGTCATATATGAAATTCAACTACTTTCATATGAACTGTTTATGTAGAATGAACTTGAATAGCTAGAATAACTAATTGTAGAGGATGAACTTGAATAGGTTGAATGACTAACTACACTTGTAGGGGGTGGAGGACGAAATTCCTTTGAATGAATAGGATACTCATATAGAACACTTGAAATCATGACCACCTTAGTACCATGTATATAATTGACACATTTATGTACTGAAGATGGTAATACATACAGATTAGGTATCCAAGGGTGTACTAATAACATGTCAAATACTCATGTACTCAGTAATAATAAAAATAAATTAGGAATTACAATAGGGCATACCTTGATTGGTAACACAATGTACCCAAGAGGGTTTTGTTCCTTTCCATCAAATATTTTGACTATCCTTATTGTATCCATCAAATCCTCATGTGTATATCCAACAATATGAAGAAGTGTCACTGTAGAAATGTTTTTAATTGAACCATTATCCACCATGACACTATGTACAAACTAAAAATTTATGTATACTCATATAAATAATGATATATAAGTAAGATCACCCAAAATATCATTGTTATAAAATTTAATTGTAGTTCACTATACAAATATGATTTTAAGTGTACCAATGATACTATCCAATGGGTGATTATATGTAAAAAGAGGAGAATGTGCATTATATGTCATAGGTACCCTAGAATAATCCTTAGTTTATATTTCCTCATGATTTGGAAAAAGTTTAGAAAATATTTAAAATTTTCATTCCCATTTGGTTATGGTCCTGAATCATTTGTAGGTGTGCTAATATGAATAATGTTATCATCATCAAGATCATGTATCTTATGTATTTGTCCAAATAATCTTTTAGTAGAATAACCTTAACATCTATAGTTTTCACAATATGTATCACTCACATGTACTTTAGGTAGTGGAGAGATATAAGATTATACTCAAGTAACTTATGTAAAAACATATGATGAGGTTGAGGTAATTATGAAAATTGCCTACTTTATTGATTGGAAAAGATAAGCATATTAGTAGGATGTGACATCATATTAACAATTATTTTTTACTAATTATTAGTATCATTATTTTTGACCTTATATCTATGTTTTCTTTAAAAAAATGTATTTGAAGTAGTTGTAGCTTTATGCATAGATTTAAGCTTATTCAAATCAATAAGCTTAACTTATTAATCTCTAAATGTATGTCATAACTCATCAAATGATTTGAACTTATTCAACATAATAAATTAAGAGAAAGGGGTATGTAAACTTTGGTTGAAATTATATTGTAACTATTAGGAAATCTAGCTTTTACATTAGTGAATCTGAGTATTTATCGAGAGGTAAATAGTAGGTTTGATATTTACCATAAAGTAAATAGTACTTATGGTTATGTAAGTTAAAAAATAATATATTATTATTATGTAACAATAATATATTTGTTATTGTATTATTTGTGTGAGATTTGGTTGTTAAACCAAACTCATGTAAATAGGTTTGGAGTTTTTATAGGGGAGATATTGGTAAATATTAGAATCCCCAATAATAGGGATTAGTGACCTATATATTTTTAATATGTCCGTATTGATTACTTAATGATAAATTAGAGAGAAATATATTATTTATATTGAAATAATTTTTCTGTGTGTCTTTGGCTTCTATGTGCATGAATTAATTATGTGTATGGTTCTTTGAATCCACAATAGTGGTATCAAAGCACAGTGAGATTCTGAGTAGTGTGAAGGGAATTTATAATTTCCGATTGCCCCATTGATGAGATTAGTCTATTTAATAGTTAATGTTGTGTAAATTTGTTTGGGTTTTATGTTATATGGATTTGTCAGCGTGCACATGATAAGGATTTGTAAGTATACACAATGACCCTGATAAGGTTCGGTGTTTCTCTATCAACAAACAACCTTTGATCTAATCCACATGTCATATTACTTCTATGATTTACTATTTTGATCATGTTTCTACATCCTTTCTCAATCTGAGTATAAACATAATCATTCGGTTTGATTAGTTCCATTTCTTTGCATTGGTTTTCGAGACATCGTTGAATTAATTGTAGATAGTTTTCAAATTCCACATAGCTAATTGTAAGAATTTTATAGAATTTCAATTGAAACATCAAAGGTTGGAAAAAATATACTTGGCATCTAAAACATAGTGCCTTGACACTTTATACACAACCCACGATATTGGATGTAGATTTAAATTGATACAACTTGCCACAGTACTCACAGATGTCACTCATGTAAAATAAAATTTTATATTTAAGGACTCCTGATGGCATATAAATTAATTCTGATGTTCTTTGCCTAAACATATTCTTTCAATCTCGCCTGTAGTTTTTCAAAACAAGCTTCTGTTGTTAAATGTAGAAGTCAAAAACCAACATGTCCATTCAAGCTCAATCCAAGCTATCCATTGCACCATCATCATTTTCTCTCAGGTTCTATCCATTGTTTAAATAATTTTTCATCAAGTCTTTATAGTCTAAGGATCGTTTATAAATATAGTCATTTTTGGTCTTTATATTTATATTATTATTTAGATGTGTTTTTAGGTTTGAATACTCTTTTATAATAAGTTTTTATAGAATGTAAGTAATTATATTCTCTATCTTTAGAATTTGTGACAATTTGTCATAGAATAATCATTACATATTAGTTTTTTAAAAGGTATATAGTTTTAAAAAAATGTATTATATTATGTTATATGGTTAGTCAAACCATATTATTCTTTGATCATTTATTTTTGGTTTATAGTTTTGTTTATATAAAAGAGTTAAAATAGTCAAGTTATTGTTTAAAAATACAATTTTTTATTTTATTTCTTTTTAAATATTCATATTATCATAGTCATTTTAGTTATAATGTTTATTGTCAAAAGTATAGTTTTTTATAAAAAATTATTATGTCATCAAGTCATAAAAATTTAAAGTGCCAATATTTTGTTTTGGGTCCATAGTCATGTTATGAGTCAAAAGTCATCAAAAAGAGTTATGTCAAAAAGTCAAAGTTATTTAGGCTTAGATTCATGGACGTATTTTCACTTGTACGTGACATCTGCATTATGGGGAGAAATTTCCTTCAAAAAATTCATGCACATAAACTACATTGACATACCAGCTAAGTAAATATCTTCACCAACTAGAGGGTGGAGGATACACAGAGGCTAGAGGTCTTTCAGTGACCTCTCATTAGTCACCAACGATGGGGCCACACCAATGATGTGGTGACATATATATTATGGTGTGTTTTTTATTTTTTTATTTATATTTTAAAAAAATAAGAATAGAAGAATAATGTCTATTCATGATATGTAATAATTTTTAATTTCAAAACATGATTCCTTGATGTGAAAACATTGTGAAAGGACATAAAGAACTATTATAAGTCAGTTCATGGATCTTGAAAAGGTTTGTGGTAGAGATCCAAAAAACCACTAGGAGGTGAACAATAGATATAGGAGTTCTTGTTCATGTCAATATTTGTGGTAAACTTGTAAAACCATGGGAGGAGTGAAGCTCTCTTTATATCAAGGTCATGAGACAAATAAGGCATGTTATAAGAGGCGAGCATACTACAGATAAGAGTGTGAATGTTTTTTCAACATGCAAAACTATGGGGGGAATGTTAGGAAATCTAATATTTACATTAGTGAATCTAAGTATTTATCGAGAGGTAAATGGTAGGTTTGATATTTAATATAAATTAAATATTAATTATGGTTTTATAGGTTAGTAAATAATATATTATTATGTAACAATAATATATTTGTTATTGTATTGTTTGTGTGAGATTTTATTGTTAAACCAAACTCACATAAATAGGTTTGGAAGTTTTATAAGGGATATATTGGTGGATATTAGAATCCCCAATAATAGGGATTAGTTCCCTATATATTTTTAATATCTCTATATTGATTAATTAATGAGAAATGAGAGAGTAATATATTATTTGTATTGAAATAATTTGTCTGTATATCTTCAGCTTTTTTATGCATGAATTAATTCTATGTTTGGCTCTTTTAATCCACAATAGTAACTCATTATTATCCATATGATATTTCATCTTAAAAATCATGGTCTTATATTGAAGTACATAGTTAATGATTGGTTCATTGGATCCTTGCTCGAGTTTTGCAATTTGAGCATAATACAATTTATCAGTAAAATTGATTGGGAAATGTGCTAGAAACTAATCATCCAAAATATTTTTTGACTTAAATTGTTTTGAATGGGAGGTAAAAAAACCAACACAAATCATAGTCCTTAAGGCTTGGAGGAAATAACTTGGTGAACAAATTTTCATTATAGGCATAATATAAGCATGTTTCATGAAAATCGTTTAGGTGTCACTCTAGATCAACTTTACCATTATATAATCTTAAGAGATAAAAAACACATAGGTAAGGGATAACCTAAAATCTCTAGAGATAAAAAATTATGAAGTAAAACATGAGAATTAGTCAAATAAGTTCCTCTAGGAGCACCCTACTCTAGTTTCAACATCTTATCTTGTATAACTATAATGGTTTTATTGAGGGATTGTATAGTATGTGAGGATGATGATATAACATGAATAGAAATCATAATATGTATATAGGTTGGTTATGTAGGAATAAATATGGAAATTTGAGGGATACCTTGTGTTTCCTCCACACCTTAGGTGTGTATCACATATGTAGCTAAAGATGTAGACATAAGAATAGTAGTAGTAATAGTAGACTAAAAACCTATGGTGGAATTAATACCTCCATAATTTATATTAGTATCAATGAAGGGCTCATGTTTTTGTTTGATGGAGGAGTATCCAAGGCATAAAATAAGTATTACATCACCAAAAATAGATAAATATTTTTTTGGTTTCAATAAAAAGTTTTAGGGCTCATTTCATAGTTCACAAATGTCACATTTAAATTTATTTCAGATGGTCACACATATTCCTATCACAACCTAAACTTAAATGATCATGAAGGCTATGCAATTCCCATGTCTAATGGGACCACCAATAGACTCCATGTTCCTTGGAGACCACTGATACACTTAATTAATCCTGATGTCTTAGTTTAAATCTTTAGTGTTAAGTGATCAACCTAAGTCTTAGTTATGGAATCAATAAGATTATAAGGGAATTAAAAATTCAAACAGGTCCATGGGAATCTTGAGATTCACACACAAGATCATGGAGGTTCATGGAGTCCATGGAGGATGGATGTTGCATTTCAATTATTCACAGGGATCACAAATTCACTAAGTGTTTTCTAACACTAACATGGCCATGGAATATTATTACGCATGGATATCACCATACATGAAAGACTATATATTGAATTATGCAATCTAACAAGGCTACAAACACAAGATAAAAATTCAAAGACAACACAATATTATTGAAGTCAACACATGGGATGAGAGTTTTGGTATATTTTAAATTTAACTCCATGCTCATGTGGGATGGTTGGAAGCCCATACATTTTAATATAAGGTTCATGAGATCCATGGCCTTAGGATGCTCCCACAAAAAAATTAGGTGATTGTGTGAGTTTAGGAGCCTAAGATTATGATGAGTATCAAAATCATGGCCTACATAGATCACAAATCAATGGTGGGACCATTTTGGTAGATGTGTTGGAAATTATAAGTAGTATTAAATGTGTGCATAGTTTCATGTGGATGTATTGATGTTATGAAATTTTTAAATAATAATGCCACGGTGAATATAAAGATCATAGGGAACCTTTAGAACTTGTTAAGTAGAGACCAAAAGATCATTTCATGTGGCATGATCAAGAACAACCGATGATCATAATTCTTAAGTTGTTCACAATGACATAGATCTTCATGTGGCCACATTTTTTAATGTTAAAACACTATTTAAGGAATGAAATAAATCATTAGAAATCTCTAGAAGTAATATTTCAACTAGTGGTCACCATAAAGTAGTTTACAAAACCAATTATTGTTTCTAAGAATATTCTAGGGATCACAAACAAAAAACTTTGAGAATGCCTTAAAATTATGAAAATTAAGGAAAAGGGTCTCATGAAAGCATTGAAGGTATTTTAAAAATCATGATATAAAGGAAAGAGAAAAGATAAAAAAATAAGCAATAGGCTAGAGATTGATTGGGGCTCA
Organism: Torreya grandis; assembly: GCA_037957365.1. Classification (NCBI taxonomy): domain Eukaryota; kingdom Viridiplantae; phylum Streptophyta; class Pinopsida; order Cupressales; family Taxaceae; genus Torreya; species Torreya grandis. The sequence continues at coordinate 3,357,351 of JARHVA010000832.1, read as the reverse complement.
TTGGCATATTTTTGAGATCAAGGGATATTTTGGAGATCTATAGATCAAAAAAGAGAATTTATGATCAAAAGAGAGGGTCCAAAAAGAGATAAAAAGAGAGAGGTCTTAGGAGAGGAGTTTTAGAGTCTACAACAAGAGTAGAGAGTGAATGTAAAATATCATAGAGGCTTATAGATATAGATAGAGAGAGATATAGGAGGTTAAATGAGTCACTATGAATTTATATTCTATTAAGGCTTTATTTAATTAAACAATGCTATAAATCATGTTGTTTTCCACTATGTGAATTTCGATGCATGAACAAGGGAATCCATTCACTAGGAACCCCTATTGTGAACTACACTAATATTTATTAGAGTGGAGGATTGAATTCTACTGAGAGTTCTTTTCCATAATTTTTTGGGTATAAATCAAGAGAGGTAATCTTCCAAAATAGAAGAGGTGTTGGGTGAAAAGTTTTGAGATATACCTTGTAGTAATAATGAGTTTTGCAAGTGAATAAGATTTATGTGATAAGTTTTGAAACTTTTTTTTAATTCAACTACAAGTTTTAAAATAAAATCTTGCATTTGATGTAGGTAAGAAAAAAATTTGCAAAGGGGGAGAGAATTGTGTGGATGAGAGAGAGAGATTCTTATTTGAGTCTAGTGTAGGATATAAGAGATAAACTTGCTTAAGTCAGATTGAGTTGTGAAAGAGAAGTTTGCATGTGACAGAGGATAATTTTATTGTAGGTGTGTGAGAATTCTTACAATTGTGAATGGAATTTTGAAAGAGAGGCTCTTGTGTGAGCACATATTTTAAAAGATAATCCTACATAAATCAGTTATAAGTTATTAAATAAAAACCTTTTTATGAAGTAAAAATGACTGATTAAGGAGGAAAGGCACTAGGAATGGAACAATAATTCCAAGAAAGATTGGAAGTGATGGATATTTCATAAAATGGAAAATATGTTAAAAATGTTATTATAGAGGATGAGTAATAAGTGATGATGGGGTTACTATCCCTACAAAAAATAAGTGAAGGAAAAGATCATAATAGAGGAAAGAGACCATCTGAGGTCAAGGTGAAAGAAAGAAGCAAGCCCACTTGCAATGAGCCAAAATAAACTCATGAAATGGACTTTTGAGTTGGAAATTTTATTTGAAGAATTAAATATTATAAATACCATGAGCATAAATATTGCATGCAAGAAGTTATTTGGACTTGAAACTATGTATTGGAATATCTCTAAAAGAGGAGACTATAGAAAAGAAAGAAGGTGAGTATTTGGGAAAAAATGGTTTCCAAATTGATGGGTTATGTTGTGCACCCAAAATTATAGAAATAATGGTGGAATAAAGTAAAATAATTAATACTTAAGAGAGAGACAAAGGTGATTGAATTAAAAGGCAAAGGGAAAAGGAATTTTTCATGCATGAGTACCTCAAAGATGTGAGTGAACATAATTAGATTGATTGGAAAAAAATGGAAAATCAAGATATAAAAGTAAGAAGATTAAGTTTGTTTCCATAAAAAAATAAAAAATAAAAGGAATTTTCCATGTGAGTAGCTCAAAGATGTGATTGAACATAAGAAGATTAATTTGAACATAAATGGAAAATCAAGATCTAAAAGTAAGGAGCTTAAGTTTGTTTTCATGAATGAGGATGTGAAGGTGATATTTTGTCCACGAAGAGAAGGAGACCCATTATCTAATGATGGGAAATAAAGTGTTGAATCCCATAAGTGGGAACAATCTGAGTTATCATTAAAGGATAAAAATGTAATGCAAGTTATTTTATGTAGGGAATAAATTCCCAAGACAACAAAGAAACTTGTGTTTCTATGAAGGAGACAATGAAGGTAAAAGAAGTGAAAGTGATTGTATATGAGGAGCATATGGTTAAATACAACACATATAAAGAAGAATAAAATCAAGTGAAGAATGATTAGAGAAAATCCATGGAGATTGTTGAGAATATACCTTTGGAATTTCATCATGAGAGTGAAAGATATGCGAGAATGAGAGCAATATAGAAGAGTTGGAAAAAATGTATTTGAGGCATGAAAAAGAACTAGAAAAAGTTTTTATGGAATTTTTTTATCCCATTAATGTGGATAATTTATGTACAAGTCCATCAATTAAGGAGATGGAAAATAAGAGGAAAAATTGTGTTTTAGTGCAACATGATCATATGTATGAAATATGTCTATAATAAGTGAAACAAGAGAGATTTAACTTGTATTAGTTTAATGTGGGAAAAAATAATCTCATAACATAAACAAAATGAGATTGGAGAAGTGAAATATTTCATGCCTGTGACATAAAGATGAAGGAATAAAATAAGGAAGAATGTAATCGACCTAATGTTGTCACAAAATTTTGCATCATTGGAGAGGTAGTTCCAGCCTTCTCCAAAATTGAGTGGAACATGGGATTACCCCTAGACCTGTGGGTTGTTTATAATAAGGGTAAACCTCTAAATTGAAGGTGTATCTCCCTAGATTTGTCTTGATTTCTCATCACCTATACTACTAGATCATTTGGATAAAAAGGGAGAGAGAAAACATAAAGTAAGCCTATCCTAATGAGTTGATGAACCAATTATAACCTAACTAATGATAAAAAATTATAATTACACTTCAAATAAAATCCTAATTTGTACATGACACTAATCCAAATCTGCCCCTTACATTATTATTTCTCATGGAGGTTTGTGAAGCAAACTTAATCTAGGAGGACTAAACACAAGGTCATGACTTAACACTAGTGAAGATAAAACTCACTAAACTCATGGAAACCTAATTAAAACACTCAAAGAGACCTAGAAAATACTTTCAAAGCTGAATATGAATGCTAATAAGGACAACATGATAAGGAAGAGAATCTATCACTTAGAAAGATCAACTAACCTAACATACACATTGAAACATATCATGGATAAGGTAAAACAATTTTTTATTTATTTCTCAAAGTTTTAAAATGAGTAGGGCTTCACCATACTCAAGTGGAAGATGATTTACAAAGCCAAAAGTGGCTCAATATATAGCACAAGTGAGAGAGAAGAGAAGAAGGGAGTAGAAGAGAGTATAAAAGTGTCCATGTGAGTTAAAAATAAGAGAGTATTAATGTAACTACCTCAATAGGTCCAAGATTCCATTTGTATCTCCTCTTAATATTCTTTAACTCTCCAAGTTATGTGGGAGTTGAAATTCTTGCTTGACTAGCTCTTAAAAACTACACTTTGCCTTGGCATGTTGAAGGATAAGTTACCTTATTGGTGGTCAGATCAGGTTATATTACATCTTGTATCTAATTGTAACACCTCTTATCTGACCACTTTAGGTTCTCTTTGACACATCACTTCCATTTCTTGCTAAGTGTCTAGAGGACTCTTCATCTCCTTAGGCCAACTTTGAACACAAGTGTCAAAAGTTGGATTATTCTTATTTAAGCTCATCCAAACTTAATGGATGTCTTACTAAAATCATATCATACCTGAAATAATCCATTTTGAGATATCAAAATATCCCCAACAATTTGTTATCTACCAAAAGCCCCAAATAGGCCTCATTCCTTATAACCTTAAAATCATATAAACCTCCTTGTGTAGAGAGTTGTAATAATTATGATGATAATTTTAGGGAATATTAAAAGACCAATTATAACCTTACATATCCATGTTTAATATCATGCTTTGAGAGTGAGTGGAGGTATCTCTTTTTGCCTTTTCTCTCTCCTAACTAGGCCTCAACTAGGCCTCCTTGCCAAGAGTATGACAAATGGCTCTACAGGCTATATATACATGAAAAACAACAAATAAGCATGTGATTAAATTATATGGCCTCCTCCTTGATCTCCATTCCAAATTTGGAGATCTGACAACTTGTATAAACTTATCTTCTAGCAAAAATGGGTCTTTTTAGGCCGATTCTATATAGTCTTGTACCTAAAATTATATTCCAATGACATGGGTTTATTATCAATGGATTATTTAAAATTATATGGGTCATTTTAAATTTTTATTAGTCCATTTTTAGGCATATAAGTTGATTTCTCTCTCATCAGGTCCTTATAGCTTTCATAGGCAGCCTAAAAGTGCTTTGAGTTCTTAACAATAGTTAATATAGATAAGGGAATGAAACCAACAACAAATTTAACAAAATGGAATTTAAATAGGTTATTAAACTTCTCCTAGGATCCTAAGGTCCCATTAAATTCCTCTTAATTTTAGCATTAATGAGAGATAGCCTCTCGGGCTACACCTAGGCATTCTGAGAGGTTTGAACAAGAATGAGATATGTAAGTGCATGTTTTGAGCTTGTTTTGATATACAATGACGTAAATTAGGTATGATAAATCTCCAATTACCTATTTAAATAATTATAAAATCACCTTTATTCTGTTAGGTCCTATGTAATGTCATTAGTTTAGGCCTAGGGTTCTTGAGTCTTGTTTCCTAACTTACCCTACCTCACTATTTTTCTTATTTCTCTCTCTATTGGAATTATATAATCTTATGTAATGATTTTACAAGTCCACCATATCTTTATGGTTTCTAAAGTTTCATTTATCCCAATTGACTTCACCTTTCCACTCCTCAGGACTAACTTTTTTTTAGGTTGGGTATGCAATTAGGTCTATGTAGGTTTTAGAACAAGTTATGCCAACATGATGTTTTAATTTATTTCTTGAGTATGATACTATGATTTACTATGTTAATTAACATAAAATCATGTTCAATTACCTTAATATTTCTTGATCCTTCTGCAGATACTTAACCCATTCAAACAGATACATACCTTCTTATGAGTAAGTAGTTATATTTCATGCATTGGTTGAGTATGCAGGGGTTTATAATGTTGAAATTATGTTTGAGAGTTATAATGGAATGTTAATTTACTCAATTAAAAAATATTTAATTATTTACCCTCTCCTTCTCTCATACTTTTGATAACATTTTTGAGCAAAACTTCTCACAAGGTAATTAGTCCTAATTGTGTGTGTGACTAACCTTGTGACCATGTTTGATCCCTTCCTCTGCCCCTTGATTAAGACTTATGTGATATCAAATGGTTTTTTAAACTTGAGTTTATTTATGGATTTAAAAACACACTAAAATAACTATCCTAGGTTTTTGAGGGATCTTGAGTTACTTACACAGACCTACAAGTGGTCAATTACCTGCATATGTTTATATGGAGTGGTTTGTAACTTGGTGCTTTAGGAGAGCCCTTATTACAACATTGAAATTCCTTAAATTTTTTTATATAATTTAATGAATGATATACTCATTAAAATCCTTTAAACCTTTTTAATTATATTAATTCCTATTGTTTAAGACAACATTAACACTGTTGGTTGTAAGTGATTGTTAAAGAGGACTTGACTGTGTTTTACAGCTTCATTACTCTCTCTTATCTTTATCTAAATCCCCCAATTATCTATCATGTTATTTATATTGTATTAATACCCTTATATTTCCTTGAAATTCCAATATCCATCATCACTATTGTTTAAGTCCAATTTCAATACTGGCTATAGGTGACAACATGAGAGTTTTGAACATGTAGTTAGGAATTTTAGGCCTATCTCAACTACACCATGTTATCTCATTAATGGTATAAATCATGGAAAATATTTCTCAATTTATTACTAACTTAATATGGTGTCTTATATAATCTTCAAACCTTTATATCCACTGCCTTCACTATCCACTGAGTCCTGTCTGTAGGTGCATTAGGTTTATTGCTTATCATCAACTCAATATTTAACCTTAAGTGACTTCACATGCTTGGAGATCTCCATTGGTATATTGAGATATTAAACTTGAATACATTACAATTATTAAATTTTTGGGAATATAACCTAAGCATTGACATCATTTATTTATCTTAGATGACAAACCTACAAGCTTGTAGAAGATGGAGACTGCAACTTTGTGCTTGTGATCTTTGAAAACTACAAATATGACTATCAAAGATCAAGGACCATTTTTTCCATTACATTAAAACATATAAAATGAAATCACAACTAAAAATTATTTATAAACACATATTCAAACTATTTCAATCACCTTTTATGCAAACACATAGAATACAATCCCAAAAGGTGAAAGAAGGTATGACTAGTTTGAGAATTGCATGGAATGTTCAGTTAATTAGAGGCCATGAATGGATTTATAAGGATTTAAAGAGAAAATTAATAACCATTTATATGCATTATACCACTTGGATAACCTATTCAACACAAAAAAGTTATCAATCACTTCAAACTATGTAAAAAAACCACTTTCCTTATCAAAAGATCATCCACACATACAAAAATGATGATTAAATGTGTATGGGATATATAAAATAGTTTTATAACTCACTCCAACTGGTATCAAGTATCCATGATTTCACACTTTTCATTGGAGTTACTCTAAACTTATCCCATGGGGATTTGATCTTTCAAAAAGTAGTCTGGATCCTTAGTAATTGTTCATAAAGATAAGGAAACCAATCCAGTGAAAAATTATATAAATTTTAATCCCATATGGGTACCAAACATTTTATAAAATATTAGCCCCCAAATATTCCTATAAGGCCTATACCATCTGATTGAATTTGGCATTCACTAGCTTGTGAATGGAGTGATGGAAGATAGAGGTAGTTTTTTGAAAATGTGAGAGTTAAATCATCATCCCAAGATTTTTTTTTTTTTTAAACCTTTATAATCTCAATGGACATTCTTAATCTCTTTTCACTTCCATATGACTTCAATAAGTTTGTACAACTTCCTTAACTCCTTAAGATGGCATTGAAACTCAAGAATCTAACCTTTATTTGACATGATGATAGGTGTGATAGTTTTTTATCTAATCCAAGGACTTTGGAAGGTTTTTTTTTACATAATTTACACTTAGGTATCTTTGAAATACACTTGAGTTAGCCAAAAATCACATTTTCATGCATTTTCAACACCTTAGAGTCTACCAATGAACCTTAAATACTCCAAAACACCATGAAATGTTATGATAAGATATTTAAGACATAAAAAATGACCTTAATAAACCCATAATTGCCTATGACACAACTTGACCACTCCTTATCTCTCCATGACATGCCTAGACCATTATATGACCAAAATATGACAAATTTACCATAACTTCTCCAAAATAACCTTAAATAATGTGAACAAGGTTATATGAAGACTCTATTGACCATAAAAATCATGAAATTACCATGAATATACCACATGAAAATTTTAATTTGGATAGGTTGATTAGTTTTGACTTGGGGTCAAAATTTGGTCAACACCTAGTGTGGATGTAAAGGAGATGAAAGAAGAAAGTGAAGGAAAAAAAGTGGAAGAGTAACTATCACAATAAAAACCAAGAAATATCTTAAGGAGTAGGTATAATGATGGAGGTTTTGAGGATCCCAAACTTCTTGGAAATAATTCTTATAATGTGAAGATGGAGGAAGCACATTTGGGGGCTCTGAGGTCTCATGTTTTTAAATTAATGTGTGATTTTAGCCCATGTACAGGTGCAAACATGGAGAGAAAGGAGGTATTCAAAGAGGCCTCATAAGGTGAAGAAGTGAAAAAATAAGTACAAAGTTATGTATTTAAGCAATAAAGTGAAGAGGGGTAATTATTTTTTACATTAACCAAAGCATGTGAAGAAATAGTGAATGTATAAGAGTCTTTTATGACTCTTGGGAAAGAAGAAGCCACAATTATAATGGTTCTGGTAAAAAGGAAATTAGAGGAAGAGATGGTATCCTTGAGAAAAAAAGAGATACATATAGAGAAAAGTGACAAGAATAATAATCCATCAATAGGTTGGATGTTGAATAAACAAAGCCAATAGGATTTAAGAGGAGGTGGTTAGATGATAATGGCAGGTAGACATCCACAAGAGGAATTAAGATGCAAAAAAGATCATCTTGGTGGATGAGGTTAGATAAAGGTGGATTTCATTATATAGGAAAATGGAAGAAGAAAAAGAGAACCATTTGGTGGATAGACTATGTTGAAATATTGGGTAAAAATAAGATAAGCCTTTAATAAAAGAGGAAGAACCATGGTGGGTCTAATCCCATGAAAGAGGAAAGAGTGATAAAAGGTGAGCATAAGAGAACATATTTTAAGACATAAATAATTTGGAAAAGGAAGACAAAAGATGATAATCAACTAAGTTATTTATTGTGCTACAAGGAAATTCCATGGTCATAAATCTCAATGACCAAAATAATGGGTTTACCACTTAATCCATTAATAATATTAGGATCTCATATAATAATTACCTTAGGCATATGATGTATGATCATCTAAGGCATACTAGAGATATTGGATCAACAAAAACAAGTAGATTGTTTTTCACTTTCAATAAAGAGTTTTAAAGCTAATTTCATAGTTCATAGAGGTCACAAGATCCCATGGTCACATTTAAGTTTATTTCAAATGGTCATACATATTTCACAGCTTAACTTGTAATGGTCATCGAGACTATGTAAGTCCCAAGTCTAACAAAACCATCGACAATATCCATGTTACTTGGAGACCTTCTATTAGTAGAGGTTCATGTGTTTTCACTAGGACATGCTAATTATGGGGATATAGTGTGTGAAGTTACATCAAAATATTAAAGGATGGTTTATTCAAGACTTTGAAATATATGAAACATTTATCACAAAGAATTACACTTGTTTAATAGTTTGACATATGATGTAAACTACTTATAGATATAAAAAAAATACACATCATAGCATAATAATAAGGGAAACATTCATATTAACATAGAGAACTTTGAAATTATACCATAAAAGAGTACAAATGCTTAGAATTCATAATAAAGGATCTAGTACTAGGTATTACAATAAGGAATCTTTCATAGATCAAGGTCCAATTTTGTAAATATTTTGTACAAAAACTCTATGATTAAAATAATAATCATTATTATTTTACTCACATAATCATCAACCCTTATTTTTCATTCTTTTCAAATACATATAGGTATTAGTTCCTATGGTTGTAACTTCTAGATTTACCACACTGAGAATAGTTCTCCATATCACATTCGATTGAGTCCTGACCAACATAATGATTCTTGTAACAACTCATAACAACCTGAAAACATAACACAACTATATTTCCATTAAGACATTCTCGTACATACAATTGGTTTTAAATTTACCTTTTACCACTAACACTTTACCAGACTTAAAAGGTTGTCTCATCATGAGACAACATCACAGAGGTAGTTTTCTGAAAACTAAGAATATGTGACAAAATGTATAAGTGCATAGGATTCAAATACTTCTCTCAAAGTGTCAGCTAATCGGTTTTCACCCCTTTCACACTACTTAGCCACCCTTTCAAGTTTTTAAGTAAGTTTCATACTAGTCTACCACACTTTTGGGTTTTCAATAAACTAGTTCTACTTATTACTATACAAGATTCTAATTAATAAAATTTGACCAAAATTTTAGAACATGTGTAAGCATCAATTGGTAGGTGGTGGCATCTTTATATATTTCATGATTTATCACAACTTTATTGGTGTAATGATTTTTGGTTCATCTACTAGTGGTGCAATGATTGCATCGATGAGGACCAAGTCATCCTTGTAATACTTCTAGTTGAGAAGAGCTTCTTGAGCACTATGCAAAAGACTGCATAGTGGAGTTTGAGTGTCTAGTAGATGGTGAATATTCATTTTAGCCATTTTAATTAGAGCATATTTCACCATTTTTAATTTGGTTATAATTTATGCGTGGAGCTATACCATCTTATCTACATGTCTTTGCACTTACGCATCAATGAAAGAGTTTCACAACATCTAGTTCTACTAGATCTGCATACTTTGCATGATTGTATCCCTTGTACCAAGTGGGGTTTGTAGTGCAGCATCCATGGCATCAAGAGTGGCATTTGGAATTGTGATAAAATCTTATGTGAAATTAGACATGGAAAATTTAGCCTGTGTAGTGGTCTAAACATTTTCCAACTACTTCTTCCAGTTTACTAGCTAAAGTGTAATTTGCATAGCTTGAGACCAAACAATATATATGGTGGCCTAATGCTTTGATAACAACTCATAGAGGACCTCAATATCAAATTTTATGGATTTACCCTTCTGGATGATTCTATCCTCATTAAATGTCTACCAATATGTGGTGAGCTTGTTCAGTAGAAAATCAGGTTGGTCTTTGTCTAGGAGTGAGAGATCCATAATGAGATATGTAGAGGTCAAGATAGGCATCATCGATGGTCTACCTAGCAATTTGTAGTTATTCCTTAATGGTAAAATTGGTATTCTTGAGCTCTTTTACTTGCCACTCCAATTTAACTACCCTTTACAAAATAGATTCTTGGAATGCAGAAGCACCTTCAAGCTTTATGGAAAATGGTAGCTTGGAAACATCCAAGGATGATTCTATTGTGGTAGGGGTTAGGGTGAGGTGTGTAATTGATGTACTTGTAGGTGTTATCCTCAATAGGGATATTGGTAAGGAAAAAATGGTGTACCTTGTATAGGTTTCCATAACATCCCATAGCCAAATGTTAGATAGGTTAGATGGAGCACTATCATCTTGCAAGGTAACCATAGTGCCTCCCACCTATGTTTGGGGAGTCTCTTGAGGGGTCTACACTATGCTAGAACTTGACTGTGTTGGTGTAGATTGTTCCTTTGTATAATCTACTTGGAATTCTTCAATACTCTTTTTCATACTTTTCCCTTGTGTTTGATTTGAAACATTATCTTGTGCCTTCTTGGAAGCCTCTTCTTGCATTTTCTTCACAACATCTTCCTATGCTTTCTTAGCAACATATTCTAGATATGCCTTGCATTAACATTCTTATATCTTGGCATGATTCTATGATTTATCTTATGAAAACTTGATCTTTTTATCTTCCACTACTTCTTGTTATCTATGCTTGGCTTCCAATTCAACATCTTTGTGCTTTTGGTCTACTACTTATTATCATTGTTTGGCTAGTTATGCAGTTGTGAATTATTGCTTCATTTTTTTTCTTGATCTTGTTGTTCTCTTTGTGCCTTGATATCCTTAGCTTGATTATAAGCCTCTAATTCTTTGGTATATCATTGAGTTTCCTCCTATTCCTATTGCTCCTCATCTACTTTTTGTTTAACCTCAACCTTATCCCAATACTTTTCTTCTATGTGCATGTGATGCTCAGCTTCTCTTTTCACTTCCTCACATATGGCTTGCTATTATTCCATAGTATGATCTTCAAATTTGATTTCCTCTATTTTAGTCTCAGCCTCCTCAGAGTGGGATGGTGAGGAACTAAGGATAATAGTTTTCACCTCTACCAAAGAAACCTATCCCTTGTAAACTGAGTGTCTTGTTGGTTTTGGGGTGTTGACTTCATGAGCTTGTTACTCTCCCATAAAAAACTCTCCAATGGCATGCATAAGATTAGGTGGGGTGTCTACCCTATATTTTTGATGGCTACATGGAGTTCATATATACTATATAATTTTTTCTTGGGGGCTAGATGCTATAGTTAATAATTGTGATGGGCTCACTGTTGGTCCTCCTATCTCGAATGTTTGCCAAATGAATTTGAACTTGGCCTCTTTAGCCAATGTATCTATGATGATATAAGGAAGGAAAGTGGTTAACTCAATCCAAATATTTTTATAATTCTATTTTACACCTGGTGGTGCCTACTGATTTCTAAAAAAATACTTTTTATTCCTCCTCATATAGGTCTTCGACCATATCAACCATCATTATCTTATAGACATGTTATTTATCAATGCCCATGTATTGTAAGTTTCAAATCTCAATGATTTTGGGTACAATCAGGTCATCCAGCTAGGTTATCTAGTTGTGAGTCTTTTGCATTGAAAGAGATGGAGATATTCTACCCTAGGTCACCTTTTGCTTTCCTATATCTCTAATTGGTATGACTATTACTAAAAGTTGCATAACTATAGTTTCAGGGTCTAGAATAGGTGGTGGTACCATTTATAATGGGGTTTATATCATTTATGTGACTGATTTCTATTTAGAGACCTTAGTATGCACCATATACATGTTGATAAAATATGGGAGGGGTAGACTCATTACCTTGGTCAATTCATGAATTTTTATGGTAATGCCCTTTGGCAGCTTCATGATAACCACATGTTAGCCCAAATACTACATGACATCAAGAAATATGAGTGGATTGGATATAATTAAATCCACCAACTCATTCCACCATTAGGTGAACTTAGATTGGTACCTAGAATAACTATTCTCTTAGGTCTAGGTAAGGTTCCTAAACTGCACATTTGACTATTAATCGATGTTAGGATGAACTTCACCCTTAGGTGACTTTCACTATGTAAACACTAATAATGGTACCAAAAATTGGTACTGGAAAGCTTTCTTCACCATCGCCAAGACTTTATAAATATTCAAAGTGACTTGGCTACCAAGAATTTAGGCTATTTAAACTCCTCATTTTGATGGATCAAGTAATGGGAAATATTGATGACCCCTTTGGTATCCTACTTAACATCCTTGTTTGTTTGCTAGAATCTACATGAAATGCATTCTAATAGCATGCACTTTGACACATCATCAATGTCATATAATGGAATTCATCATGAGTTATGGGACTACTTTTCTTGGATCTCTAGAAGGATTGGTGGTGTTCTTTATTTGTAGTGGGCTATATATCTTCCCATTGTAGGCAATCATATCACCCTTGCCATCACAATTGTATTGATGTGAATGGTTATGTCTTGGGAAAGATAAATATTTACCTCATTGTATCAACCCAACAATAACTCCATTACTTCTCTAATTTGCCAAAAAATAGGTAATCAAATCAACTACTCCACATCTATGTTATGGAGTCTATGTGGCTGCACTAATTTTAATGGTTTCACCCCTTCAAATGAATCTAACACAAACATTCATAGCTTAACATTAAAAAAAAATCATAGGCATCTAGGTATGTAAAGTGTATTTTTCATAATGCCAAACCAATACCCATGTCCTCTTTTTGTGATTCTACGATTCCTTTGATGAGCTGTGAATGATCAAATCCATCCATTATTCATCATTTACATTGATACTGAAACAAATGTCTTAGATGTGTAAAGTCTAAACTCATTTGAGAGTAACAATTACCTTGAATTTTTGTAGCACTTCATTATAATTAGTAGTGGATATGAAATTAACCACCCTAGTGACAAATTTATAGCTTTTCACACTACCTTTTACACTTTGCTATCTTAAATAGTTGCATTATTACTAAATCCTTCACATGTGATCTTTTAATGAGGTGGATCTATTCTTGTTGATGTGTCATTCTTTTTTCTAATGCGACATTTGATAACTATGGAAGTTGATGATTTTTGACCTATTAACTTAATTAGGCTTTGACCATATGTGATTATTCTATTTATGACACTCACCTATCACTTTTAAATATATTTATCAATCTCCTCCCATAATTAATCATTAATGGAAATAGATTGACCATTAAAATCCATTGTTTACTTGAGATTCAGATGCATTTGTCCTTCTTGGACTTGATATCCATACATTATACTAATTTAGACACCATGTCTCATTCCTTCAATGCATCCATAGTAATGGAACCATTAAATTAATCTTGGATCTTTCTTATCCCTTAATTTTATACACACATACTTATATGTACCTCACACATGCCAAAAAGAACACAAAACCTGAACTATACTGAAATAAATGCTTCCAATCATGACTACCATTTAGTTGGTGTGATATAGCACCTTTATTCCATGTTGTACTAGATTAATGGTTGTAATACTTCAACCTACAACCATTTACCCACCTTGGTAAGATATTTCCCTAAAAATATAGAAGGACCATTATCCCAAGCTATGAAAGTTCATGGATGATGTAAGGGCCTTTCCACATGATTTTAAGCTTTCCAAGGAAAGCTTTGAACCTGTTATCATACAAAAAAACAAGTTGATTTACTTGGAATTCATTTATTCATATATTTTTATTATTTCAAGCCTTCTAGCTATGCTTATTTATCTCTTGGGCCCATACTTCTTTGCATCTCATTTCATCTATGTGATTCAAGTCCAACAACTTATTAGTCATTGACTCTTGATCACCCATTCATAACACATTTGTGACTCATAGAATAGGAAGCACATATTCCATAAGCATCACTAATTATAACCCATAGACCTATTGGAAAAATGTAAACCCTGTCACACATTTATAATACATGTGATAAGACCACAGGACTGCCAGAAGCCTATCTTCCTAGTCATCTCACTTCACATCACAGATCTTAGTAAGAATCTTACCTATTACCTTATTCATAGATTTAGCTTGGTCATTCACCTGTGGATGATAAACTATGCTTTTATGATGCAATATCATAAACTCATCTATGAGGGTTTTAATGGTATTATTCAAAAAATGAGTTCTTCTATCACTTACCAATTTAAGAGGAAAGCTAAACCTAGTGATGATGTTCTCATATAATATCTTGGATGCGTCTTTTGTACCGTAAATTGGAATCACAACATCTTCTACCCATTTTGTAAAATATTTTGTCATAGTGATTATGTACCTTGCATTAATACATTCACTTGGAGGATTGATTGGTCTTAAAAAGTCATTGCCCCATTATTCAAATGGATATTGAACTAACATGGGTTGTAAAGGAATCTCATATCACTGGTGTGTCTTCCCCATCCTTTGGCATACATCACAATGTTGTGATACTTTTTGCATATCCTAAAATAGATAGGGCCACCAAATTCCAATTTTAAATATTTTCCTTGCAGTTACATCCTCTATAAAGTGACATCCTATGATTCCATAATGTAATTCATCCATTTTATACACACAATAATGATCTAGATCCACTCTATGTAGCACTTTATCTTTGCCTAAGTAGTACAAAAATCCATTAATAATACTATAAAAAATAACTCTGGTGATTAACCATTTCTTATCTCTCTCTATAGGGTGTTTTAAGAATGTCCCTTATTTCAAAAACTATGTGATCTCTTGTAGTTTATCTAAAATTATAGTCACCCTAAATAGGTGTGCATCTAGTGACTCATCTTGGAGTTCCTCAAGTTCCTCAACATTATTTAGCTAGATGAAAAGGTCTATGTTGACATTATTTTGACCTAGTTTGACATTAATCTAGAATTAAAATTCCTAGAAAAGTCACCCTAAATAGGTGTGCATCTAGTGACTCAACTTGGAGTTCCTCAAGTTCATCACCATTATTTATCTAGATGAGATGGTCGGGGATGACATTCTTTTGACCTAGTTTGACGTTAATCTAGAATTAAAATTCCTAGAAAAGCATCAGCCAACATGATATTCATCCTCCCAACATTATCTTGTTCACCAAATATTGCATAGCTTGATGATTAGTAAACAATTCAAATGATGTGGCCAAAAATTAGTGCCTGAAATTTTATAGTGTGAACACTTATGAAGGCTTCCTACTCAGTTATCGTATAATTCTTCTCTACGATTGACAAATTTTTAATCTCAAAGTGGATTAGATGATATAATCATCTTTATCATGGTTTTGCAAGTACTTCTCCAATTTTAATCCCTGAAGCATCCACATGCACATGAAAATATTTACTCCAATCTAGAAAAATGAAGATTAGAGCAATCATTAGTCTATGATTCAAATGAACAAATGTGGCCTAATAGTCCTCTATCCAAACAAACTAGACTCATGTTTAAAGTAACTTCTCCAAAGGGGATGATATAATGACATACCCCTTGCTAAATTTCTAGTAGTAACCTATGTCTTAGAAAAGATCATAATTATATTGAAGTCTTGGGTGGTGGCATACCTGTAATGATTGTGATCTTATCTTGGTCTACCAAAATTACTTTACTACACACTACATGACTTGATAAAAAATCAAAGGGTGTGAAAAATAAACATTTATTCAAATTTATCACTATGCACAACACTCTAAATCTCTTTAACATTAACCTAAGTTTTTATAAATGTTCCCTGAAGAAAGATAACAGTGCCTAATCATCCAAGTACACTTCTAAGAAATAATGGGTGAAATCCTTGAATGCAGTTAACATAGCCTTACAAAAAATTATAGGTGTATTTTTGAGTCCAAATAACATGACCTTGTATGTAAGTGAGCCTCATTTTATTATAAATGTGTTTTTGGTCCTATCCTCTTCTATGATGGGTATTTGATGGTAATCATCGATTCCATCTATGATTGATAACACTTCATGCCCTGAGACAACCTATATAACTTAATTCATGAAGGGAAAGGGAAATGAGTCATTGGCACAATCATCATTGAGGATGTGGTAATCTATGAAGATGTGTATCTCCTTAGTCTTATTTGGTTGTACTACCATGGGGCTAACCCAATCAACTTTTTCAATTGGAAATATAATGCTTACTTCTAGAATGTGATCTTTTTCATCTTTCACTTTCATCTTCATATTCAAGTTCAGCCTATATGATCTCTTATTGATTGGCCTTGCACAATCCTTTATCTCTATGTACATCTCCCCCAAATAAGGATCAAACCTTTAAATTATATAAGTTTTTAATAAATACATATTATTAGCCTTTGAGAAACTATAAAACATCTAAGATATCTGCCTGCATCTAATAGCCTCTGACATGTACCATTTTGGGTCCATCTTTTATACCAATGTTTGTTATGTGCTCATTTAATGGATCATATTATATCTTTCATTCTTATTCAATAATTAATTCATAGAGAATCCATTCTCCTTCACATTTTGGAAACTATATATGTCACAACGTTTCCTCCTCTATTTATTTTGTGATTGGTTCTGGTAAAGGCTCAAACTCTCTCTGGCTCAAAGAGATCCCCTATAGCTATATACTCCTTTCCATCCATCCTAGAGGACTTCTCATCTTCATTCTATATCCTATGATATGTCTAAATCCATATTTCAGCCTCACCATGGCCAACTTCCAAAATTTTTAGGATGTGTGCTAGCTTTTTCTCTATGAATTTGTGCGAGCCTAGTTCTAGTGGCATTGAGAAATCTTCATCTCTTTCATGGCATATAAAGGTTTTCATCTTTTGTAAAGCTAATTTTACTTGAGGGTCATCAATCTCAAAGATGAACATGTGAATGAAATTATATTGGATATGTGCCCAATGTTTTGTTTCCCTTCTTTACTCTTGATAGATGTACCATGCTATAGGGAAAACACCTATGATATAGATGAAGTTATGTATCCACTAGTTAGGAGTGATACCCTCTAACATTCATACCTCAATACACATGTAGACATGAAATTATGGTAATTTACCCTTATAATAGATAGGTTGGGATCTTATAATAGTTTCTTGTAGCTATAATTGATCTACTTGCACTCTAGACACTTCTTCCCATATTAAATGCTCATCCCTATGGATAACCCACTAGTTCAAAATAATTCCCTTCATCGCATAGTCAAGGGTGCTAACCCTCTAGTTCACATCTAGTACATATTTTTGAAATCATAGGATTAACTTGCCAATATCATCTATAGAAAAATATTGGGGTATTTATCACTCAATTTCATAGACCATTCATAAAGGTTGAAACTAATGATCTCCTTTTGCCCAGTTGAATGCATGGGTGTCTAAGTCTCCACTTATTAAAGAAGCTCTATCCCATGGGAGAACAACCTAAAGATTTGGTTCTATGTAGTACTAATAAGTATGACCTATTTGATATATAAAATCTATATCAGATTATGTTAGAGATATTACTATCATGGATCGCACATCTTCCTCAACATTCTAAGGGATATCTAGGGTATTCAACCCCATCTTGCCTAAGAGCTATTATGTACTGATAATCTGAGTCAGTGTAATATTATTTTTGTAGAGGAAAATGTACTCTATTACTCATAGAGCCTTCTTGTGTTTGACTGTGACCTTCATCCAACTAGCATTGGTAAGACAATAGGGTGAGTCTGGCTCTTTTGGGATGATGTAAGGCCTAGATTTAATCTTGTTCATAGAAATGACAATGATCTTGTCATCTTGATGAGACTTGAATTGATTCATGATTATGTTGATAGCCATACACCCATCATAGGCCAACTTCTTCCTTATTAGTGTAGGGTAATGAGTGCCATATGTCTTCATATTGATTACTTTAAAGTCACCTCATAGATTGAGTTCTAAAAATTTGATTTCTAAATCCTCTAGGTGAATAATAAGTTTGACCTTTCCATAATTTTCAAGGTTGATCATCACAAAACTATAGAATAATGCATATCTTCCTAAGGTTTCCCAAGTGGATTTGGGGATCATATTTATAGTGCTTCTAAAGTCAAATACAACATTAGGTATTTAACACTTGGTTGGCTCTATATCCATCCTCATATCGATGTCCAAACATTTCTTTGTCTTTACAAACCAAACCAAATTATTAGTTCATTGTTGGCCTTTCTATGCACATTCCAATAGGTTATAGAGTAACTTCATGATGTTCTAGGAAATATATTCATTACACAATGTGTTGATGAGTTTCATTAAATCCATCAATGTAGTGACATCCCTAACTTATATTATTATATGCACTATCTAGCCATACATTTTTTTGTCAAGAGTTGTATCATCATATTAATTCACCCCTTGCTGCTAGATTATCTTCATAATATATACAACTTCTCTCTTCATGACTTTTTTAGTGGTAGGCTCGAGATATCTATCTGGTCATGCATTTTTAATACCCAAGTCTTTAGGCATTTCCAATAGAGGTAACCATTTTTAATACATGTTATTGTCTAACAACTACCTATAATGTGGAGTCTTCCCTCAGTTGTGCCTGGATCATGTTAACATTTTTAATAGGTCTCTCCATCCATTATCTTTCTAACATTAGACAATATTCTATATTGTGATACTCTATCACCCTACATTTTATGTAATAAGGTTGCCTCTATGGATTTGTAAGGAAATTTATCTACACATGGTTTATTTCTCCATATAGATAATAATGAATGGGTGGCTTAGGCCCATTATTTCCTTAGCCTCCCTATGCACTACCTCCATATCCTCATTTGTATCTTCTTCTATTCCCCTTAAATCCCCATCCACCGTAGTGCTATTATTGCTCAAAGTTTCCATTATTATGGGATGCATTACATCCTTGTTGTTGTGGATATTCATTAAATCAGGCCACTTATGTTTGTTGTGGGTTTATGGTCTATCCTAACTGATATACTTGAGAAATTACAAGATTCCATGGAGCTCGGTATGGGTAGGTCATAGTCTACTATAGGAAATTCTACGAGGTGATATTCTAGTTTAGTGTAGAAGGTAGGGTACTCACCAATGGTTATGGTTGTTTCTATGCTTTAAGGACCCAAGGCATCACCAAGGGATTCTAAACTAGTATGATGCTCCTCAGGTTATGAGTAGCTTGTGGTGCAACTATAAATTTTTATGCAACAACCACAAATAAGTTCTTAGTGATATATTCCTTCAGTTCTTAGAGTGCCTAACAATCCTTGTCATCATGTTTAGGTGACTTAGAGAATTTATAGTAAATGTTCTATGGAGTTTTGATGTACTACTGTAAAATATTAAATTGTGAAATTATATGCCCTACCACTCTGGATATCTCATAAAACTTCATATTAACCTAGGGAATTCATTTCTATGATGCCCTTATTATCCACACCCTGTGCACCATATTTATGACTTAGGTCTCTCAGTCCTTCCTTGAAACTAATCTAATCTACTAAAGATAATTTGTAAGGTAATTTATACCTTGGATGATGGTGCAACTACATCCCCATACTACTCAATCTACTCCACATGAATCATAGTGGTTCCTACAGTTACTATATCTCCAAATTAAGTTTGGGTCATGGAAAATATGATCTTTGGTGTTAAACCCTCTATAAATGAAGTAGATTTATCTTTATCCTCCAAAATAAATTCTACTTTGTTCATGATGTCAGAGAATCTATGATCATAGTCACTAATGGTCTCCTAGGTTCCTTGTCAAATCTCCTTCAAATCTTACATTATTTGGCTTGAACTCTTCTTAACCTTAAAATTTGTGATGACCTAATTATTAACATCATCTAAGGATGCTCTGGCTATATTTTTCCTAAATATGAACTCCAATACATGTCCACTCAAATCACTGATCAATTAAAAATTCTTTATATTATTGTTAATGATTGCTTTTGTCTTCCATTTCATGTCATAAATAAGTATTATTAAAGGTTCATAAATCCATCATAGGTATTTAGGTTTATAAAATCACCAAACTAAGATTCCATAGTGGGGTTTCTTGTAGGTGTCATATTTGATTTGGTTACAATTAATGTAAGTTATGATTGTGATTTTGGACACTTCTAGCCATTTTGAGCTGGCTCCTGATCTGGTGGTGGTTGTGATGTCTCCTCTAGTTCTATGGATGTGGTAGTTGTAGATATATCTCCATCATATATTTCTTCTTATTCTTCTAATATTTTAAGTTGTGTAATGAAATCCTTAGCTTCTTAAGAATTATAAGATTTATCTTTATATAAAGTAATGTTATTATGTTCTTATATTAGTCTGAAAAACTCTATGTAACTTCATGATATGTAACCTTTTTTACTTCTAGGGTTTTTCTATGAACTTCTTCTAGAATTGGTCCTTGACAAGTGTTATCATCTAAAGTTGTATAGGAATTACTACATTTAAAAAAAAAAAATTAACTTGGGGATGTGTGTTTCCTTGGGAAATGATCCTTACCTCCAAAGATGTATCTCTCAAAACATAAGCCTATACTATGTTTGGGACTATAAGGTAATCCTTGATTTTATTTCTTGGATATCCTTTCTAGAAACTATAACCTTTTACTCATATATTCTACTTCTATATTGCTACCTTCTTTCATCCATGATAAATCCTCATTGGTTCCTCACTCTCTATCTCTACTTAGCTTGGGATCCTCACTCTATTTCTCTTCACCACACCCTTCTCTTTGTCATCTCCTTTCATCTAATCATCAATGCTACTATTCCTCCTCCTATTCATAATTTCTTAAAACTCACTCTATTTCTAACTCCAAAGTATTTTTTTAGTCCTTTTACTATGGATTCTCCATGCTCACTTAGGATCAAGATCTATATTTTCATTTTTTATTAATTCTCCCTTATCCCGTACACACCCCTACACAACTCAAGTGACTACTCCATATTAGCAGGAGTGGGCACCATGGCCTTTTTTATAGCCAACATTTTGATCAATGTTAAAAGTCACTATAATTTTTTTTTGTGATTCCTCTTATAAATATTTCCTTCAATGTGTCAAAGGATAAGTATCTTTACACTATAAACTCAATGATATATCTATCAATAGTGGCAGCTATCCAATGATCAATTACATGAGTCCAATTAGTCTCTAGATTCTAAAACTATTCTATATTTTCCTCAATCCACACAATGGTGTCACTTTCTCATGGCAAAAAATAATGACATTCAAATTAAGCCAACCAATTAGCTAATAATCCTAGTAAATTGCTCTAGAAAATCTCATAAATTTCATTGTAGAAGTGTTCTTGTATAATCTCTCTTGGATTACACCCAATTTTTCAACCTTCTCTCTTTATGAATTTAGTGATTTTATAGTCTAACCATCTCTCCACTTCTCTTTTGGTTGGTAAACATTGTAACATATCTACACTCACCACACCATTGTTAGCAGAGGTTCTTGGGTTTTCACAAGAACATGCTAATTATGGGGATAGAGTGTGTTAAGTTACATCAAAATATTATCAGATGGTTTAATCAAGACTTTGAAACATATGAAATGTTTATTATAGATAATTACACTTTTTTAATAGCTCAACATATGATGTAAACTACTTATAGAAATAGAAAAAATAATCATCAAAGTAAATAATAAGGGAAACATTCATAATAACATAAAGAACTTTACAATTATACCATAAAAGAGTACAAATTCTTAGAATTCATAATAGATGATCTAGTACTAGGGATTACAATAAGAAAACCTTCATAAATCAAGGTCTATTTTTATCAATATTCTATGAAAAATCTCTTCGATCAAAATAACAATCACTATTATTTTATTCACATACTCATCAACCCTTCTACAACATTATTTTCAAATGCATATAGGTATTAGTGCCTATGGTTATAAATTCCACATTTACCACACTAAGAATAGTTATCCATATCATATTCGGTTGAATCCTGACCAACATACTAATTCTCATAACAAATCCTAACAACTTGCAAATAGAATGCAATTGTATTTCCTTTAGGACACTCTCAAACATACAACTAGCTTTACATTTTCCTTTTACCATGAATACCCTCACATACTCAGTTAAACATGGTGACCTCAGTTTAAATATTTAGTGATAAGTGATCACCCTAATTATTGGTTACATGATCGATATGAATATAAATAAACTTGAAAAGTTCACTGGGTCCATGATAATCTTGGGACTCATGCATGGGATCACATAGGTTCATAGAGTTTGTAGAGGAGATGTGTTATTTTTGAATTATTAATAGAGATCATAAATTCATTAAGTTATTTATAACAAAATAGGGCCATGGAAAACTATTATTTATAGAGATCACCAGACCTAATAGATTATATGTTGAAATGTGAAATCTAACATTTCTGCAATCACATGATCAAAATTCAAATTAAAAACAATAATATTTAAATCTACATTAAAGTTGATGGCTTGGTGGATGCCAAGTTTAACTCCATGTTCATAGGATATAGTTGTGAGATTTTTAATTTTAATACTAAATTCATGGCATCCATAGCCTAGGGATTCCCCTATAGAGCAGTTAGGAAGTCAAGTGAGTATAAGAGTACGAGATTATGACAAGTGTCATAATCATGACCTACACATGTCATAGATCAATGATGGGACCTCTTTGTCAAATAAATTCAAAATTATAAGTAGTATTGAATGTGAACATGGATCCATGTGGATGCATTGATGTTATGAATTTTATAATTAATATTCCATGGGTCCATGAAGATCACAAGGAACCTTCTAAGATCATTAAGCAAATATCATGGGATCATGCCATGTGGCATGATCACATGAAGCCTTTCATCAAAATTTGGTCATATTTTATAGGTTATTCATAGTGACACAAATATCTTCATGTGGCCATAATTTTCACATTAAATCACCAATTAAGGCATGAAATATCTCATTGAAAAGCTCTTGAAGCAAGATTTTAGCTTTTGGTCACCATGTAGTATTTACACATAACCATGCAATTGATTTTGCCAATAATATTTTGTGAAAAAAAAACATAAGAATTTATACAATCTCGTAAAATTAGGGAAAGAGAGTAAAAATATATCATGCAAACATTGAATGGAATTTTTGTAGGAAAGATATAAAGAAAGGTGTAGAGATTAAAAAGACAAGATAGGCTAGAGATCAATTGGGGATTGATCAGAATATTTTTGAGATCAAGGGATAATTAGAGATATAAATATCAAAAATGAGAATTGATGATAAAATGAGAGGGCTCACAAAGAGATCAAAAGAGATATATTTCAAGGAAATGAGTTTCAAAGTATATGATAGGAATAAAGAGTGAATGTAAAATCATGTAGAGGCTTAGAGATAAAGATAAAGAGAGAAGGTGAATAGAGTTATTGTGAATGTAGATGTTATTAAGGATTTATTTAATTTAATAATAATAGAAGCATGCTGTTTTTTCAATATGTGACTTTGGCCACACAAAAAAAGGCATCCCTTCATCAAGAACCCCTAATGTTAACTTCACCATTGTTCCTATGATGCGACAACCTTATATTTTTGTATAGTTTTATCTTCTTAGATTAGTTTTAAAACCATAACCAATTCAAAATGTTGATGATTTTTTTTTAAATTAGAAAATGATATAAATTGGATAATATCTACCTTATTAAGGTCATTAGGATGGATTCTATCTTAGTATTCATGATTATATTGATTATCATACTCAAAATTAGGCATTTCATTCTTAAAAATAAGATATTATACTTGTATGTATTCATAAAAAGAAGAGGAAGAATAAAGAACATTCATCTCATTTATTTTAGCCATTTTAGATAGAACCAAAGGAATTCGATTATGATAAATGTGTGCACCAATCAATTTATTACTTCACCTTATAGGGGGAAAGTAACTAACCTTATTATATGGCATATAATTGAATCATGAAGATATGAAGAAGGATAGGGTCAAATTGAAAAATATTTATTGCCTTAATGTATGAAAAAATAAGAAATTAGATCTGAAAATCAGTTTTTAAATATAAAAATACAAAACCATAGAAAGAAGGATGAAACCCTAAGGGAAACCTAGTGTTTTTATTTTTTATAAACAAAATGTAGGTTCACCAATATAATTTTACCTTATTTTTTATTTAGGTGATCTTATAAGATAACTTAGGAATTATTTAGATTATATAAAGTATAACAAAGATACATGAATTTGAATGTAAAAGAAAAAATATGATTAAAAAATTACACTTGATATTTATGAAAATTACTACAGGAATTAAGATACTTAGTGTGTTATTATTTTACGTAGGTATAATAATAAATTTAGGTAGTAAAAAGAATGAAAGTAGACTGCGAGTTTCTTAAATTAGGAATTGAGTGTGTAGAACCTCTTAGACAAATCCATCAGACTATAGATGCCTATTTTAGATGATAGTGAGTCATCTTCACTAATGCATTTTTTTAGATTGTGCTTCTCTATTTTATCATAGGTACCACATTTGATGTAGTATGTCTTTGTGTGTGATATCAAGGACACATTGTGTACATAATATTTATAAGTTTCTCTCCTTATCTTTGAAGCCCTAGGCCTAATTTTAACATTAAGTTTATGCCAAAAAATGGAAAGAGGTGGGTTGAGTGAACCTCATACACTCCCAAATGAATGGTTGAGAATTTTTATGTATCTAATACAATAAATAGGGAAGTCATATTGCCTGCCATTCTCCCTATTAGCTATATGTGTGGAATGGTGATCCTTTAATGAATGTAACCTATCATCTATATTTTGACACTTGAAAAAGGTAAAACTTGACTTGGTTTATGTGCTTCACACTTAGCTAGAGCCTAATCCTTGAGATTGATTATTGAATTGGGAAGTTTAGGGAAACATATTTGAATGTGAATGTGAAAGCTTTTGAGTATGAAAAATTCATCTAAAATGTAATAATACTAATATAATGATTCAAAGATACTCTAAGTATGATTTAAAGTAGGGTAGGCACATACTAGGGAATTTTTATAGGTGATTTCCAATAAAATGGGATATTCAAAACCATAAAAAGTATGTAGATAGAAGAGAAGGGTGTAAAAGAGCCATATGTGTACACACAAGTCATGTAAGGTAAATGTAGGTCAATACTGACATTACCAAGTGTCTAATACAATATTTTAGTGTCTATAGTATCAAATTAAAAGTTCTGATATTCTTGTAAGCATACAAGCAAAATGTGATAAGGACTAACAATTGTTTCTATTTTAAAGTATTGGGAAAAATCCCAAATCAAGAGTAAGATACTTAATGTCTGGATAAACATTGAGGTGTCTCAAAATTTAAAGAAACTAATTTAGGGTGCCCTTGAGGAAAAATACATTTAACTCTTTATCCAATTTCATGACCTCATGATGTAGTTTGGGATATAATAAACTCATACATAACTTGCACATTCATTATTTTATTAACAAACCCATTCAAAGTACAAGTAAATCTTGACATCCTATTATTTAAAGGAAAATAAATGTTGTATAACTGGATGCCTAGATTCAAAAACTTGAGGAATAATTATTAGTCAATTGCTTTAACTATTCAAAGAATATCACCTTCAATGAATTGAATATGTCCATTTCAGTGTCCCACTCATGGAAAACCTTTATCGCATAGTGTGTAAAATAATATATGCTTAGGAAACTTGGAAATATTCTATCAATACCTTTAAGGATGAGGATTACCCCTCAAGCACTATGATGATGAATACATTAAGTACCAATAATTGGGATTATGTAATAAAAAATGATTTAAATCTCACACCAGTGATTTCCATAACTACACTACATGTCTACAAGACAACTTGATGAAGCAACACATGGCATTGAATTTCATCAACACAATTTTTCATTATATTAATGAAAATATGGATATCTTTACTTTTAAAAATTGGGGGAAGCATACCATAATTCTATAAATATTAAATATAAGGTAATGATGAATTAAAATGTATCTTCTTCATCTATCACCATGTTAAAAAATAATCCCAACAAAAACTCACCATTTAACCATATTTCACATACAAAAAACTTGTCACACAAGGGTGAGCATCCTACTAATGTTATAAAATAAAAATATTTCAACATATACTACACTAGACAAAGGAAAACATAACCAAGGTGAAAAGTGGTGTTATCAACATTGTATAAGCTCACACAATGATTCTAAATGTCACATGCAAAAATTAATTATTATGGAGTTTACATCAAATCCCTTGAAAATAGATGACATTTATATAGTGCCACTATTCTTATCACCAACACCATTTCCATTAATAACTCTAAGAAATGAGAATGTCTCTTCCACACTATGTTTTGGGTGAAGGGTTAGAGTCTCCATGTCATGATTGATAGTAGAGTCCAAAACAAATAATTGGATAAGGTATAACCCAATGCCTTGGATTTACCACTATCACACATATTAAACCACACTCTTTGGGATGGTTATAATAGGGTAAGGATATAAAAGTACGAATACAATTCAATTTCTAATATAAATTAAAGACCATGGAGGATAAATTCACTTGTGACAATATGCCACTTGAGGTTTGTGACATTTTAATTATATGGTCATATTTATTTGATCATAATGCTACATATCAATCCAAGCCATAATGGTGGAATATTCATGTAAAAGATCTCTTCTTCAACTTTTCAAAGACACCTCCACTAACAAAAAATAATTTTATCTCTACTAAATTATGTCACAAGCTCATGTTTGTTATGAACCTCTCATATAATAACAAAGAAAAAACTAATTAATATGTATAACAATATGTATTTCACAATATAAGAGATGTATGGGATTGATGTGGCCTACAACCATAACTCACACTTCTCTCATAAATTGATACTCATAAGGCATATACTCTCTTTTCAAATTCATAAATAATATCATTAATCAACAATAATTCATTACATTTCCATAGCTTTCAACAAAAATTTACATTTCCAAAGGCCATGCCGACAATTCATTCCTACACACAAGCTATCTTTCCAACCCAAATACTAGGTCTCAAAAACAAGGAGACTACCCAAGCTTCTCACTAAGCTTAAACCTTATAACTGTAGCCTCCTTAAACAAGCAAGGAATATAAGCACTTATATAATGTGCATGAGGAAAACAAAAAATGGGGGCCCAAGTTGGTACCAAAACTTCACATGGGAGAATTTACCACCAAGAAACATGAAATCACCAAGAAATCCATGCCACATTTTCCACTTGGATGATAATTGCAAAGGGACAAAGTCTTCATCAAGGAAAAATATGCCATCTTCTTGAAATGACCAAAATGTGAAGTGAATGATGTTGAATAAAGGTGAAAAGACCAAAATGTCATGCCATAATTCACATGGGTTGGATGATGACCAAGGAAAAATCACTCCCCTAAGGAAAAAATATGCCATCCTTCACATGGCCTTCACATGACAAGTCAAAAATTTAATTTGATTCCAATATTCAATATTAAACTTGTCTCCCACTATCACAAGCTTCAAAAAGAAGGTGGATTATATTTTTTGACTAATATTTTCAAGCCCCATATGAGAAATTTGACCCACTCTCATGATTACAATTAAAGTCAAGTCCCCACATGGATATTTGACCCATTTCACATGGCCTTCATAAGTCAAAAGGAAAAGTAGATCCCAATCTTGAATTTTCTTCCACCACCACTAACTTCCAAAAAGTGATACTATTCTCTTTTGAATTATCTCCCATTGTAAATTCATCCCATGCCACATATGCAATCAATAATGGTAGCTAACAACAAAAGTGACAATTTAGAATAGTGCCAATTTAGAATAGTTGCAAGTAGGGACCACCATGACACTCTAGCACATGAAACCACATCACCATGACACTCTAGCGCATGAAACCACATTGCTAAGACACTTCATCAATTTAAATAGTGGTGATACATCCTCCTCCTCTGGTTGAATTCAACTCAGCTCCTACAAGTTGCTCTGATGATAAATTTGCCATTTTTTCTTTGTCCATCTTCTTCATCTCCCACTTTGTGATCCAAGTGTTGTCTTCTGGTGGTAATCCTTCCTATTATACCAAATACTTATTGTATCTTCCTTGCCTTAAGTGCACAACCTTCATGTCTAAAACTTAGACTATCCTTTACCTCTATTTCTTTGGAATCTATTGTTTCCAATTGATGTCTTCTTCATCATCCTCTTCATCTACATCTACATGGAAATCATACAAATTTAAAACATTGAATATTGGGGAAATATCAAATTCTTCTTGCAAGCTTACCTCATAGGTATTGTCACTAATTTTATTCACAATTTTGTAAGGTCCAATCTTCTTGTATTTCAACTTGTTGTAGGTTCCTGTAGGAAATATCTCTTTCCTCAAATACACCATCACTAAATCTCCCTTCTCAAAAGACTTTGATCTGCTCTTAACATCAACAACAATCTTGTACTTCTCATTGATTTCCTATAATATCCTTCTCACTTCTTCTTATAATTGATGTATATGCTCTACAAAAGTCTTAGCATCATCACTCACTCTTTCTATAATGGGAACTGTACTAAATCCAAAACTCCCATTGGATTTTTCCCATAAACCACCTAAAATGGTGATTTTCCTATTGATCTATTCACTAAATTATTAAATGCAAACTTATCTTGTGTCAAAGCCAAGTCCCTATGCTTAGGATTCTCTCCAACAATGCATCTAATTTTTTTTTCCAAGCTTCTATTTACAACCTATGTTTGTCCATCTATTTGTGGATGATATGCACTACTAAAATGTAACTTTGTATCCAACTTCTTCCACAAATTCATCCAAAAATGACTTAGAAACTTTGTATACCTATTTGAAGTAATGGTCTTTAGAATACCATGCAATTTTATAACATCTCTAAAGAATAATTCAACAACTCGAATGGCATCACTAGTTTTCTTGCATGCAATGAGATGAGCCATTTTGGAAAATATGCATACCACAAAAAAAATAGAATCATTACCTCTCTATGTGTTTGGTAATCCCAACACAAAATCCATGCTCAAATCTACCCATGGTTCTCTTGGGACTGGTAATGGCATGTACAATCTCGTATTCTATGCATGTCCCTTAGCCACTTGACATATTCTGCATCTTGAAACATATCTTGTCACATCTCTTTTCATCTTTGGCCAAAATTACTTCTTCTCCACCAAATATATGGTCTTAGTTTTGCCAAAATGGCCAACTAAATCTCCACTGTGTAACTCTCTTACAATATTGTCTCTGAAAGAGCCAACTAGAATGCAAAACTATCTTCCCTTAAAGAGGTAAACATCTTGAATAAGATATTAATTTTTAATGATACCTGCATCTTTGGTTAATGGATTCATGAATTGCTCAACTATATTTAAAAAATTTGGATCATTATCATAAAACTCTTTAATAAACTCAAATCCAACCACTTCACTTGCCAAAGTAGTTATCAATCCAACTCTTCTGTTCAAAGCATCAGCTACCTAGTTTTGCTTCACTAATTTATGCTTTAACATAAAAATATATACCTACAAGAAAGATGCCCACTTGGCATGCCTACTACTCAACTTATTTTGGGTACTCACATACTTCAAAGCCTCATGGTCAGTGTATAAAATAAACTCCTTAGAGATCAAGTAATGTCTCTAATGTCTCAATACTTGAAGAATTGCATAAAACTCAACATCATAGGTAGAATATTTCTTTCTTACCTCATTCAAATTCTCACTAAAATATGTTATGGGCCTCCCTTCTTGGATTAACACAACAATTCCCACATGTGAAGCATCACAATCCACTACAAACACTTTGTCAAAATCAAGCAAGGCCAAAATAGGTTTTTATGTAATATTTATTTCAACAACTCAAAAATCTTTGTTGCTTCTCTTGTCCACATAAACTCCTTTCCTTTTATGCAATCCTTTATTGGTGCAACAATACTACTAAAATTATTAATGAATTTTCTATAAAATTTTTCCAAACCATGGAAAATTCTTACCTCTATGATGCTCTTTGGAATGGGCCACTCAATAATTGCCTTCACATTCTCTTCATCCATTCTAACATGATCTGCTAAAATCACAAATCCCAAAAATACCAAACTTTCTTGCATAAACCTATAGTTCTTCAAATTCACATAGAGTTTATCCTTTCTCAATAATTTTATCACTATTCTCAAATGTTCCAAATGCTCCTCTTTAGCTTTACTAAATGTCAAAATGTCATCAAAATATACCACCACAAATTTACCAATGTAATTTCATAACACTGTGTTCATCACTCTCATGAATGTGCTAGGTGCATTAGAAAACCCCAATGGCATCACCAACCATTCATAAAGTCCATCTCTAGTCTTTAATTCTATCTTCCATTCATCTCCTTCATGAATCTAGATCTGGAAGTAGCCACTCCTCAGATCAATCTTTGTGAAATACTTTGATCTTGCAAGAACATCCATTATGTCATCCAATCAAGGTGTAAGAAATCTATACCAAATAGTAATCTTGTTAATGGCTCTACTATCCACACACATTCTCCATCCTCCATACTTCTTTGAAGTCAATAATGTTGGTGTTGAACATGGACTCATTTTTTCCCTTATTACACCCTTTCTCAACAACTTAGTAACTTTCTTGTTCAATTCTACATGCTCTACTAGGCTCATTCTATATGATGCTTCATTGGGTGGAGATGATCTTGGGATAAAATAAATGTGATTTTATATGTCCCTCTTTGGTGGTAAACCATTTGGTAGCTCATCAAGAATGACATCTACATATGATTTCAAAACTTCTATTGCTTCTTCTAGAATATTCATCATATATTCACCTTCATTCCTTATAATCAGTGCATAACAATAACCATAAACTTTCATGTCATCAAAAAATTCTTTAGTGGTTAAATTTTTTTCCTCTTTTATCTCTTCCTTAAGAGGAAACAATATAACCTTTGTACTATCTTTATAAAATGTGTAAGTGTTCTTGGCTCCATCATGGATGACCTTCTTATCAAATTTCCATGGCCTCCCTTACAAAACATGTCATGCATCCATGTGTAAAACATCACATGACAAGTCATCCTTATATCTATTTCCTATGGAAAACTTAACTAAACATCTCTTATCAACCATAACTTCATTCCCTTTCTTAAACCATGAAATTTCATAAGGACTATGATGCTTCTCATAATACAATCCTAATTTTTCTACCATATTCTCACAACTACCTCCATTAATGATTAACTTGCATAACTTACCACCTAAAGAACATATTGTTTATAAAATATTGGTCCTCAACCATGAATCACCTCCTTTTTTTTATCCAAGTCTTGCCTTAGAGCTATTATGGTTCTCCTCATCATAAGGTTCTCCCATATTTGATACTACAACTTCAGTAGCTTGATCTTTAGTCTTAGCTTCAACCAAATTCACTCTTGGATAGTAATCTTGTATTCTTTCTTGTATTTTAGTACATTCATTTTCTTTATGTCCTTATCGACATATATAACAAATAATGGCTTTGGGTTGGTTAGAAATCCAACTTCTTGCACCTACTTATCCACATCCTCTTTGGAATCCTCTTCCACTTTGATTATTTTGGAAGCCTTGTATATTATCTTCTCTCATTTATAAAACATGTGATGATTCTCCCCTTACATGGTTAAATCCACCTTTAGTGGTGTTG
The DNA here is from genome assembly GCA_037957365.1 of Torreya grandis. Taxonomy (NCBI): domain Eukaryota; kingdom Viridiplantae; phylum Streptophyta; class Pinopsida; order Cupressales; family Taxaceae; genus Torreya; species Torreya grandis. The sequence goes on along the minus strand of JARHVA010000832.1, from coordinate 3,325,354 downwards.
AAACCACTTCTCCCTCTCATTGGCATGGATTATCCTCTCCTTGGACCAAATTTCCTTCTAGTAGCTTGTTTGTTCTACTTCTCTTCTAATTTAAAGGCTAATTGATAAGCCTCTTCCATGATCATCACTCTATGCATGATAATATCATATTGAATGGAATATTTAAATCCATTTAGATACCTAAAATCCATTTTCTCATCTGTTTCTTCATGCTCCACTCTTATGGAGAGCTTGTAGAATTCATCTGTGTACTCTTGTGCACTATTTTCCATCTTCTTCAAATTTTGAAATATTCTATAAAGGGTTTGGTATTAATCTAAAGGAAGGAGCTTCTCTCTAATATTCTTCTCCATTTTCCTCTAGGTATTAATTCTAGATTTTTTCTTTCTTTTCCTCTCCCTCCACAAATGATCGCACCAAATCATGGCATGACCCTTAAACCTAGTACATACAAACTTCACCTTATTTTATTATAACATACTTTTCTATTCAAATAACATCTCCATGCTATTAATCCAATCAAATAGCTCCTCTAGTTGTAAACTTACCCCATAGTCAGGAACTTCAATCTTAACTCCATCATTTCTTCCTTCCAATGCTCTAATCATCCTCTCCTCCATTGATAGTTGTTCTTCCCCTTGCAACAATTCCTCTTCATTTTATTCATCATGAATGGTCTCTCCTTCTGTGTCCTCTTCTATTTGTCTTCTCCCCATATTGGTGAACATTGTGGCTAGATGTGTCATCTCTCTTCTCAGCTCTTGTATATCTTTGTTCATTTTAACCAATCCTCCTCTTACTTGTCTTCTTTCCATACATAAAAAAAATGAAAACAAACACAAATCCTCCATAGGATAATACTTGCTCTAATACCACTTAATGTGGCCTACAACCACAACTCACACTTCTCTCATAAATTGATACTCATAAGGCATATACTCTCCTCTCAAATTCATAAATAATATCATTAATCAATAATAATCCATTGCATTTCCATAGATTTCAACAAATCTTTACATTTCCAAAGGCCATGCCAATGATGCATCCCTACACACAAGCTATATTTCCAACAAAATTACTAACTTGGTATCAAAACCAAGGATACTACCCAAGCTTCTCACTAACTTTAAACCTTATAACTCTATTCTCCTTAAACAAGCAAGGAATACAATCTCTTATAGAATGTGCATGAGGAAAACAACAAATGGGGACCCAAGTTGGTGCCAACACTTCACATGGGATAATTTCCAACCAAGAAACATGAAATCACCAAGAAATCCATGCCACACTCTCCACTTGGATGATAATTTCAAAGGGACAAAGTCTTCACCAAGGAAAAATATGCCATCTTCATGAAATGACCAAAATGTGAAGTGATTGATGATGAATAAAGGTGCAAAGACCAAAATGTCATGCCATATTTCACATGGGTTGGATGATGACCAAGGAAAAATCAATCCCCTAAGGAAAACATATTCCATCCTTCACATGGCCATCACATGACAAGTCAAAAATTTGATTTGATTCCAATATTCAATAGTAAACTTGTATCCCACTATCATAAGGTTCCAAAAGAAGGTGGATTATATTTTTTGACTAATATTTTCAAGACCCACATAGGAAATTCGACCCACTCTCATTATTATAATTAAATTCAAGTCCCCACGTGGATATTTGACCCACTTCACATGGCCTTCATAAGTCAAATGCAAAAGTAGATTCCAAATTTGAATTTTCTCCCACCAGCACTAACTTCCAAAAAGTGATATTATTCTCTTTTGACTTATCTCCCATGGGAAATTAATCCCATGCCACATATGCAATCAATAATGGTAGCTAACAATAAAAGTGACAATTTGGAATAGTGCCAATTTGGAATAGTTGCAAGTAGGGACCACCATGACACTCTAGCACATGAAACCACATCACCATGACACTCTAGCACATGAAACCACATCACTAAGACAATTCATAAATTTAAATAGTGGTGGTACATCAGGGCCAAATGTCCTAATATGAATTATTTTATAAATAACCTTAAGGTTGGGAAATAAAATATAATATTCCTTATGGGGAAGGAATCACTCCACTATCGTAGGCCTCTTTTATGGGGGAACCTCCTTATTAGAGCGTACACTCCAATTATAATTTTTCTCCTTATTTTTTTACAAAATGATATGTACTTCCTTATATAGACCCTCTCACAATAATATATGGGTATATCACTAATCCTAATTTAGGTCAACTCATTTACAAATATATTAAATACCACAAGTGAGCCACATGAATCTATATAATATACCCACCAGAAGGATGAGTGTCACATGTCTGCATCTCCACCCATCAATATACATATTAATATCATCTCTCTAGGTATATTACATTCCACCCCCTTAGCATGTTTCACCCTAAAAATATGAGAATAACTACATATCATGTGACAAAATGTAAACTCATTTACATTACATTTAAATATGTTTCCCATAAATCTTGATAATAAAATGTAGGCTTGTCTATGAATCCACTTTTTCTTGTTCTTGGAAAATATGTTTTCCTCAAATCTTGAGGACCAAATGGAGGCTCATTCATGCACTTCACTCTTATTAATTTTCTTAGATATGATCACATAAAAAAACATTATGATAAACATAATAAACTATTTCATTCTAGCCTAATATTGATTCTCTCAGGTAGCATAAAGATCTATGATTAGATCAACCAATAAAATAACATCAACTGTAAACATGTTATAAAAAATAACCAATGAAGAGAATAAAACTTATAGAAAATCATTAACAATAATTGGAAGAACCTATTTTGACAGCTTTGAATCAGCCAAGGTAAGAATATAATAATTTTATACATCATGTATGGTAGAATATTTAAAGAGAATCCCAAATAAGTCACTCTCATATAAATGAAATAAATCCTCACCATGTACTACAATTTTCCTCCAAATCTATACATGTCACAAGTAAACTAATGATTAGTCTATCAAATGAATTATCGATTACTTTTTTCCATTTCTTTAAACATTTCTTCCAAAAACTCTCTTGGATTTTTTTTTTTTTTTAGTATCACCTTTCTACCACATATCTGAAAATAAAATCATTTATAAAAATAAATTTGATTTTTAAATTTTATTTTAGAAAATAACACCTAATTTTCTCACCCAAAATAAAATATACAATATTTTTTTGAGCTTTACACCTAAAAAATATCAAAAATCAAGTTCACAAGGTCAAATCCATATCTCCATAACTCTATTGATACCGGTACAAAATTTTATTGTGACCACTTTTCAAAAAACTTTCAAAGTCCTATTTATAGCCACAAAAAAAAACAATCTCAATTGGACACTTGTGTGAGCATAATGACCTTCTACAAAGTATCCAATTTTTTTCTTGAAATATTATATATATCTCCAAAAAATTTCCCACTTTCCCTAGAAATATCTATGATACCAAATGATACCAAATGTTATGAACCTCACATGTAATATAAAAAATACAAAAAATAATATGCATACCAATATAGATAACACAACACAAGAGATATGTGGATCAAATGCCCTAATATAAATTATACTAAGAAATACCCTTAACATATGGAAACAACTTACAATATTCCTTATGAGGAATGAATCAATCCACTATTATAGGCCTCTTTGATGGGGAAACCTCCTTATTAAATCATACACTCTTATTATAATAATTATCCTTTATTTTTTATGAAACAATATGTTCTTCCTTATTAGACTCTCCTACAATACTAGAAGGATCTATTACTAATCCCAATGTAGTATGAATCATTTAAGAATATATTAAATACCATAAGTTAACCATATGACTCCATCTAATATACCTATTAAGAACATGTATACTACATGCCAACATCTCCAACCACTAATATACATCATAATATCATCTATCTAGGTCCATTATAATATTTCACACACAGAATTTCCTGTTACATATGGTACTCCCAAAATCACTAGCATAAGAAATAAATCACATAATGGAAATGTAACAATCCATAAAAAAATCACCACAATAACAAATAATTAAGATAATACATTGATATGTAGATATATTTGAATATCTAAAGGACTTTCCAAGACATTACATACTAAAACATCATATTAATTTGGTTCTTGGGTCCACTCTTCTATATTGTCCACTATACTGCAGGTACATTTGGGAGAACAATGAATTTTGATGCCAAATCTAGGATATTTATTAAGATCAACCAAGTTCTTCACCTCATGTAAAATTAATATTACTTATGCAAAATAATGATGGTATATGGTGACTATGCATTGACTATCACGTGATAAATAATATAATGATGAATAATTACAAAATTCTATGCATTGGTAACCTCTTTGACTAGAACCAATGTGAATAGTGTATATAATGAAAATTGAAGTTGATCTACAAATCAATCCTAGATTGGAGAAGATAAATCAAACTAGCTCTTCTTCTTATTGGTACATTTATACAATGGGGGTCATAACCAATATGGATTTTTTATACCTTACTAAGGAGTCTCTTACCAGATAATATCACTAAACAGGGTTCTAAAACCTCTAGTCAATGAATACCAAATAATTGCCCTAGCTAGTTCTTATGTTTTCTTATCAAAGTAAATGATAAAGTAAAGTAAATTTAATCTAGTTCTCACCAAATCATGTGGAAAAAATGAGGATAATAAACATAAAAACTAAACATGAAAAGAAGAAATATATTCAAGTCAATGTAGAGATAATCCTAATGCATGGAGAGAAAAATATTCATAAGCTAACATATGAAAATCTATATAAGAGTTAGGAATACTTAACTTTCAAGATTAACCCATTAAGCCTCAATCTCTCCCTTGGCCAATGGTGACTTGAAAAAGATTGTTGTGGTTTGTAAGGATAAAAAAGATAGGTTAGCTCTAGGCTACACAAATTTTCCTATACATCCAAAAGACTTCTCCCACAAAACAAAATTCCTATCTCCAAAGGAGATATGCAGCCCTAAGCAATGGATCCTCAAGTAGAATGGTGGATAAGTAGATGAAAAAATAAACGGTTATCTCTATCTCTCTCTAATGAAAATGGCAAAAAGGATGTGTTTATATAGTTAGATCTAACCCTAAATCCTTATAAAGTTTTAGCTGATAGAGTTAGCCCAATCTTATTTTTTATTTAATAAAATAAAGAAGTTAAGTCTTGGACTAGGTTGGTTGGGGCTAACTTAGTCTCATAATGTTCTTACTTTTAAAAATAGGGTTAGCTTAAGCTAGTTTTATTTGGTAAATAATAAAAAGAGGTTTTGGTTTAGGTAGGGGTTGTTTAAGGTGGTTAATTACTTAGAGGAGTGTGTAAGAAAGGTGTCAAATCATATGGAAATGTATAAGAGAGGTTTGTGTTGGTTTCAAGTGGTGGTATAAGGAACAACAATCTTCTGAAGCACTTATGCTCTGCCAACACCTTTCCCAGTGCACCCTTTAAGACATGAACTCAGAGAGATTGATACTCAATGGGTTCCTATAAAAGAAAAACATCAATAATTAATCAAGTTTAAAAATATTATTTGTATACATATTCCCCATTTGAAGCTCATCACATGTCAATAGTTACAACATGGGATGGTGCTTCGATAAAAGAACACAATAACACACAATACTAAGATAATTAAATTATAGTAAGAATCCAATAATATAAATTAAAGGACTAAATTATAAAACACATATCTTTACTTACCTTAGTGATGTAGAATAATAAGGAAGTGAGATAAACGTGAAGGTGTCCAATATGAGGAACATTAGTTGAACCTATAAAATAAATAAAAAATAATTTTTTTTGTAAAATATAAATGTAATATGTGAAAAAATCTCTATGACATTATGATTATAGAACATCTTTTGGTTCAAAATAAAGTGAGTAGAAACAAATTTATGGGCAAAAAATAGAATTTGTTGGTAAATAATTGATAGGTAATTAATTTTGAATAGCAAATATAAATATGGTGAAAATTAATTCATTTGCTCTTTTTACTATTATGAGAAAATATTGCTCTGACATAGACAATTTAGCCTTGAGAGCCATCATGATGAGGAGATAATAGTTTGACTGCAACTAGTGTAGTTCAAGTAAGTGATGCATTAATTTTAATTTTTTATAAATTTTAATTAAAAGTAAGCTAGATATAGAAAAATAAACATTAGGAAAAATTTAGATACCAAAAATGACCCTAGATTTTTTTTAGGTAAACTAGGGTTAAAATGGGATATTAGGTAGGAAAGAATTAGACCAATAAATGCCTAAGGCATTTCTGATAAATGGTTTAAAATTCACCATAAATTAAGAATAGAGTTGGCCCTACCGAATCAGTTGTAAAAAGTGAGATAAATCAAGGTGGATGACTATGTACCAGAGGGCCAACTTAGTATTGCTAGGGTGGCCAAATACATAGTAGAGGGCTGACCCAATTAGAGAAAAGGATATGGCTGCCATAGTACATTCTAGTTAATGAAGTACATAGTAGGTGGTCGGTACAGTCTATTAAAGGAGGCCAATTACATGGTAGATGGATGATATAATATGAAAAGGATAGGAAAGTGATGATTTAAAAAGCTAATTATCTCTATAAGAATGGGCCAATCACATGTCAGAGGACCAACTTAGTATGGCAAAGAGGTGACAAGGCTGATTTAGTATTAAAAGGGCTAACTGTGTAGGAAAAAGGAAAAATAAGAAAAATAGACTAATGAAGTAGCTAATTATAGTATTTTAAAAATATTTAAGAATGTATTTTATTATTATTAGATCAAGATTTGATACATTCTTTATTCTATGATATTTTATAGAGGTAAAAAATATTTTGGCACCTGGTCGATGCATCATAGCTACCAGATTTATCGGAGTGACTATCATATATGGATCAAGATCATCTAGTTTCCTTACAATTTGGAGGTATCATGGATACAAAGAGGATCCCACTTAGTTTTTATTTAGTCATCATATTCTTAGGAGCATGGGAGTGATTTTCCTACATTTTTTGATTAGAGGTGGAGGGGAATACCATAGAGGTGGGTATCACCTTGGAAGATGTCCATGAATTTATTAGACTTCCCATTGTCAGGAATATTTTCATATTTGATGCACCAGAGATGGAGGATGAGAGGCAAACCTCGGTTCATTAGGAAACAGGCTTAAAGAGGATTTATACTAGGTCACAAGTTAGCTTGTTTGATATGCATATCTCAACCATTCCATATATTTGGAAGGCCTTGATATGAATTATTAAAACACATGTGTTATTTCACAAGTTGTATGAGAAGGTAACACTATATGTGGTAGCCTTATGTCAATCCATCCTATATCAAGGTGCACTATATGATTTAGGCTCTGTAATTTGGGTACAAGTCATGCATAATATGTATGGTATGCTAAACTACAGGTAGAAGATGATGTGCCCTAACATTTTTTTGAGTTCTTATATTTAAGAAATATTCCCTAAGTATCAACTAGTTGGGTTGCCCCATGAAATCAATGATAGGTTACCTAAGGTGATACAATGGAAGTAGTGCAGTGCATATCATGTTCCATGTTTGGGCTTTACAAACTATAACATGAGCATAGATAGTGTGGTATACCTACACTAATATTTCTAACATATGGCCAATTTGGGCTATTATTGATATAATTTTGGCACACATTTGAATCATAGGCCATTATACTTCATGGGTGGAGCCACATCTAGTATCTCATGCTCCTGAGAAACTAAGCCTACCATATCCAGTGGCCACTCTAGTAGTGCCTACTTATTAGGCATAGAATGATAGAGAGTTAAAAGGGAGAGGAAGTGTAGGGGTTCTTGTATATTTACCTATTATTAGGCCTCAAAATGTGTGACCATGGATAGGTCAGGCATAATAGTAAGAGGAATCAAGGCATGATACATAAGATGTTATAGTTATGGGTGTTGAGGGTGAGGATGTAGGAGAATTAGGAGTAGATACACATTAGGGGTGATAATTTAAACCTTAATATCATATAATATGGATGTACCTTTGACAAGAGGGGATATAGGTGAAATTATTTGATAGGGTGATCCTACAGTGGCTATTAGACACAATTAGTCAATAGAGAGGTCACTGAGGAGGTGACCATGATGGGAATAGCTGGTGACTCCAAGTTATTCATTTATAAAGAGGTAGTTGATAGAGGAGATGATTGATGGTCAAGATAATGGGGAGACTATGGTTGGAAACATCAACATTGGTGAGAAATATTTTAATTTATTTAGTTTTTGTCATAGATCACTAGTTACATTTATTGTGATGGATAGATGATTTGAGATATGTATACATGAGAAATGATGTATATTTGGTTTTTGTTTTGAAGGTGGAACAAAAATGAGATTAGATGGGGATCCATGATTCTGGCCACACACCATGATATTTTAGATGGGGTGTTGTCGCATTATGATCCATCCACCTTGTTAGACCCGATAATACTTTTTTCCCTAGCTTATGATAAATATTTTAAATTGGTAGGTGAGGTTGATCAATATTTTTAGGCATTAGGAAATGCCTCACATCCACCTATAGGAGTAGGAGAGTGAGATACCCAAGCCATCTCACTCTCCTATAGGAGTATGAAAATAAAAACAAAATGTAATTATAAGTCAAATTAATCACAATAAATCAAGATGGGAAGTATGATAAATTTAATAAAATGGTTGTAAACATATATGAAATTAGAAAATAAAAAGATAAAAGTGAAATGTTTATGAAGCATAAAACATAGTAAATCAACATGGGAAGTATGTAAATGACATGTAAATTATAATGTAACACAAATTATCTCAAAATTTAAGCATGTAATTTAATTGTGACTTGGTTATAGTATGAAATAGTTAGTGGAATATTCTATGAGGAGGGTCTGGTCCTATCCAAGGTCTTGCATTGTAACTTATAAATGGAACACCAATGAGGTGAAGACAAATGTGGGAATAATTTAATGATTTTTTAATGTGGTAATTTGTGAGGAGATCTTGGTCTTATCCATGGTCTTACATTGCACTTACATGGTGAACACTAATAAGGTTATTCGTAATAAGAGGGAAAATAAGGAAATGCTTTGTGAGGAATTATTATTCCTCTATAAGGTGTTACAATTTAACTCACAAAGGGAATACCTAGGGGGTATGATTAGTTAACAGAACAATATTCATGAAGGGGGAATATTAGGATTGTTGAAATGAAAATAAGGAATGTAAAAAAAGCATGACATAGGTGTTTTTATGATAAAAAATTAGTAAACATGAGGTATAATAGGTAAGAAGGAAATAAATTAAGAGTCTAATGACCATAAAAATACAAAGGATACCTACCCAAAATAATCACAAATCTGTATAGGCAAATAGGTGGGATACTAAGATCAACTCATGAAGGTTATATGAATAAGGAAATTAAAATGGTCCTACCTTCCCACAACATGTTCCTCATTCCTCAAGACCTATAAGAGAGCCATCAATATACTATTAAGATTGGGTACTTATGTAATAAAATAGGTAGCACTTATAGATTTATTTGTTCTCATATACCAATCTACTAGCCTACCACACACCAATGGACCTCGGCTCTATCATGAGGCTAACTATGGAGTTTGATTTTTCATTAGAAATAGGAGATGTGTTAAATATAGTAAATCAGGTCTTTTGGTGTGATTAAAATTTAAGATTATATATTTCATTTTGAATAAATTACTTTTGTTTAAATGATTTAGATTTTAAAATTTTTATGGCTTTTACGATTCCTCCTCCATATGGATTTGGAATAACAAACATGAGTGAAAAAAGGGATACATGTGAATGAGATTTATACTTTGGTTAAAGGAGGCTAAGTAACCAAATACGTGTCTAACTAAACAACTTAGGATTACCTATGAACTAGTATTTAATCTCAAGTTTCAACCTATATATGCTTAGTATGTGAACGAGAAATAAGGGAAGAAAAGAGATCCAAATAGTAGAGTTAATTGGATAGTTTAAGTGTTGGGATTATCAAATTGAAACACTAGGTAAGGGTTTAAAGGTGGGTATTTTAAAGATACCACATTATTGGAATTGTTCAAAACTAAAAGGATTCATGTCCCCTTGAATCTTATATATAGCACCATTGTGAGGAAATTTGACACATTGGCATGTAGATGAATTGATTGCTTTCATACAATGATTCCAAGGTAGACTGAGTAAGATATTGCAATAAAGTATAAAGTTAAATATCATGAATTTTAGATGGATGGTAATAGGAAGAATGGTAATGGGAATAAAAACATAACTTATAAGAGGTGTTTATGTTCTATCATAAACTTGACATGTACTATGTGTGGATTTAAGGTTGATTTCAGAGTATCCAAGTGTTTTAATAAAGTCAAGGGAGGGAACACAAGTGATTTAACCTTCATCAAATAAATCACACTCAACATGGATATCAGCTATTTGGATTCTAAGGAATAAAGGAGGATCATCCACATAAATCAATATCTCATACAGAATCATATAAGAGGTAGGAAACTTAAGTGAGAGGGAATTGTCTAATATTTTATCAACATGGATGGGCATCTCTTCACATTGATGAACTATGTTATCTTTAGATTTGGATAAGGTAGCTTATTTACCTATAGGAGGAGTATGAGGGATGTTCATTTTGAATAATAGTTGAATTAGGTGATTATGAGGGTGGAGAGAATTTCTAATTAACTCTAGGAAGGGTATTTATGATGGAGGATGGGAAAGTTATACAATAGGATCCCATTCGTCATAACCTATGAGAGTATTGTTAGATATAGGTGTGCATTGTTGCAAGAGTTATTGGGAAAGGGGATTGGATTTGTAATGAAAATTATGTTGATAAGGTATGGTTGGTTTAGGTTGGTTTCAAGTGGATTTATATGATGTGATGGTTGGTTGATTTTTTTCTTGTGGTTGAGTAAAGGAAATAATACTAGAAGTTTGAGGATGTTTTCATGAGGTAAAGAAGAAGGATAAAGAGTAAAATTTGTATCAATGGTATGAGAGGTATGATCAATTTTTGTTTTTGGAGGTGGTTCTTTTATTGGTTCCCATTTCCCAAATTCAATGAGATGGGATGGGGAAGTGTCTTGAATGATGCAAAATGTTGTAGAGGTGTGATATGTAGGTGTTGGGTTTGAATAAATATAAGAAACTACTCTTCTCATATCATTCATATTAACCACAATTTTATCACTAGTGTTAAGCCATATAAGACTTTCAATGTTGTTATTAGTAGGGGTAGGTTGGTCAATATTGTCTTAGTCATTAAGAACGGGATTCTTGTAGATAGATAAATAGATAAATGAGCATTAACTTGGTTTAAATCTGGATTTTTATTTTGAGGAACATGATATTTAATCTCTATGTCATAAGATTGTTAATTTTTTTTTATAAAGAATTCATGGTCAAAGTTAGGACCAAGAAGAAAATCCATATAAAGATTTCTTAATTATCTACAAGTCTCATGAGAATGGCTCCAACTTGTATGAAACCAATAAAATTTATTTGGATCATACCATGATTTCATGGGATGAGTGAGGTCAAGATATTGTGGTATAGGTCTTTGAATATATTTTGAATTTATTCTAGGGATAATGGTTTGTACACAATAGTATGGTTGTGTCACAAAAATGTGGGAGTATGATTATAATTATTGTTAGGGGAAGAAACATGCTCTGTGGTATTGTTTGGAGAAATAACTTGGATGGTTTGAATGGTGTCATAAGTGTTGGTAACATCATCATTGATTTCATGATGATTTTTATTTTTGATAAGCATGTGAGTTTATGTTGTAGGTTGAGTTGGTTCAAATTGATGCATGAGGAAGTACTATCATTTATATTGGTTAAGAGCTTCTTCCAAAAAAATTTGAGAAAGGGTCCTAATGTGATACTATAATTTAGGGTGGAGAGAATTCGTAAATAATTGGAAGAGGTTATAATCCTTCATAGTATGCTTAGATTTTTTAGACATGTTTTCCATCATTTGGTGAAGACTTATGCTATTTCATTTTTGAGTTTTTAATAATTTATAAAATGAGCTAAGCTATTTTTGTGAAGATCACTAGTTTGGAATTCTTGGACTAGTGAGTTGACCAAGTCCTCTAGGTTAGTAATAGATTGGGTTTTCAATTTATTGTGCCAATTTATAACATCTTATACAATCATTTTAGATAAGAGCTTAGTGGTAGTGAAAATATTAAGCTTAGCCCAATCTTTGTAAAGGTTGCCAAATATTTTTAGATGCAAGGTAGGATCTATAGATCCATTATAAGTGATGGTGGGGGTGATACCTCCTATGTAAATTTTGTAAATTTTAGGTAATATAAGTTCATTTTATAAATGTTTGATAGTTTTGTTGATAAGTGGAGGTTGTGGCATGAGGTTATCATGTGAATCCCTAAGGGGGGTGGGGGGAAATTAATATTTTATACTCCCCATAGAACATGGTGAGGTTGGTTTTGAATATGTATGAGGCGATTTTGAATTTTCATAATTTGAGTTATATCATTATTTTTAAAATTATGAATTTATTTAAGCATTTATAATAAAATTTGATTAGTTTGAGCAATATTTTGGCTAGTGGATACAACATGTGATGTATTAGTACTATGTGAGTTATTAAGAGCTTGAGATGCACTATGGGTATGTGATGAGTTAGTAGCATGCATCATATTAGTGGTATGAGTAGCATTGGTGAAAAAATAAGCATTAATAGCATGGTTAGGGATTTGGGTATTTTGAAGAGGTCCACTAGAAGTTAAACCTGCCATGTTTGTAGAAATACTTGGTATAAAGGTAGAATAAGAAATAGAGAATGATGTCATGCTTTGGGAAGGAGACATTATAGATGGTAAAGGTTAGGATGAAAATAAATCACTTGCCCTAAATCCTTGGGAAATATAGGGGAAGGTGAATTGGGTTATCCTATATGAGGTCCCATCATGAGATTATAGATGGTTATATAATCTTTTTCTCTATGTTGAGGGTTTTTATTGATGAAAAAGATCATTTCAATTATATATTCAATATCAAACTCATATTCTAATGAAAAAAAGGGTTTAAGTGTTGATTAATAATGGGGAGGAGTCCCATAGTTGGTAGTGTAGGTGGCAACATGGAAATTACTTTGATCCATAATGGATGCCACAAGATGTGTCTTAATAACCCTATTGGGATTGGTAAAAATCATCATGTTTATTTACTTTAATTATATATTATTCTTAAATAATAAATTAATGATGAATTATGATAACTAAAAAATGGTAAAAATGAATATCAACTAGTATGATACTAGGGCGAACTAGTTGACACTATCTTGCAGGACACTAGACAAGACATTCTACAAAAGACATAGTTGAGTTGGTCGACTATGTTATTAAAATGGTGAGACCGAGGGAGTATAAAATACACATATTCAAATAGGTCTACATTGTGTTTAATTTAAATAGAAAAAGTAGTATGTAAGAGACTGGGTCAAATAGATCCATTATGTCCTACGGTAAAATAAAGACTATAGGAGACATAGTCGAGTAGATCGACTATGTTATGAACGTAAAGATAGGTTTTAATAGTTATGACTCTAGAAGATCTAGTTTTATTTTTCATAATATTTTAAATAATCACATAGACAACTAGGTCAAAATAGTTGATCCAATTGCAACACACAACATAAACCTTGCACCAACATTAGTTGAAATAAGTTTTATAGCACAACATATAATTATCACAGAGCAAGAAAAAAAATAGATATGTTAATTGATGTGGTCATTATTGAATGTTTTAAATCATAGATTTTATAAATAAATGTGATACAGAGTTGGCTATAAAAAGGAACTAAAAAAACAATCTAAGGATGGTTTCAGGTAGCTAAGGCTAAAAAACATCTATATTGATAATGGTACTAGGGCCTACACCATTAATTCACAATATTATAGTGATAAGGGTGCCAATTTATTTACCAATATAGACCATCAACCATGTATTTATACTCAAATAAAAAATCAAGTTTGTTTCCCCCTTGGTGATGAAATCCAAGTAGGTAGACCTTGGGAAGAATTTGTTTAATGTTTTTTGATACTATATGGTTTGGAAGTGTGTGAATAAAAAATAAAATTAATGTGACTAAATTGATAAATTAAAACTTCCTATTTAGTTTATGTGTGTTACGCTAAAAAATTAAGCAATAAAATTAAAATTGAATTAATTATGAACAAGATGATTTAATTCCTTTGCTTGAAGAGTACAGGGTTGGTTCAAATGAGCAAGTATGCAATCATTACATAATAAAATTGACTAGGTCAATTCTATTTGTTGAATAAAGATCCATCAAAACATAGTCGAATGAGTCAATAGAGTACTCTATGTAATAAAACAAGCTATAAAACTATGTTGGTCCATTTGACCTAGTTTTTTGTAGAGCTATAGTTTTATAGACTAAAAAATATGAAAAATAGGACTATAATGAAAAAAAGAAATAACTAAGATGGTGAGACTGAACATGATGATTTTGAAGATGCTAAATTTTCTATTTTTGTTCTATGTCATCCATATGAAGATTTTTAGCTTGTTAACAGAGTCAACTGGGTCAACTGAGTTTGAAAACTGGTATATAAAGTAACAAATTGAGAATATCTGATCGATCTAGTTACCTATTGTTAAATATGACCTACACAAATAAATATAGAGTTGATTGGAATGAATTTATGTTAAACTTATGCAAAAATGTTAGAATAAGTTTGTAGGTTCGATCTAGTGATGTAAAAATGAAATAAATAATAAATGATAATAAATGATCATGTGAAAGAAAACATACAAGGGTTAGTTCAAGTTGGGTTCACCAAAATGCATATAAGGGAAAGTGAAGCTGATCTAAAAACAATCTTATCTCAGCAAAGATAAATCACACTAGCACTTCTACTTATTGGTACATTTAAACAATTGGGGTCATGACTAGTATGGATCCTCTAGACCTAGCTAAGAGGTCTCTTAACACACAATATCACTAGAGAGGGTTCCAAATCCTCTAGTCAAATAATACCACACATTAACCCTAATTAGGTAATATGTTTTATTATCAAAGTAAATGACAAAATAAATTAAATCTAATATAGTGCTCACCAAATCATGTGACACAAATGGTGACAATAAACATAAAAGTAAACATGCAAATAATAAATCTACTCAAGTCAATGTGGAGGTAATCCTAATGCATGGAGAGAGAAATATATTCATAAGTTAACTAATATAAAATTATATAATTAATAAAGAGGAGCAAGATTTAGGAATACTTACCTTTTAAGATGAACCCATCGAGCCTCAATCTCTCCCTTGTCCAATGGTTCTTTATAAGAAGATGTTATGATTTGTAAGGATAATACTAGGCTACATGACTTCTCATATACATCCAAAATAATTATCCCACAACATAATATTATTCTCTCCAAATTAAGTATTAAACTTTAAGCAATGAATCCTCAATTAGAAGGGTGGATAAGCAGATGCGTAAATAAATGATTATCTCTATCTCTATTTAATTGAATTGGCAAAAAGGATGTGTTTACATAGCTTAATATAACCATAAACCCTTTTGAGGTTTTATCTGATAGATTCAGCCCAATCATCTCTATTCTTTAATAAATAAAGTAGTTAGGTCATAAACTAGGTTGGCTAGGGCCAACCTAGTCCCATAACATGCTTATTTTTAGGAACAGGTTTGACCCAAGCTAACATTATTTAGTAAATGATAAAAAGAGGTTTTGGATTACGTAGGAGCTATTTGAGGTGGTGAATTAAATGGAGTGTGTAATAGATGTGTCAAATAATAGGAAAATTAATATGAGAGGTTTGTGTTAGTTTTAAGTTATAGTATAGGGAATAACAATCTTTTGAATAACTAATGGTCTTCCCACCCCTTTCCCAATGCACCATTTAAGGCATGGACTTAGAGATATTGAGACTCCATGGGTTATTAAAATAGAAAAATCATCAATAATTTATAAATTTTAAAAATATTATGTGTATATAAATAGTACCTCACCAAGATCAACTAAAAGTTAGGTTATCATCAGGTTTTAATCCTTATTGAGGATTTTTGAAAGAGAACATTTAAAACTAGGCAAGGATTTTATGAATGGTTTTTTATGCCTTTCAACTTAAATAATGTGATAAAAAAATTTATGTGCTTGATGTATGATATACTCATACCCTTCCTCAACTCCTCCATCATCTTCCAATTGGATGATATCCTCATCTGTAGTAAGACTTGGAAGAAGAATTTTAAGCATATCTCATGTGTCTTAAACACCTTGCACAAACATAAGTTGCAATCCAACATAAAAAAGTGTAAATTTGGTAGAATGCAAATTGAATTTATTTTATACATCATTGACTACAATTGCATCCATGTATATGTAAAGAAGATCAATATAATTCAAGATTGGCCAAATATATGAAATCTCACTAAATTAAGGAGCTTTTTTTAAATTGATAACTTATATACCATAGTTTTTTTCTTGCTTTATTGAATATAATTATTTTTATTAGTTAAAAAATATGTGAAAAGGAAACATTTGAATAAACACCCTCACTAAAATATTCTTTTAGGATATGAATTAATGTTTATACTTTTTACTTGTATTGGAAATTCTCAACATTTTCCACTCCTTAAAAATTCACACCAATGTAGCTGACTATATACTCAGATCAATAATAATATAGAATAGACATCTAATTTACTATCACTCAGATACATTCAAAAAATATTTCAATTGTACTCCAAGTATGAGAAATATTTGTATGTTATTTTGTAAGAAATAAAACAATGGTAACACTACATATTAGGTAATGTGACATTTACTCATTATAATAATAAGCCACTTTAGTTCTTACATACACAATGCATGATCGATAATGGGTAACAGATGAAGTGGTTAAATTAATAACAAAAATCAAATTTGGTGATAAATCATAATAAGGGTAAGGAAAATAAGGTTATATATTGCCTTATCCACCAGTAGTACATGTACTCATTAGAGTGATAAAAAAGTGCAACTAGAAGTTCACTGAGTGGGTAACTCACTACTCAACAAATAAGGATTTCATATACTCCTATAACATCCTTTCATAGGGTGAACATGTTTACTATTTTTACATATATGAAAATATCCTATACAAGATTGGACATCTCTATGTTCTTGATGGCATACCTTGATAAAGGCTCATCTATGAGGCACATTATGCCAAGACAACATTACCAAAACACTTAAAATGTTATAAGAATAATTATCTTGGCCATATAAGCACATATTTTTCAATTTCCACATCATTTTTTTAATTCCTTATTGTATCTCCAATCCCACCAACATGAAACTATGAATTTATGTACCTTTGTCAACTCCATCTAGACCATGAGAATCCACTAGCATGGATTTCATAATTGAACTGCTTTTGTAAACAAACTATAATATCTCTATGTTTTTTATAATGGAAATTATATCTAATATGGCCAACATGGTTTATTGAAAGAAGGAAATCAAATGTGTATAAAATCATTGTGCTCTTCATTCAGCCATGTTTCATTCATTTTGATTTACCCAAATCTAGTCTATCTGAATATCACTCAAGGTTTGTAGACCACTTTTGGAAATATTTTTGGGACATGATGTCTAAATACTTAGACCATTCTACAACATTTCATCCCAAAATAGATGGGAAAATAGAAGTTGTCAACCATGCATTTGTTCAAATTGTGCATGTACAATAATACACATCTATAAACTTAGAATGATAATCTACCATACATTCAACATTCCTATAACACATAATTACATAGATCTACACAATATAGAATCTTTAATACATGTCATTTGGAACCTCTATAAATATTCTATTGTGTACTATCTAAAATGGAGTCACCTACATAGGAAATTGAGATGGACAAGGCATAGAATTTTATATAAAATATTTAGAACCTCATTAATAGGATCATAATATATTCTCACACCAAGAACTAATGTATAAAGAGAGACATATGCACACTGCATAGTTATTAAGTTCAAAGTGGGTGATAAGGTTTGATTCCATATTTATAAGTAGTTATTCAAAGGTACACACCACAAGATCAAGCCTCTACACTATGGTCCATACACCATCATGAACATAACTAGAGAGAACACTTTTTTATAGATCTACCAAAATACTTGGGTTTACATCTATTATTCAATGTGGAACTCATAATACCATACTACATTCCTTCACTTGAGCCAACAACAACACATCATTCTTAAAATTAAAACATTAAACATATTCACCCAATATATAAGGATTATATTATTGAAGTTATAATTATGTGCACCTACTAAGACACACACCAATATCAAGTGCTCAAGACAAGTAAATATGTTGATTAGGCTAAGTGGTACAACTTTAAAGAAGTTAATGTTTGGTTTCTTTAGTTAGATGAAGGCATAATGGGGACCATTTATTCTTAATAACATTACCATGATATTTGCTTAACTCATACATGGGTTTTAAAACTCCTCAATTGGAATTTAAATCTCTTAAATTCTTAACATCTCAAAATTCACATGCAAGGTTTTGGTACATTCCTATGTTTTCATTTCTCTTTTTTCCTTATCATGAAACAATATACTTGCATGCACACATGCATAAAATTTATGCAAAACATATCTACCTATGACATGAAAATATCACATACGTTATCATATGGTGCATATTACTCATGGTAAACCTTATGGTGTGCATTAATTATCTTACAAATCTTATCCTCGATGGTCTTGTTTGGGCTGAAGATAAATATACTCAAGTAATGTAGAATCTATAATAATAACATATTTTGAAGGTTCCCAATCCTTCTCAAAATTAATCACATTCTCACTATCCTTCTAATATATTACAAAAAAAGTAAAGTGAGATGAGTTATTATCACTTGACAATGTTATAAACTCTTATAATACTCTATATAAAGTATCATTATACACATTATATTTGTTAATTAATTGAAAGATAATGATATATATGTTGGATTGAGTAATTTTTAATTTATCCATAATATCATAATATTTTTTGCCATGCAAATTAAGCTTAGGATATTGAGGGAGATAAAGAGGTATATTTTGAATATTCCAAAATTAACATTGAGGGATATTAGGAGGAACTAGAACATGGATATTGAATAAGATTTGGAATATTAGGAGGGAAGCATGGTTCGCCTCAAATAAGCCATCATACATCAGGAAGTACATATATTGAAACATGATGTATACATAAGGAAATAAGGATATTTTATATTTATCAAAGTAATAAGTTTATAAACATAAAACATTACAATAATTACATAAGAGACTAACATATCTTGGAAAATATTCTAAGTATTTACAATTTTCAATTAAATACATATAATTGAACATGAATACTAGTATTTAAGACAATAAGAATAATATGATACACAAAAAAATATACATGCTAGGGTTATACCATGTCAATTGATACACTATAAATAATGACAATAGAATCAAATCTAAGATTTATATTGAGAAATAAAATATGTGTGTCCATAGTAAGAGATGTATTACATATAGATAAAAATTTTATTAAATTTATAAAATAAATGGGTATGGTTTGAATAATATAAATCTAAATGAAACCATAAGAATAAACATATAATAAATCATAATTTTTAAAATCATTCTAAGGTTTGAAAAGATATTTCATAAATTTGAGAATGACCTAGGGCTTGGAATCAAGCAAACTATAGCTAGGAGAAACATATATGACACTATGATAAACAAGATATAAAACTATAGGATAAAACACATAAAATAACCCTAATTAAATTTATATCTATCATAATATGAATTAATATCTAAACCCATAAGGATAAATACCATATGTGACAATGTGAGTTCACTAAATGTATTATGAATGAATGGATTTCAATCAAATTGCAATATAAATTTCCATAAACATTTAATTAGGCTTAAAATAGATGTGAAAAAATAAATATAACATAATTAATATTTATAAATATAAATACAAGGTTTATAAATGCATTTTAAGTATCAAGAGTTTAGGTGATAATTTTAGAGTCAAAAAATAAAAATCAAGGTTTTGCAACAAGATGGAGAGATCCCCAAAAACATGTGATGAACAAAGAAGATTTTTCAAACCATAAACTTCCACCCTATATTTTTGTTTGAATTTGGTAGTTCTATCCTATGCCATATAATGGTCGTATTTTAAATTAAAATCATTCTTATGTGTCATCCCATACATCTATCATGTTAGTGGTGTGAGAAATTACCCAAAGAGTATTTAATAAATATAAAATAGTTATAGACATATTATCTATCTGAGATATATTTATCACTTACCAAATACACGTCTACAATCTAGTACACATGCAATGGTAATTAATTATTTCCCCCATTTTTCTAATCACTCACTTGGAGTACATCTTTGCCAAATTTTAAGAATTCCAAGAGTCAAGCAAAGATTTCCATTTTACAAGTATCAAGAGCCAAGATTCATAGGTTGCATTCATTGAATGAGCACTTACACATAAGAACATAACAAGAAAGAAATACATCTAGTTTGAATCTCTCTTTAGAGTATTGGGTATGTAGGCAGCATCCAACTAGTTAATGGAAGTTGGTTAAAGTCAGCTCAACCCATCTTTCTATCACTTTTGTAAGCACACAAATAGTACATATAGGTGGACCTAAGGATACATGTGAAAGAGAAATATTTATATGAGTCATGCATATAATTAGATATCAATATTTTACATAAAGATAAAAGAGAATTAGGAATACATGAGTGTGACAAATTAGAGAGAAAATTCCCCATAAATAGAAGCATTTGATTTGAAACATACCATCTAATGATTTTGACCTGAGGTTGACAACACTATCTAGGCACACAGATTCAAAACCTGATTAGAGTAGATTGTATTCCATTTTATCACATTTAATTTTAATTACCTATAGTCAATAATCCAAAAAGTGATCCAAATATAAGTTTCTCATCATTTTTATTAATTTACATATTTGTAAAGTACATGTGTTATATTAGTTTCAACTATTTTACCTTTAGATTGCATATTTTGGTATATCATTATAATCTAAATTCTTTTCCAAAAGTTATATCTAATTAGGGTTAATAACCACATTGATCCAAAAATAAATAAAATAATTTGGTGAACCTAAATATTGCATTCTAGTTTGCCCTTAGGCTTCCTTCTTCCTTTCTAAGGTTTCATATTTCTATATATAACATAATTTTTGGTTTAGATTTATGATTTTCAAAAGTACATCAATTAAATATGGTAATAATGGATGAGCATAGTTTCTATATTTTATCACAAGTAATAATAATAAGGTTTACATGTTTTACTTTGATCTAAAAACCATATAATCAACATGAAACTCCATGGATAAAATATTTTTACACTAGTAAGGCTAAAGTAAATAATGAAAAATCCTAGGCATATCCCATTTATTACTATTGTGATGCTTCATTTGAGATGCTACCTGTCACCACTAGGCACCAAATGACACCCATGATTCCCTTTGTTCCTTTTTAATTTCATCCATTCATGGTTCTAGTCATATGATTGAAACCAATGGGGCTCATGAAACTAATACCATAGATGTTAATCAAAGAAAATAGTTTCGATGATATTGATGATATAAAATTAGCTCAATTTATTTATATGAATCCACAAATGTATGATGCATTATTATGTGAATGGAGATGAATATAAAAATTTAACTAATGCTAGATCACCAGAATAAACATTTGATTCCTTAATTATTAATCAACCTTTTGGAACTACCAATCTAACCACAATTGTCTAGACAACCACTATTACTACTATTCCTTCATCTACACCCTTGGTCATACATTTTTTTCCCACCCAAGGTATGGGATAAATACAAGATTTAACACATATTACCATGCCCATAAATACCCATCCAAACAATGCACATCTTGTAGTGGATACACATGTTACATCACCAACCTAGTCTAATGCACAATCCCTTGGTCAAACTCTGTTATATTTAAAGCAAAATATGTTTTATTTAGAGTAAGGTGAATCTAGAGCTAGTCTATATAGGGATTATCATGCAAAAATCATTATACGTAGATATTTTAGCTCATCCTTTACCTATGGGTTTTGTAACTCATAATATTCCCTTATATTATGGTAAGGGTGACCTTGATAAACATATTATATCCTTTCATGAAGAATGTTTAGATTACACAACCAGTGAAAAATTGTTAACCTAGTTGTCATGAGAAAATCTTAAGGATTATGCACTCCAATGGTTATATGATCTAACATCCTGATCAATCCTTTGGAAGAGTTGTTTATATCATAATTTTATATCAATATAATTGAAAAGTGATCATATGCACATATTTACAAAATCAATCAAGGGAATAATGAGCCATTCAATAATTATGTATTAAGGTATAAGACCATGTTATCCAAGAAGAAATCCTATAACTAATAATGAGATTCAAGGTATTATTAAGAAAATTTTGCTTGTGCCACTCCATGAATCCAATGTATTCAAGAAATTCATGTCTTTTTATAAGTTATGCCATACGTTTATATAGCAAGAATTCAAGTTCATATCATAGAATAAGCTCAAGTACACACCTCCTTCTCCTTCTACTACAACTTTAACTTCCAAGTTTTAGAGAAATAAAAATTACAAGAGGAAATAAAATGATAATAATAATGAGGTTAATATTATAGTTAATGCAATATCAAAACCTACAAATAGGATTTTTCTATCCACTCCACAAATTAGTTAGTTTTCAAGGTTACCTCAACCTCCTCATACACTCTTACCAAAATAATTGGAGTGTAATGTCATATATATCCCTCTTTTTATCTAAATTTAGAATTAATTGTGATATTAAATCTAATTATATATAAAATAAATTTAAGGGTATTCAATTTTTCAAATGACTTGTAACTAGCAGAATAAAATTAAAGTACTAAAATGGACAAAGATAAACAAAAATGAAAGAATCTAACTATTAAAAAAATAAAGAGGAAAATAAAAATTAGATGATTACTTATCGTTAGGTTGATTGTTTGTGATTGAGATATGGCATGAAATAATAAACTCTGATCTGATTATATATGTGTAGCTGAAATAGTAGCTATCATTATTCTAGGTTAAAATTGACTAGAAAAATTCAAGATCTACTATCACTCTTGAACCCTATGGGTTGATATGAATTATTCAAGAAAATAAAAAAGATATATTACAATCACCTTCTCCTCCTTTAAATATGACTATATGTGGAAATTAGACCTTTAACTTTATGTAGATGACTTGTAAGTGACCTCTTTAAGGTTGAAACCCCAAAAGGGCTTGTGATAGCTGAACACCTGAAAAATAGAGAAGGGAGTGTAATGTAATTATTTGACCATAACTACCCTCATGATGATTTAACACTACCTATGTATCTAGAGTACTTTTAAGATAGAATCAGGCCTCATGTAGTTCTCCCACATAGAGTGCTTAGTGTAATGGTGTTCCTTTGCTACATATATGCATCTAGAGATGGCTTGAATAATTGTTAATGTTTTTATTAACTCAGATATAATAGGATCATGACTTGGATAAGGTTTTATTCAAGTGAGTGTAATTTAATTTTAAAATATAAGAACTTTTCTCAGTGTGTAATAGTGTAAGTGTGCTCAAATAGTGAAATTACCAAGTAGTAGAATAAGTGGCTTAGATGTGTATTTATAAATTTACAAATGGGTGAATTCTCATGATACTTATCCTAAAAATATAGACTAAACTATAAGGAAGGGTTTGAATTTGAAAAAGAGTCATTATTTGGAAAGGGGAAAGATTTACTTGTAAAAGTCAGGATCGATTAGCAAACCCAATGCATACAGATCAATTTTAACCTAGAAAACATAACATTCTTATTAATAATTTAAAATGTCCATACAAATTCTTAGAGGGGTTTTTATAAATTATGAATATTTTTTTAGGTGTACAATGATAACTTAGAATGGATGGGCCCATACAAGTATGTAGGATAGAGTGAGGTGGCAAAATAAGACCAATTTAAGGGCTCAAGACACGTAAATTAAATGTGGGATAAAACTAACATTATCAATTATTCATGACCAAATTTGAATATATACACCCTCCATTATTATATAATGACATGAGTAGACCCTTACCTAGAGGATATGATCAAAATTCATATTGTGATTATCAACAATGTGATTAAAATTTTAACAACATATGATATAAGTTGAGGCATGTGATACAAGATATTATTGATAATAAAACAATTTAACTTAACACACCCACATAGGATGTGAGGTCAAAAACCAAGGGAAATTCAAGGTTATGAATATTTTATGATCCTCTTCTAAAAAATCAAGAAGCAACAAAATCCAATAATTCAAAACATCCTCCTACTACATATGGGAACCCATTAGATAGTATTATTGGTATAGCGATAGAAATTATAGTATGAATACCTTTGATTATGTTAGATGATTGTGAGATTTTAAAGGATGATTTATAAATTAATGCATTATTTTTTTGAGATTTTGTGAATTCACAACCTAATTATAATGTCATGATTGACAGTGTTTCAAATGAAATTTTTTATATGATGACACTTTTACATTCTCTTAAATACACACATGAGTATTTAACTAAGACAAGTAGGATAGTAAAGTTATTTTACAAACACCACAAAAACACCTTAGGATATATTGTGTAACCTCTTAAGATAGGCCCCATAACTATTCTTACACCATTCCTAGTTTTATCAAGTAAAAGGGTTCTAGACATGTTGTTAGGACATCATTGGCTACAAAAATACTATACAATACCATCAATAGTACACCAATACATAAAGACTACACATTGAAATAGGGTGGTAAAATTTATAGGTATTCCATATGAAAACCCCTTGCACCATATCTAATTCTCCCACCACCCCACCACCACCAAAGTTGGTTGCTACACCTACAAAACATTTATCTTAAGATATAGATAATACACTTATGAAATATTATTATATTGATCCAGTTATTGTACCTATTTAGGACCATTCTTCCAAGTCATTTACTACACCTATTCATGACCATACTGTAGAGGCAAATATCCAACATATTCCAATCCCTTCTACATAGTCAGTTAGAAAACCTACTTAGGTAAATTTTATTAAAATTAAATAGAGGAGAAGAGTGTAATTACATATATGGATATTATTATAACTCCCATTATCTTAGAGGGTAATTTATAATTCAAGACAACTATTATTCATTTCACATCTTATATTATAGTAGGTGACAGTTTAACACATTGCACAATGAACACAAGTATAATATTATCATATGGTTAAAAAAATTTATCATGATATGTTTCATCCTAAACTAAATCATCATACAATACCAATATGTATGATGATGATGAGGGTTATAGTAAATCCCAAGATCACTTTTTAGATTCCAGTGTAGTTTAGTGTCACACTATTAAGTCTTTCCATGTTACCATTTCCCATGTTTTATATTGGTCCTAATCATGACCATAACCTAGGTTGGTTGATTAGATATAATATACCTCGATCAAATATTTTAAAAAATATAAAAACATTTTGAAAAATACCCCAAAATAATGTAAATATTCCAAAAATACAACACTAGGATCTATGCAAGACATAATTACTAGTTTACAACATTTACATATGTTTTAATCACATGTTGGTAGAATACATATTAATCTTTATACACACATGCATTTAACATGGCACATGATCAATGTGAAGGCATAAAAATTATACATGGATACATAGATGTTGGAATTTTACTATACCCAGAGGCCATGCCAATGCTATGGGCATCCACTGTCAGAGGTTATGCTATTCATAGGTAAAATATTTTTATGACCTTATATTTACAATGTTGAGATACCTTGATTGATCACACATGCCTTGATACAACTAATATATTATATAGTGTTACATGGATATGTTATTTGCTAAGTTGTGACATTGACATATGTAGATAGTGTGGACTAGTATTCTTAGTCTATGCTTATTTTATGTTGCTTAATTTTTATAGTAGGTTAGCCATTTATTTCCTATTGTATGTGGCCCCTTATACTTGTTTGTTTTTCCTTAACCTTGTTTTATATGTAATTTATTTCCCCTTATTGTGGAATTTATTGGCCCTTTATTATTGTCACATTTATTGCTTATTGAGATTGTTATAATTTATAATTGTCTAGGTGCCATGATTCATGCCATGCATCTCACACCTTGTGTGTGTGCAATCTATATCATGCACATTATATAAAAATTTTAATTTAGAGTATTTTTTTAGATATGGTTATTACTACGTACTTCATTTCTATATATGTCTTGACATACCACTGTTATTCCCTTAAATTTCATATGTTACATGCATGATTTGATGCTAAATTCATTACCATGATGACATATTCTCCACATTTTACATGGCTTTACATGATTACATGTTTACACATAATATGCTACAGTTAATTTTTATTTGGAGATGATCAGCTTGTAAGATACATCGCTCACATCAAAAGGGGAACATATTAGTGGGATTTGCCATAGATACTTAAGCCTTTATGAGAAACAATTTCATATATTGGGTTACAATTATGAGATTTATATTTAAGAGTGGTTAAAACAAAAAAATATATTACAATTACAAATATATTTTGGGGGCATATACAGGGTATATGTGCTCCATTTTAAATGACACGAGTTACAAATTTTTTAGATATGAGACACACATATCATATAGATGCATAATATTCTATATAAATTTATAACTAAGTAGTTCATATTATGGGAATGAAATGGTTTCATACATACACATTTTAGCAATATTAACAACAAAAAATTTAGAATATGTATACACATTATCATATTTTACCAATGTTGGTACCAAATAGTTCATATTATGGGGCATGGAATTGGTCCAATCACATTTACCCTTATCTAGTTATTTCCAAACACATTTGAATATTTATATGAAATAAAAATATATGAATGTATAAGTTTATCTACATTGATTAATTCACAAATAAATAAGTAATCCAGTGGAGTTTTTGAATTGGTCAATGGCATATAAATTACTCCACAAGCCCATTATGTGGCTGTCATCTTTTAGCTCAGGGTTAAAATATCAATGTTGAATTAATTACATGATAGTTGGGGGTTTTGTGTTCCAATCCATGGACCTTATCTTAGTTAAATTTTATGGGGATTGATCACCCTTAATTTCATTAAGTTATCTAAGAGCTTCAATGAGGAAGCACAATTATCCAATGCTTCAATGAGGAAGCATAATCTCTGTTGGGGATCAACCAACAATGTTGATTACACTATGAAAGCAATAAATGTGGAATTAAACTAGATAGATTAGTAACTAGAATCAGAAATATATCAAGAAGAAGAGATACAAGAAACCACCCTAAAAACTTGTATTAAACTCTTTACAGAAGGAATACAATTGAAGAAACTTCTTTTCTTCCACACCTCTCTCAGATGTACAGATCTCTCTCTAGATCTCTTTCCCTCAAGAACTCTCTCTCTCAAGTATAATCACAATTCACACCTTGAATTGTCTATCTTACAATATCTTGTACTGTTCCTTCTCAACACATACAATAAGCTATGAAGATCTATCCTATTATATAATAATTAGGAAACATGAGCATGTACTTACAACCAATAGATGCACCTCCCAATCAAGGGATCTAAACAGTCTTACTAATAATAGAGATGCAGACTTAAGACTAACACTTAATCCTAACATGCAAACAATCTATTCTATCCATAGAAATAGCTTTCTAGATGCACAGGTAACCAACGTCGGTTCTTGCCTGCTTGCACCTGACCGATGTTAACTGATTACTACCGACACTGGCATCTCCAGAACTACTCTTGACCGACGTCGGTCGCTCCTGACCGATGCCAGTGACTGTGTAAACCTGCAACTTTGTAAAATGCTCCTTTGGTGAAGCTTTTAGCTCCATACCTTAACAATCTCCCACTTGGAGATAAAAAGCTGCACCAGTACCTGTACAGCAACATCTTCTAGCTCCTCCATCTTTAAACTCAATCATGAAGACCAACAGAAGTTGAATGAAGATTCAACTTCTCCTTTGTAACCGGCTTGGTTAACATATCCACAGGATTCTTATCTATATGGATCTTCTCCAGCTTCAACTCACCATCCTCCAATACCTGTCTTATGAAGTGGTACCTAAGCTGTATATGCTTTGTTCTTGAATGAAAGGCTGAATTCTTAGCCAAATGGATTGCACTCTGACTATCACTGTATAGTCTGCAACTCTCTTGCTCCTTTCCAAGCTCTTCCATGAACCGTGTCATCCATATCATCTCTTTGCTAGCCTCTGTGACTACAATATACTCTGCTTCTGTAGTTGACAAGGCAACAACCTTCTGCAACTTTGATATCTAGCTAACTGTCGTTCCACCTACAGTGAAAACATATCCTGTGGTGCTTCTTCTGCCATCCAAATCACTTGCCATATCTGAATCTACATAACCATGTAGAGAAGTATCTGAACCTCCATAGCATAAATTCCTATTGCTAGTTCCTCTCAGATATCTAAGGATCCACTGAACTACTTTCCAGTGCTCCTTCCCTGGATTGGCCATATACTTACAATTTCCATTGCTTGGGCAAATCCGGTCTAGTACAAACCATTGCATACATTAAACTCCCTACTGCAGAAGAATATGGAATTCTACTCATGTACTCTACCTCATCATGTGAATTAATACATTGTTCTTTACTCAACTTAAAATGTCTAGCCAAAGGTGTGCTTACCGGTTTTGCATCCTGCATATTGAACCGTTTCAACACCTTGTCCATATAATCCTCTTGAGACAAAATCAACCTGTGATTTTTCTTGTCTCTCTTAATGCTCATGCCAAGGATTTTCTTTGCTACTCCCAAATCCTTCATGGCAAATGTGTGAGCTAATTTCACTTTAAGCTCAGAGATATCCTGCATGTGTGAACCTGTAACCAGCATATCATATACATACAACAACAAGATAATATATCTACCATTATCCAATCTCTTAAAATACACACAATGGTCAGATTGACACTTACTATAGCCATTCTCAGTCATAAACTTGTCAAATCTCAAATACCACTGTCTAGGAGCTTGATTGAGGCCATACAAGCTTTTCTTCAATCTGTACACTAACTTCTCCTTACCTTTGACCTCAAATCCTTCCGGCTGTTCCATATATATTTCTTCATCCAAATCTCCATGAAGAAATGATGTCTTAACATCAAGCTGCTCAAGATGCAAATCCTCAATAACAACTAAAGACAATACAACCCGTATAGAATTCATTTTAACAATAGGAGAAAAAATCTCACCAAAATCAATACCTAGCTTTTGTGCAAATCCTTTCACTACCAATCTGGCCTTATATCTCATCCGTCCATTCTCACCTTCCTTCAGTCTGTAGGTCCATCTGTTCTTCAGTGTCTTCTTACCAGCTGGCAACTCAACCAAATCCCATGTTTGGTTCTCTCTCAAGGACTCCATTTCCTCATTCATGCCTAGCTCCCACTGATTCTTGGATTCCACCTGTATTGCTTCTTCAAAACTCTCTGGTTCTCCACCATCAGTTAGCAATGAAGGAGAATATCAAATTGGAGGTTTACTTACCCTTTTTGACCTCTTGATGGGCATTTAAGACTCATTCACAACACGCTGTCTGCCGAAATTCTCTGACAGTGACCAACCTCGGTCACTTCCAGGCCTATTACTGGCCAACGTCGGTTCTCCCTGACCGACGTCGGTTCCTTCCTGGCCGATGTCGGTCACTGTGTGACTGACTTCAGTTTCTATATTGCCGAGGTCAGTTCCTGCATGACCGATGTCGGTCTCTGTGTTTTCCTATCTGTGATTAATTTTTCTCGCGAGCTCATTTTGGACCGTTACCTCGTCCAATTCTCCATTGCTCTACCCAAATTGATTCAGCTTCCTCAACTGATCACAATACATCACTTTTTCATTGAAAACAACATCATGGCTCCTAATTATCTTGTTAGTTCCTAGATTCCAAAACCTGAATCTGAAATCATCAGAGCCATAGCCAATAAATGTGTACCTCATAGACTTAGCATCAAGCTTCTTTATATTTTCCTTATCAACGTGCACAAAGGCTTCACAACCAAAAACTTTGAGAAATGAGAGATCTACCTTTTTACATGTCCATGCCTCTTCTAAAATTCCACCATCCAAAGTTGTAGAGGGTCCTTTGTTAATCAGGTACACTCCAGTATCAACAGCTTCTACCCAAAACTCTAAGGGCAAACTAGCATGTAATCTCATACACCTTGCACACTCCATGATTGTTCTGTTCATCCTTTTAGCAACTCCATTCTGCTAAGGTGTTCTTGGAACCATTCTTTTCCTATGGATCCCATTCATATAACAATAACATCTAAACTTAAAATTATAGAACTCACTACCATTGTCAGATCTCAGGCACTTCAATCTCTTGCCTATTTCATTCTCAACCATAGCTTTCCAAATCTTAAAAGTATCAAATACATCAGATTTCTTCTTAATACAATAGACCCATACCTTTCTTGTAGCATCATCTATGAATGAAACATAGTACTGTGATCCTCCAATAGAAGCAACCTGAGCCGGTCCCCACACGTCTGTGTGAACAAGCTACAACTTATGCTTCTTCCTTGTTGGCCCAGTCTTGAGAAAACTTACCCTCTTCTATTTTCCAAACACACAATGCTCACAAAAATCCAAGTCTATGCTTTTCAAATCTGAAAGGTTACCTCTTGACTTAAGAATTGACATTCCCTTCTCACTCATGTGGCCAAGCCTTGAGTGCCACAATTTTGCATCGACATCTAAAGTAGCTAATACAGAAGGAGAATTATTAGTAACACAATTACATAAATAGAGAGTACCTACTCTCTTACCTCTGGCCATTACAAGTGCACCCTTGGTCACCTTCCAAGATTCAGCTGTGAGAGTTACTGTACAACCCTCATCCCCTAACTTTCTTACAGAAATCAAATTCCTCTTCAAGCTGGGAACATGCATAACATCTCTCAACACCCATGTGTTGCCATTCTGCATTTTCAACTGCACTTTTCCTTTGCCAATAATTTTACAAGGCTCATCATCCCCTAAATACACTATTCCAAAATCTCCATGGATATAGTCACTAAAATATTCTCTATTGGGGGTAGCATGAAAAGATGCACCAGAATCTAAAACCCAAGATTCTATATTATTATGCAAAGAGAATATTAAAGCATCTTGTGCAATACCTGCAACCTTTGCTTTTTCTTTTCCTTCGTGCTGATTTTCCTCCTTAGGCTTTGACCAACAATCTCTGCTTATGTGCCCAATCTTTCCATAATTCTAGCATTGTGGCTTCTTGCCATTTATGGATTTGGATCTACCTCTCACCTTTGACTTAGACCTTGATCTCCTCTTTCTCTTCTCTTTTTGCCTTTCCCTGCACTCAAAACTTAAAGCATTCCCTGATGTTTCCTCTGTGCTTTTCCTGCGAATTTCCTCATTCAAGATCACACTAACAACATCCTCTACTTTTAAAATATTTGAGGTAAATGCAGTATTACTAACTTCCATTACCAAGCTATGCCAACTTTTAAGCAAAGAACATAATATTAAAATAGCTTTAATTTAACTATCAAACACAATATTGACTAAACTTAATTGATTCACAATTCCATGGAAATCATTTAGGTGATTAGAGATAGATCCACCTTCCTGCATATGCAAATTAAATAACTGCTTCATAAGATATACCTTATTTGAAGCTGAGGGTTTTTCATACAAATTTGCTAAAGTAGTCATCAACTCCACTGTTGTCTTTGCCTGTGATAAATTAGATATCACAGTAGATGCCAGACTCAGTCTTATAGACCCCAGAGCCTTTCTATCAAGAACTTCCCATTCTTCATCATCCATGTCTTTGAGCTTCTTTGCAATCCCACCTAACGGTAAGTATAGATCTTTCTGATATAGATAATCCTCTATCTGCATTCTCCAATGTTGATAGTTCTTGCCATTAAACTTCTCCATTGTCAGTTTACTTTCTTCTGCCATTGCTTCTCCCACTCAAATAGAAATCCCTACAAAAACCCTGTGAGTACCCTATAATCAATACACACTAACCGGATCTGAAACACCTGTTAGTCAACCTGAGCTCTGATACCACTTATTGGGGATCAACCAACAATGTTGATTACACTCTGAAAGTAATAAATGTGGAATTAAGCTAGATAGATAAGTAACTAGAATAAGAAATATAGCAAGAAGAAGAGATACAAGAAACCACCCTGAAAACTTGTATTAAACTCTTTACAGAAGGAATACAATTAAAGAAACTTCTTTTCTTCCACACATCTCTCAGATGTATAGATCTCTCTCTAGATCTCTTTCCCTCAAGAGCTCTCTCTCTCAAGTATAATCACAATTCACACCTTGAATTGTCTATCTTATAATATCTTGTACTGTTCCTTCTCAACACATATAATAAGCTATGAAGATCTATCCTATTATATAATAATTAGGAAACATGAGCATGCACTTACAACCAATAGATGCACCTCTTAATCAAGGGATCTAAACAGTCTTACTAATAATAGAGATGTGGACTTAAGACTAACACTTAATCTTAACATGCAAACAATCTATTCTGTCCATGGAAATAGCTTTCTGGATGCACATGTAACCGATGTCGGTTCCTACCTGCTTGCACCTAACTGATGTCGGCCAATTAATGCCAACGCCGGCATCTCCTGAACTACTCCTGACCGACGTCGGTCGTACCTGATCGACGTCGGTGACTGTGTAAGCCTACAACTTTGTAAAACGCTCCTTTGGTGAAGCTTTTAGCTCCACACCTTAACAATCTCTAGCAAGTTACATGGAATTATGATTAACCCACATACAACTATATTCTTTCCTTGCTCTTAAATTTTAATTACCAATTTATAAATTTACACATTTTCATATTTTTAATTTATGGATATTGACTACTACATGTTCATTGCAAGTTTACTTCAAGCAACTTGCATATTTTTAGCCTTCTCCCAAATACAAAGTGTGTTGTATACATTCAAGTATGTTTATTTATCATTTAATTCTAATATTTTCATGGCATTATAATACTAGAATAAAAGGGGGTAGTTGTAGATACTAAAATATGGCATGACATATGTGACATTGAAATTTAATCTTAACATTACCCTACATGATTTTTACACACATATTTGACTCTTCATATTTATTCTCTCACATCTATGTGTTTACTATGAATCCTATCCCTATCAATTTTTTAAAATTCACCTACAAGAAACCCATAGTCTATGAAAAACAAGGTATCTATATTACTTACACATCTCTAGATTATCACACTAGTGTTCCTATCCCTAGGCAATAATTTCATATTAAGAATATACCATCTATACTATTTTATCTAAATTTGATGGTTATATCTCATGCTAATAAATAATCATATTTAAAATTTAAATTATTATTATGGTTAGTCATGTACATAAAAAATGTCAGTAGCATAATAAATTACTCAAAGAGTATCCTATGATTTAATCCAAATATTTTAGAAGTGAGGTAGGGTTAAGAATATATAAATGAATAAATATACATGTGATAAATATATCTATAGTGGGCCAATTAATTGAAAAACTTAAATAAAACATATACTAAATTTATTATGCTAAGAGATGTTAAAAATGGAAAGTACAACTAGATGCTTGATATTATAATGATAATTAAAACAAGATACTTAGATGGTTTTGATGCTAATATGGATATGGATCTAGAACATGTGGGAAGTAGGCTAGAATTAGATTCTAGAATACTTGTTTGATTTTTTATTAATTACCTCTTTAATCATATACACTTACATCAACCTGGGATAATTATGTCAATATTTTTGTTTGAATTGAATATAAGTCTCTAATATAAAATACCTACTAAAACTGGGTGTGACCACCTATATGCTTCTAGGTCATTTATTCCTTTCATGTTGGTGTGTTTATATCTAGGTCATGGACTATCATTCCCTATCAAATTATAAAACTCTAGATCTTCATATTCATTGTGACCTTGGAAAAAATGGGTTAGTGGGATCATGGTGTCGATCTAACCCCAAATATCTCTTTATTAGTGGGTGATACCTATATATCCACTACACCAAAGAGGTCCCCAAGTTGTTGTAGTTTTCCCCAATGTGTTGGATTTTGTGTGCACAAGGGTACAATATGTGGAAATTAAGTACAAAAATGATATAAAATTTAACTTGTCAAATAAGATGAATGGCCTATTACTTAAATACTTAATATTTTTAGATGTGTTGTCCCTATGATGGATATAAAAATAGGAGAAAATAAATAGGCTTTACTCATTTGAATGCTTTATTGAATGATTTTGGTAAGTTGCCTTGTGAGAGTTATAAAATTACTAGGTGAGTTTGGAATGAGGATTGGCCATGCATATATACCAATCCTGTTGGGAAATATATCAATTAAATAATTTAGGCCAACCATAGGGACATGTTATATTTTTAAATTTGGATTGATTTAGGGCATTGGATACTTACATTGGGTTAGGATATTTATGTCAATGTAGGCATCTAACTGGGATGTAAGTGTCTAAAAAACAATAAAATAGGTATAGGTCTAGAACTTGTAGTTAAAAAAGATAATTAGGTTTATTTAATTCTAATAAATATATAATTCCTAGGTCATTATAATGATATTGGTCACACTAAGATATAATCAATGATCATAGAGAGATAACAAGTAAAAGCCTTTCATGAGTTGGAAGGCCTATGACTGAGAGGAAGAACCAAGGTCTATATTTTCCAAGTGTACATGAATTAGGTGATATATAATTCATAAATAGTGTCTAAATATCCACCCTTTAATTTAGAAATGGAATTCCTAGTTTAAAGGAGAATAAATGTGTACCTAGGTATGTATAACACACCTTGCCTTTGTGTGAGACCAAATTGAGTATTTTTTTGGTGATTGACTTGGAACCAAGAGCATGTTAAAATATATTATAAGTGCATATAATCTAAAATAAAAATAATTTTAAATTATTGAAATTGAAAAAGTAAGGTTTAGGAGTACACCTATGTATCAATGCAACTACCTTGCCTTTTGGAATTTTGATTTTAAAAGATGAAACAATATGAAAATATAACTAATATTAGGAAAAATATTAAATATTAAAATATGAATATACATATAGTTATAGATATATATTAGAGGACACATTCCCCCAACCTTGGAGAAAATGTGAGTTCCCACTTGATAGTTGAGATTAACTCAACTTTACAACCCAATCATAATTATATCATAGTGAGCATGAGTGAACCAAGTCCAACCTATAAATTTTTAAATATTTATTGATTTAATAACCTCAATGCTAGAAAAAAATTGAACTATATTCTTTAATATATTGGCTCAATATAGTCTGTAAAAGTCCATCCTGGTGGGTGATGCTAATCCATAAAAGTGTTTGAAATTTGAAACTAATTTTGTGTGATTTTCACACTTTGAGGAGGTGTATTAGCCCTAATAATCTAAGTGGAATAATGGAAACACCTCTAGTCTTTTGGATAGCCTAAGGATGAGGTGAATCTCTAGATAGGGCTATCTCCCTTGATGTACCACTTTGGATTGCAACTACACCTAGAATTTAGGGGTGGGGAAGGGAAAGACATAACTAAAAGAAAACTTTACTAAGAGAGGTGATACACCAAATAATATGATGAATTCTAACCATAAGTATGTTACACATGAGGACAAAGTACAAACTAAACATACACTTCTTTAATCTGTATCTTCTCACACCAATGTTATATTATGAGGTTATGGATGAATGTCTAAGATGGGAGGACTAAACAAGAGGCCTTGAATGGATCTACTGAATATAATAGCTCACTTAACCTTTAACACTTCCTATAACACTTCACATGCCCTACACGAAGAAGCTTTCCAAATTCAAATAGAATGAAAGAATGAGACAACATGCCAAGGAATCCATAGTCTTCACTAAGCAAGATTCAAAATTAAATTAAAACACACTAATAATAGTTATTAATAGTTAAAAATTAGTACTATTATTAACAAAATGGTATGAAAATGATTATGATTTCACCATACTCAAGTGGAACATCAATTACAATGGCCAAAATGGCTAGTTCTTATAAAACTTGAGAGAGAGAGAGAGAGGAGAAGAGAGAAGTCCAAGGGTCATAAGAAAAATTGTTAAGCTGATAAAACCAATTTATTATGCATGAGAAAAGGATATGGGATGAACCATATAAGGTTAGGAAGCACAAGTGCCTATCCAAGTCATCAAACTCTTGTAAAGTGGTATGAAATTCCCTTAATTGGCTTAGGAAAACTACCTTCATGATTATCCCTATTTGAATTTACAAAAATATATTAGGGATATGTATAATTATTGGAATTAATGTAAAGTGTTTCATCCGTTCCTCTTCATGTATTGGTTACAATCCTATTCATCTGTAATCATCCCAAAATGAGCTATCATCATCTGCTAGAAAGAAAACTCCTCTTTCATGCACCCTGAACACTTGGCCTAAAATTTGGATTCAATTTCATATGAAAATCCATTTAAGGTAGTGTATAACACACATAAATACCCTTAATATAATTATAATCATTAGTGTCACCTTAAAAATCCATCCACTTGAGGTTTTCAATCTTCTCACTAGCTTTGCCCACTATGCCAGATTTGTCTGGTTGAGATGAGAGCTATTATTTAAATACTTATACATTTTAAAAAATAATAATATGAAAATATTGAGTGATAAAAATTACTAATATTTCCCCCAAACTTTATTTCATCTCTTGAAACCTCATGTAGCCTACAAAACACACAAAACATTCAAAAGTACCTAGTTTTGTACCTTGTCTGTACAAGTCTCTATCGACCAAAAGCATGGGGAGTAGATTTAAGGATTATTTTAAAAGATATAATCATCATAATATTTGAAATAGTCCATTATAGTAGCTTTCTAATTCCATTTCTCCAAACTAGTCCTTGTAAGAGTTTAACAAGGGTTTTGAGTAGTTTGACCTCTTAAGGTTCTTACATAAAGATTTCACATTGAATTTGAAAAAACATTATATAAGATGGTTTTAAAATGAACCTAATAAAATATAAAAACACCTTGAGTCTCCATGCAAAGCACTAAAGGAGGTACAAGTATTTATCGTTACCTATTTGAGCTCTTCCTTTCATTCTAACATGCCTAGTGTTGTTTTTTAGCCAACAATGGCTTCCTCAGGGTTTCCTTTGAATATAAATGTTTTTAACACATATATTATGTCCCAAAAAACATTTTTAAATATGATATGAATCCTATATCATTCTATAAATGGAAATGGCTCCCTTTTTGGCTTCTAGGCCCAAATCTTTTTTTGTAGGCCCACCTGCACTCTTATGGTTTATACCATCCAAATGAGTTTATTTACATTATAATGGATCATAAATCACTTATATGACCATAAAAACATGATCCATTGAGTTTTAAATCTCACTTAGATCTAAAAGTGAAGGTGATATCTTGTTTGGATTCTAGGCCAAAACCCTACCCTTAAGCCTAACTGCAACCCTTGTAGGTTTAATCCACTTGTTAGGTTTAATGATTCTTTGAGATGTTATTAATATTTTTTTAGATTTATTTTAACTTATCCTATATTAATTAATGGTTTCATGTGATCCCGATCCACCATCTCACCCTCCTTCTTCAAGGTTGTAGGTTTCATATACAAAGGGAGTGTCCTCTATCTGAGACAAAATAGAGGGAAATCCCCTATTTTCCTATAGAATTTTGAATATTTTATGAGGTTATAAAATACATAAAGGTTATTTTTAAAAATTATTATCTCATAAAAATATTATTTAGCCTCCCAAACTCAAAAAAATCCAAGATAGGCCTACGAGGCAAGGACTGTGTGCAGGAAATTCACCTTAGATTGTATGTTTCATGTTTAGAACTCCCTTTTATATATTATATCCATTAAGAGAGTTTTATTATTCCAATATTATTATATTTAAGTAATAATATTAATCAATCATCTTTCCAAACCTCCACATATACTCTTCATACCCCTGCCTCGCTTAGATCAAACATAACCATGACTGTGTTTTACTTATTTAGGGTTCATGTAGGTGATATTTAAAATAGTTAAACATTAAAGTCAATGTGTAAACCTAAATATAAATTTAAAATATAAATTTCATCAATTTCCATACTTCACTTCAAATTTTGGGGTTTAAAAACCTTTAATACCAGTCATAGACAATTGATTGTGTTTTCTAGGGTTTCTCTCCAAAAGTGGCTCCTATAGATGTTAATGAATGTTTGGGGATACTGGTATAGTTTTTAAAATTATTTTCAAGGTAATTATGACCATGAATAGTCATATTTATACCTACACAAGTCATTCTCTTACCTACACTAATTTTCTCTAGCATATTGTCTACTTACAGTCCATTATAATTGACTATGTTAAAGCTATCTAGACCCTAACTGTAGGTGAAAATTGGACCTTTTAAATGCTATTTTAAGACTCTATTTTAATCCTTGAGGTAAAAAACATATTTTATAACTTAAATTCCTTGGATCCACTTTGGATAAGCTAAGACACCATCAAATACCTTTCCTAAGTCACTAACTATTTGTTTTGTTGTAGGTGACTATTTCTCTATGTGTGGACACTTGTAGGTGGCCATAGTGTTTGGAAAAATAAGTATCAACTTCATATTGATGAAATCATACAATTTTTATACCATTAAACCAATTAAAACATTATATCCATTAGATTGGGTTCATTATTGATCTTTAAGGTGTCAAAAGGCCACTTACAACCTAAAACTTGTAGATTCTAGTGCAAGGTTTTAGTGTTTTTAGGCTAACCTAAAGGCCTAAAACAACCTATTTCAACTTAATATGTGTCTCTAATGTTTATAAAATATATTTTATATAATATAGGATATAATATTCACCTCTTTATATTCCTTGAAACCATTTTCAAACATGTTATAAAAGATCCACAATAACCCCCTAGACCTCTATTTTCACCTTTTAGGGAAACTTTCCCAGAATTCAGTCTCTTGTCCCTTTCAACATGATTACACTTCCTTTTATCCTTTTGAGACCTCATATAAGTATTTAATTACTCTTATACATGTTATGACTTGAAAATAACCTTGTTATGCTCCAAAATTCCCCATTTTAAGATCTTCAAAGCCCTAAGGTACCACCTATAAGTGTGTATTGGGTTGTATGTAGATAGTGAGTGTAGAATAAAGCAAAAATGTGGATAAAAGGATTCATGGGTAGATAAAAATCATTTTAAACCTCTATAATACATTATTTTCACCAAGATCATCTTGAAACCAGATCCAAAAAATCCTTTTTAATGTGAAACCTCTTTAAAAAATGTTGTGAGAGAACAGGCATGGTGTCTAATGACTAGTTTAACATGATAAATGATATTTCACCCAAATTTGTAATTTTAAAAAGCATAAAAGTGGAATATACTCATATATTTATGACTTGGATAACTAAAAACTCTAGTTATAACTCCATGAACAAGATAAACCAACGTATACAGGTGACTACAAGTGAAGCTAAGCATGGAGTTGACTGCGAGAGATGGTAAGACTATAAGTTACCCAAAAGATGATATGGTGAAACCAAAAAATGGAAGGAGGTGAATATATTTCCTTGATACCTATGGTAAACCATATTAAAAATACATGATACCTCTACAAGAAACCAAAATTTTAAAAATAAAAGAGCTTTGATTGAGACTGCACATATTAGCATCTTCCTTTCAACATGAGACAACTTACCCATCCAAACACCATGAAACATGAAAATAATTATTAATATAATATTAATAGTTATAAAACATATATTTGAGTTAAAATAACCAATTGGTTCATACATACTTGACCAAAATGGAGTAAAACCTATAGGGTGCATTAAATAGCTAGTAGAAAAGTACAATCAACTTAATGAGGATGGTTCATGAAGCACAGGCCACCATTATTCAAAATATTTATATTTAAATTTATTTTTATGAGTGTAATTTCACCTCTCCAAGTATTTTTATTTGAAACCTCTTCTATTGGTCATACCAAGTACAAACCTAAAGACTACTTTTGCTTTCTAAGAAAGGTGAAAAATGAGCTAAATGGTTTTGGGTATCACTTAAATTATGGAACTAAAATTTAAGAAGATAAAGGTATATTATATGATCTTATCCCATGTGGCACACTTCCCCATGTGTTTTACAAGTTCTAAACTCACTTTTATTCCCTAAAAAATTACTCTTTCCTCTAAAGCACTTGCCACTTTCAATTACCAATAGTTGATTAGGACCTCTCAGAACACATGTCATGTGACATCACATTTTTAAACCTTAAAAAAATTCCCAATAGATCCATTAAATTCATCAAATTTCCCTTTTTTGACCTCAAAATTGTGATCTAGGAATTTGACTCAAAAGAGGATGGTTAGTATGGTGTTAGTTCTAAAATGAAAACAAAATGAAAGAAACACATTAACTAGCATAACATCTCTAGGCCTAGACACTATGGAGAGATTATTTAAAAAATATGAATAAAAAACACAACCAAAATGAAAAATAAATCCTCTTTTACCTTCCTTGGATGCTGTAAACTGCTTGTTGTAGTGGCTTGCTCAGCTTGTGCTCATGAAGTCCTTGGTAATGGAAGCTTGGATACCTCTATCTCTCCTTGGCACCTTTGGCTTGTGACTTGGCTTGGCTTGAATTGGATTGGAATCAATTTGACATGGTAACACTAATTGTAATGTCTTATTGAATATATTTGTACATTATAACTTTGCACCCAAATAGCTTAGAAATGATGTTCATGGCCTCTCTATTTATAGATTTTTGAGATTGATCAAAATCAACCTAAACCATCCATATTGAGATTAAGATACATGGTTAAGGATTAATCCAATTATGCAATTAAAATTGATAAATAGGCTCATCAATATTTGGGATAGAGGATCAATTAAGAGGCATGGAGGGCTTTAATGAGGCATGGGAGGCATGAATCCTGATATTTGTAGAATTTATGGCTTAGGGATGTCTTCCAAAAAAATGAGGTCACCTGATGATGTAGATACTCAATATTAATTTCCAAAAATAATTATTCAACAATTTTCCATGAAATTATTAATTATGCCTTGATTTGGATTAATTAACTCTTAAGCATGTTTAAGCACTTTGTGCACAAATTACTCAAATTGATCAGAATGCCTTGTTATTGGTCTAAAATTTAACTGGATTAGAATTATAAGTCAATGTCATATGAATTAGATCCATATTTCCATTTAGGATGTTATCAATAGAAAATAATAAAGGCACATGTCTTGTGTAAGAGATTTGATAAGAAAGATCAATCTAGAACACCCAAGTACAAATTAGCATTTTGACTTGGAATGATTTGATCAAAGTTAGCTAGCCCATAAATTTCATTGCCCCATTTAGGGATACCTTGGCCAAAATTGGCACTTAAATATGTCATTTTCACATCATTTAGCATGTTTTAGTGTTTTTAGGCTAAATTGTGTAGTTTTGGTGAAAATTGGTCAAAAGCCTGGTTGGAGTTCATTGGTGGCTAGTTTTGGGTGTCTATAGTTTTCCCCTATTTGGAAAGGAATTACAAGCTATAATCATAGTAATGTGTTCTCAAATAATTAAAAGGTCATGTATGCATACAACTACAATGATGATAAACTAATGGTATGATGCCCCCTTGAGGGAATGGTTGGCATAAGTAAGTCAGCAAATGGTACCTCAAAAAGAAAGAAGCAAAAT
Source organism: Torreya grandis (assembly GCA_037957365.1). Classification (NCBI taxonomy): domain Eukaryota; kingdom Viridiplantae; phylum Streptophyta; class Pinopsida; order Cupressales; family Taxaceae; genus Torreya; species Torreya grandis. Next base: position 3,283,245 of record JARHVA010000832.1, on the reverse strand, counting down.
GAGGGGACCAAATAAAGGAAAGATGATGGGGTTAAAACACAATGATATTTAAAAATTAGTCAAAATAATTAAGAATTCAAATGGGATGGTGTATTATGGTTTTCCCAAAGGTGGTTATAAACATTGTACCCTGATAGTGGCAATGTGGTATAATAACATAATGATTTGCCCAAAGGAGGTTATAATCATTGAGAAGATGGAGTTGCCTCATGTAGGATAGAAAAATAAGATAACAACATGACCCTTTATGGACAAAAAAATTAAAATTGTGACAAAATAATGATTTGCCCAAAGGCACTTATAATCATTGAGAAATGTAGGTGGGACAGTGTGCAATGATTTACCCATAGGTGTTTATAATCATTGGACCCTGATTATGGTAAACATGATAGAATTGGTTTAGGAGGACGATAAATTAACATAGAGGGTAATGATGAATTATAACTACTTACTAGTAGGGAGATGCTCATCTAAACTAATAAAGGTTAAAATTCATTCGTGTTTAATTACTGTGTTTGGGATATGATTAGGATGGAATTAGGATGTCGGTATCAAAGAGATGTTTCCATTAATGAATAGACTTATTAAATTTTAGGTTTTTTGTATCATGTGTTGGTAGGCATCATGGTATAACATCATGAGGACTTGGCCTAAATATGCATAAGGACTGACTCCCATAATCCAATACTCAATAGAAAACAATGCACCAATTATAGAGACCATGATGACAATGTAAACATATGAATATGGATGGATTCAAATGTAAGTGTGGGAAAGGAATAACCTAATGAACACACATAAATTGAATCAAGGAAATAGTTTTGAAATTAAAAAAACAAGTAGACAAACAAATAAAATAAGTAGAAACGAACAAACAATGCAATAGAAACCCTACAAACATTGCCCCTAGTAAATAGGTGACAACTTAACAAACAAACAAAATACAGGAATAGAAGAAAAGGAAGGGGGTGGTTAAGATATTTCCATATACACTAGGCAAGTGGACGTTACCTACATAGTTCCATAAATGTAATATCTAATAAAAAAATTTCAGGCCAAATGTAATTCTCTCTGGGAATGGGAAAAATGTGATAACTGAAGAAAATAAATAGAATGGATGTGATAGAATAATAAGAATGGTGTTTTAAAATGGAAAGTGCATGAGATAAAAAGGCCATAAAGGATGGGGAAAACTAAATAATAAGTGATGTGCTTGTAAATTAGTAAGGGTTTTTAAAATCCTTAAGGCAAAGAAGTGGTCAATGTTTTGTTCTTTTCTAACAATTTTTCAAATGTTTTTGGAATTATTTTGGAGTGTCTCAACTCAATCGAGAATGATGAGAAAATAAATTATTTAAGCTTATAAAATGGTGAGATCATTTAAACTAAGGTTGCTCATCAGATGATGAGAGCATAGCTTAGGTTGCTCACAAAATGGTGAGAGTGTGGCTTAGGTTACTCACAAAATGGTGAGAGCATGGCTTGGGTTGATCACAAAATGATGAGAGTGTGGCTTAGGGTGACTAAGCTGACCTCAAAAAGTATTGAGTGCTTCTTACATATTCCTAGAGTATGACCTCAAGTCACTATAGTTTTTCCCTTACAACAAAGAAATTTGATGAGTGTAGCAGTTAATTCAAATAAAATAGGAAAAGTTGGTAAAAAGGGATAGTATGATATAAGAAATGGTAAGTTGGTATGTTAAGGCTTAATGTTTCCCCTAGTTTTCTCATAGGTGGTTATAACTAGGACACAATGGCATAGATCAATGGTACTAATTTTTCCAAAGGTGGTTATAATTAGTAGCAAGATCGGTGGTAATAAAGGAATAATAAATGAAGGATGCAACTACTAAAACTTATATCACACTATCCAAAAATATAATCTTTGTTTGAAGTAATTGAACCAACTTATTAAATTTATTAGATACCTCAATGTTGAAATTGCATAATGAATGGAAAAAACCAAGGTCAAACAGGCTAAGTTTTAAAACACACTGGGTTGATAGAATGGAAGCAAAAAGTGGATACGGTGAAGAGGATGGATAAGGATGGTATTTTTACAAATAAAAATAGTGATAAAATGACATAACTAAAATGGTCCTTACAAATAGTACACCTTAGAATTTAAGCATAGTACCACTTGAGATGAATAATATTCATCACCTCAGGAAGTTCATCTCCATCTAGTGTGGTGAGCTTGTATGCTCCTGATCCATAATATGCAATAATGATGAAAGACCCTATCTAGTTTGGTTTGAGTTTCCATTTATGTTTTTTCTCAGTCATGGTATTATTTTGGTTTTATTTAAGAACAAGATCACCAAATTCAAATGTTTTATATTTAACATGTTGATTATAGTGGCCTTTGAATTGGTTCTGATATGCTTGAATATTGTTGAGCATGGCTATGTATTTTTTTATCAAGTAGGTTTGTTCTTGTAGGTGAGCTACTTGATAGTTATGATCATCGAGGACATTTTTGAAAGAGATGTGTAGTGAAATAAATTCAAACTCAATGGGAATGATGGATTTAGTACCATAAATGAGTATGGAGTGGCTCCTATAGGAGTATGATGATTGGTACAGTTTGCCCAAAGGGCAAGAAATATCTACAAGTGCCAATCATGATCAACATCATTAATAATATTTTTGAGAATATTGACAATGGTTTTGTTGGATGCCTCAGCTTGGCCATTACCTTGAGGGTAATATGCTATAGGAAAATGTTGTGTGATTTTATATTAAGTATATATCTCGTTTATATCCTTGTTCTTGAATGATCATATATTATCAGATATAATGTCAAAGAGGATACCATACTGGCAAATAAGATGGTTGAAAATGAATTTGGAAATTTGCTTTCCAATCATGTAAGTGAGGGGTATAGCTTCAACCCACTTAGAAAAATTCTCGATGGTGGTAAGGATATGTTTATGGTTGTGAGATGAAGTAGCATTGATCTTCCCAATGAGGTCAAGTGCCCATGTAAAAAATGGCCATGGTGTCAACATAAATTTCAGAGTTTTTGTTGGGACATGAATCAAATTAACATGCCATTGATATTTGTCACATGTTTTTACATATATAGTGGTATCTACATCCATTATGGGCCAATAATAACTAATAATGGGCCAATAATAACTAATACATAAGATATTTATGGATAGGACTACCCTGATAGAATGAGTGCCACATACTCCTTTGTGAACTTATCTTAATGCTAGTGTAGACTCTATCAAAGTTAAACAATGAATCAAAGTTCCATCAAAATTGTGATGGTAAAGGGTGGATCCAAGTAGTGTATAAGGAGTGGAATGATGAATGAAGGATTTGGTTTGTTTTTGAGATAGGTTAGGTGGCAGAACTTGGTAATGAAGGTAGTTGTAAAGGTTTGAGTATTAGATAGAATTAGGAACAATAATATCATAAGTCATGGTAACAGTTGAAGGTTCATGAACTGGTACTAACAAATTCTTGATGAGGAATTGATACTCTTTAGCGTTATCTGTTTGTCAAATTAGAGAGCCAATAGTAGCCATGGCATCTATAGTTATGTTACTAGCCCTTGGTATGTGCTCAAACTAAATATTAGTAATGTATTGCTTAAGAGTGTCAACCATGGCTTTATATAGAACTAGCTTGTCATCTTTAGTCTAAAAATGATCTTTGACCTGATTGATAATTAACTAAGAATCACATAAAATTGGAGATGAGATATATTCCAATGAATTGCTTGTCAAAGTCCTAAAACTATTTCTTCATACTTGGCTATGTTGTTTGTACAAGGAAAGTTGATTTTAAATGATTTAGGGATTAGATCCCCCTATGGTGTAATAAACAATAATCCTACCCCTGATCCATGTGTAGTAAATGAACCATCAAAATACAACTTCCAAGGCTAATCCTCAAGGGGTGTGTCAATGACAGTCATTATGGATTCATCAGGAAATTAAAACATGAGTGGTTGTGTGTCTAGGTGCCTTAACAAGTTGATTTACAAGAACTTTTCCCTTGATTACCTTCTGATTGACATACTCTATGTCAAGCTCATTGAGAAACATGATCCATTTATCCATTCTACCTTGCAAAGATATTTTAGATAGTAGACACTTGAGTGGATCTACTTTTGAAATGACCATGGTCTTATTATTCAACATGTAATGGTGTAGTTTTTGAGCTGTGAAGACCATGGCTAGATAAGCTTTTTCAATAGGTACATAGTTATGTTCACATGTAACCAAGGTATGACTTAGGTATTATATGGCATACTCTTTTCCATTATTATCACGTTGAGCCAAGAGTGCCCCTGAGCATGGTCGATAGCTGATAGGTATAACAAGAATGGCTTTTCTAGCATAAGAGGTAATAAAATAGGCAGATTAAAAAATAGTATTTGAGTTGTTGAAAAGCTATTTGGTAGTGATCATCCTAGTGAAATGCAACTCCCTTCTTCAAAATCTATATAAAAGGATGGCACTTTTTTGATAACTGAGAGATAAAGTGTCAAATTGACTAGATCTTATCCTAAAAACTATGTAGTTGCTTTAAATTGGTTGGTGGTAGCATCTTAGTTATAGCATGGACTTTAGCCAGATCAACTTCAATACCTCCACGAGACATGATGAAGCCAAGTAATTTTATTGAAGTTACACTGAGCACACATTTCTTTAGATTGAGTCTGACTTTTTAATCCTGTAATCTTTTAAATATCTTATGCAACAATCCTAGATGGTCAGCCCTAGTTTTAGATTTTCCTAATATGTCATCGACATATTCTTCAACAATAACATGCATCATATCATGGAATATGATAGTCATGGCCCTTTTATATGTAGCTCTATAATTCTTAATGCCAAATATCATTACTTGATCATAAACTGTTCCCCATGGAGTGGTGAACACTATTTTATGTTGGTATTCTGATGTTACTCTGATTTGGATGTATCCTAAAAATCCATCCATGAGTGAAAGAATTTCATAACCTACCATGGATTCAAAAATCATGTTGATATTAGGCAAGGTAAAATCATCTTTAGGACAAGATTTGTTGATGTCTCAAAAATTAGTACAAGTTTTGATCCCTTTAGGGATTTTAATAATAAGTACCACATTAAAGATCCATTATGAGTAGTCAATGGATCGGATACATCCTGCTTCTAAGAGTTTTTCCAACTCTTTCTTTACCAATACAAAAATACAAGGATGCATCCTATGTAACTTTTGTTTTATTGGTTTGGTGTTAGGATTAACCACAAGGTGGTGTAGAAATAAGGTGGGGTCTAAACCTAGCATGTTAGAATAGTCCCATGCAAAGATATTTAAAAATTCTCTCAATAAAGTTGTAAAGATGTGACATTCCTCCTCAGTGAGGGATGCTCCTAATTTTATCCATTTTAGGTTTGATGGAGTCCTAATATTTACCTCTATTGTATCTTTGACTAGAAGGGTCAAACCATCTTCTAGGATAGTAGGAAATGACTTGAACTATTTAATTATGTTAGGGTCCTCTGTTAGGACTTGCTCTTTAACTTCTCCTAAGCATGATGAATCTAAGTCCCCTAATGGGAGATTTGGCCATGTGACAAAAATAATTGGAAATTCTTAGAGAATTTGATCAAATATTTATTGTTGCTCAAAGCTAAACTTAGATCCATAGGCAAGTTCATCATTGGTGTTCTCCAGGTCTAAATTTGAATAAGAATGAACACCCCCATCTAATGTCACCTAAAATAAGTTTTCACCACTAAACCAACCTTTATCTTTACTTTTCCCTAGTTAGAAAGCACCTAAAAGAGGTTTTCACTTTGTGACCTTGATGTTTTACTTATTTATTTTTGGCTAAGGGTCTTGACTCACTCTTCAAAAAAGGTTATAAGATATAATGTGATCAAGAATCTTGATTTATGATATCTCAACAAAATGTTGTCTCCAAGGCCTAAAAATTTAGAGAATGCCTCATTATTTTGGAACTCATCAATCAACAAACTAGATTCTTATTGGTCCCAATCTATCAATTAGGGATAATATAATGGTAATGGATTGCAATGAATGGCTAGGGTAAGGGTACAAGTGGCATTGTTATCAAATAGGTTGCTTTCAGCTAGGTCATCAAATGTGGAGTTATGATCAGACTCTGTTTCACTATCAACATCATCCTCACTAATAATTGGTGATGGATTTTGAATAAGATATATGGGGTCACCCCCAAGTAGTTTAAATCCAAGTCCATAAGGTCTTTCATACTTATTCATGGAAATTGGTTTGATGGTTCCTTTTTGATTTGATCTGAGGCTTCTTCTTTCATAATTGTGATACTCCATGATCCTATTGGGAATAGTATACTTTGTAATTTTATAACAATCAGCTTGGTTTTCATTGTATAACCATGATTCATCCCCTTTAAGAGGGTCAGGTTCTATGCCAGATGCTGGTACAAATGTGACAGGTCCCTTATCTTTATTCTTTTGTTGCTAATGCATATGTGGGGTGACTTTAGGTCACCTAAAGGTTCTTGTATATTAAGGAAGATTGGCAATATGAAATGTGTCATGGGTCATATACTCTCCCAGTCCATTATATGAAATGTTGAAATTATTAGAGGCTTTAGGAGGTGGCATGTGGGAAAGGGAATCCAAAGTATTAGGATCTATGCAATTATTTGGTGAAGGATCAATAAGTATAGCCTTTCCTTTACCCTGCTTGGAACTTGGATTCATTTTGTATTGATAATTATATCTTTGGAATTTAGCCTCAAGGTGTTTTTAGTGTTCATATGGGTGTAAATATCCTAGAATATTCAATTCCATCCCTAAGTGGGAAAATGTGATACATTAGTGCAGTATTGACAGGGCTGCATGAATCCAATGTAACCAAGGCCTTCCTAGAAGCATATTGTATGATAACTCAAGATCAAGAAATGGAAAATTGTATCATGGGTCAAAGGACTAATGATAACTAGAAAAATAATGGTGCCTTATGATTCTCTTTCTTGATTATCATAGGCTTTGATGGTTATTATTTTTGGCTAAAGATATGCCATTGTGTACCTAAGAACCTTGATGAGCTTTAAAGACACTATGTTGAGGCCATATCCATTGTATACAAGGATACATTTTAATTTATTCCATATTATATAAACTTCTATGTATAATATATTATTATGGAGTGGGCCAAGGGAAGACAGATTACTTTGGTTGAATGTGACTTGTTGGGTTGGAGCTAGGTGTCTAACCAAAGCTTGAAATTTATCATGGGATAGGTCACTAGTAATAGTGGATTGGCTCAAAAAATCATTCAAGATGTTCTTGTGGATTTATGCTGGTGTCTTCTATAATTGTTCCACAATATCAAATTTCTTATCTTGGTTAGTAGTGAATGGTTTATTCTAAGGCTAAACAATTGGTTGAATGATAGGTAAAGTGGTGGATGGTTATGGGCCTAAGATAGTAATCTTTGACCTCTAAGTTTTGATTTCATAATCTAGATTAAATACTGGACCATTATTACTAACCAATGTTGAGAATGGTGTGGGACTAGACAAGACAAGTCTCAATTACTAGTGCACTCACATGTGGTCATGTGACAAGGATGAGTTGTTGATATAATGTCCAAAAGGGGAAGTCCTAGTTTTTTGGTTTGGCTATATGCATTCACAGGTCAAAGGAGGATTATCCATGTAATTTGGTTGAATGTTGTTATTTAACAATGGTCTAGGCTAATTAGTGCTTGGTTTAGGATTAATGGAGATGATATTAATACTACCCCCTACAATATGACCTAAAATCATATTGTAGTCATGTAAAATTACATGGTAGGTTTGTTGGTTTTTACCATTCTAACTTTAGTTTTTTCCATTGTTCTATCATTGTGGGGTTTGTTACTAATTTTGCTGATTTGTTGGTTCAACCTTTGATTTTGATACTGTTGATTTTGTTATTGCACTAGCCGTTATTGTTACTAATTATTTTTTTGCTATTAATTATTATGTTAGGGAAAGGGGTTTTGATAAATCCCAAGAGTTTTATTGGAAGTGGAAGCACCATTATCCAATGTTATCTCCCCATTATCCAACATATTCTTGATTAAATGCTTGATTTAGACACATCTTCATAGATTATGCCCATTGACCCGATGATAGTCATAGAATTCATTTTCATGTTACCAATCAGGATAAGGAATACCTTGCAGATAATGATTTGGTATAGGCCAAGTAATTAGATTAGAGGCAACAAGCTTGTGAAATAAATACTCAATAGATTATCCTAAGTTGCTAAAGACATGACATGCAGGAATGGTTCTCCTCAGAGGAGGGGTTTGCAATGGTAATAACTATTATATTTATTATGTAGGTCTTGGTTATTATGCTTGTGATATTGGTTGGAGAGGTTGTTGGGTAGGAGTAAGTTGAAAAGGTGGTGCAAATTATGTTTGCAATATTTGAACATGATAGTATTTGGTTACTCCATTTCCCAAAACATTCTTATTGTGGTTGAATTGATTTAGTCTTTCATGGTTATTGGCCTATGCCAATTGTGATACTGGTACTTGAATGGGATGTTGTTTATTTCCCTGATTGGTACCTTGATTTTGATTATTTGAATTAAGCTTGATAACTCCTTTATTAATGAGTTCTCACTCAATGAATAAGCCTTTATTGATGATTTCCTTGAAAGTATGTGCACATTGTAGTTCTAAATGATAAGCTATCTCACTGTGCAAATTTTTGGTAAACATAATGGTTAATTGTTTATCTAGTAAATTATGGGTGAAACAACTTACAAGGGCTCTCCATCACTATAAATAAATTGCAAAAATCTTACCATCTTTTTGATTTTCTTTTATTAAGTCCACTAATGAAATCTCATGCTCGAGATTATAGTAAAAGTGTTGCACAAACTTATTAGAAAGATCATCAAAATCTGTTACTATATTTTTGGGCAAATTTAAAAATCACTCCAAGTCTTGTCTATCCAAGCTCCTTGGAAATAATATCAAAAGGTAAATGTCACTATATACCACTAGTTGACATGCAATAAATAATTTGGTCAAATGAGCCTTAGGGTCACCTTTCCTTTTATATTTGTCAAATTTTGGTCATTCATATCTTGGAGGAAATGGTATCTACAATTTTTCCATGTTGAATGGGTAAGAACACACGTCATCCAATTTGAAAATTTTAATCTGTTTACTAGATTGAATGGTAGAAATTGCATCCTTCATCTATTACAATTCTTGGGATAGGAAGCTAGAAGGAACATTGGTTTGAGGGAGAATTTGGGTAGATGGTTGGGAGGTCACAAGCGGGACACTTTGACTAGGGTATGATAGAGATACTTATTGGTGTTTATTGGTTTGGTTGGGGAATGGACCAGGAATATGCATACGTACATTAATATGTACTTGAAATTACACAATTAGTTGCATGATATTCTAGTTTGGGTTGGTGATAAAGGTTTGAATTAAAGGATTTTATGGTTGGGATGGAGGGATATAGCTATACTATGCCTAATATGGTTGAAAATAAACATGCTACCAACTAATTTAACCTTTCTATTGAGTGGGAACTTGTGGTCTAAGACCCTGTCTCTAACTTTGTGGCACATTTTGAACCAATGATTGTCTAGTATTTACTTAAGAAACGTGGGGACCTCTTTGTGCACAAATCCCTATGAGGAAGTGAAAATAGATTGCAGATTCAACATCTATTATTGACCAATATTTGCATGTTGTTGACTAGTCATTGCTTGGTTTTGAATTGGCATATTAGTCTATGATTGAAGAGGTATGTTCATAATTACCTAGTGAGGTAGAAAATGTGTTACCCCTAATTGAGGTGGCAATGTATTTATCCTCTTTTATGTTGATAAACTAGATTGTGTCTATTATTGTGGAATACTACTCATTACTTGTTAAGGAGGAGTAATATTTGTTACATCTTACCATTGAGGTTTGACATTAGCCATTGTTTGATTACCTAATCCTATAGTTTGTGCACTTGAGGAACTAACCGATTGAGGTTTGGGTGTAGAAACTCCCATTCCCTATAATGATGATCTACCCATAGGATTAGCTATAGGCACATGTTGTTGGCTAGTTATTTTTACATTAGTACCACTTTGATCGAGATTAGATGTTGTTTGCACATTGTCCACTATGTTTGGCTCACTATTTTGTGTAAAGCCTAAAGACACTTCTTCAATAATAGGCATATGCATCAAGTTATCTATCAAAGTGGTTTGTATGAATGGGTCAGAATTTGAATTATCTTATCTAGTTAACTCTATCAACACTCCTATTGAAGAAACTAGGTCAATGAGAGGATTACTCACCATGTTCATCTAATTGAAATCACATGCTAGATTTAAGTAGATTTGATATACTATCTGTATTTGGTTAAAGTGATCTTACATGATGTTTTTGAATCGATTAGATATATTAAGATCTTGGTACATTGTTTGGACTAGAGCCATTAGATTGATAGAAGAATCCTATTAATTGTAAATGATATTGTGGGGCACTCTTACTAGACTTGGTAAATTTTCATGGGTAAAGTCTGATGGAAACTTGGTCCCTACCTCTATGGCTCTAACCAAAATCTCATCTTTATTCTCTAAAAAATATCACTCAAACAAAGATGGATCATACATGGAAGTCATATTAGTATGATATGACTATTGAAGAACTGGCTCATCTACTATGAGTATTGTAGCTAGATATTATGTGGCTTATTCTTGGTCTTATTTTGAATAAGGTGGTGTGTTAATCAGAGAGTTAGCCAACAAATCTTGGCTTTGTGCCCCTGATTGAGTATTATAATAGGGATAAGAATCCATCTTATAAGCAATATTATTCATATAGGGTTATTTCACCGCTTCTTCCTACGTAACTACATTACTAATCCCTAGACTATACATGAGTCCACTACGAGTATAGGAATACATGTTGGGATCCATAGTCAATGCTTTGTGATAAAAGGTCAAAGAGTTATACAAACTCTAAAAAGAATAGAATCTAAAATAGATGATGTTCTAACTTAGTCTAAATTCATCAAAATTATCAAAAGGTTTATGTAAACATTTGTGAGGAAATAAGCTAGTGTGAAGTATCTAATGTTTCATTATTCACACAAAGATAAGCAAGTAAATGGACCAAAAATCAAAATGCCAAACTCTAAGGTCAAAGTGTTTCAAATCAGTCTAATCTAGGAATTTAAAAGTTGCTAGGTCTTTTGGCCAAATGTGGTGTCAAAAGGTAGGATCAAACAAGGCATGCGCTAGGACTCTTGGCCAAACAGTGTCAAAAGTTATATTTTGAAATAGGTGAAAGTTTTAATCTAATAGATTTGAAACACTTCTAACAAAAACTAGGCATTTGATTCTTGGAGATGAACTTGATCAACTAGGTATAAGGTATGAAATGAAAGGCACTTTAAAAATAGTTTATTTTCTCACAAAAAATAGTATAAAACTTGGTTCTTTTGACAAACAAGCTAGACAAAAGTGAACATTATAACTGTTTTAGATAAAAGATCATAAAAGTACACTTGGATTGGTATGAAAATGTAGGAATAAATTTAAACTCTATGTAAGAGGTTATATGAAAAAATATTTGAAATGTTTTGGGCAGTGTAATGATGCTATACTACCTAAAAGGTGTGATACAAAAGTTTGTTTCAACAACATTCTAAGGAAAAGATAATTTCCCATAATTTTGACAACATAACCCTACTTTTCTTGACTCAAAATGTTGTGATGCATAGACTCAAAATGCAAGTGTTTAGAAAAAAATGGCAAAGTCTATCAATTGATGACAATGATTATGAGTCTTGAATGATATTCAACCCAAATTGGAAATTGAACCTAAGTTCTCTCAAGTTTAGTGCAAATGGTGAACCCACTTAACACATCAATCCTATCAACTTATAAAGGTATAGTTTTGAATTTAGATTATAAGTGAAGGACTTTAAAAAACTTTGGTAAAGGTCTAGACTCAATTGGGTAGCATAAATATGCCAAAGTGGATGATATGAATCTCAAGCTTTTGATGAACTTTGAACAAGGCAAATTGATGATCTCATGCGGGCAACATAGTGCCTCTTTGTTCAAAGGAAAATTAGGACCATGTGTTTGGTTTGAATTGTTTGTTTACACCAATTTTTTACTTCAAAAAAGACTTTAATCTAGGACAAGACCAACTAATTAATCACCCTTAGATCCTAAACTGACAAGGTTTCTTGGTATTGTTGGAATTCGTAAGTATACACCATTTGAGAGGATTTTAAGTGTTCATCCAAAAGTAAATGTGCATTATATACTAGGGTTTTTGCATCCACCCTTCTCTCAAATGACATTACTACAACATGGACCTTGAGGGGCACATTGTACCAACAATACTTCCATGAAAATTAGGGATTTGTCTAAAATCTAACAAGTTTCTAAACATTTTATGGGAATCAATTGTATAATGACTTTCATGCCAAACAATGCAAAATAAAAGCATAGATTTTGGGTTCGTACCACTTCGCTTGTTGCAAAAAGGTCTAGTCATTTTTGAAACCACTACATCCTATTGTTCACTTAGTGTAATGCGATGTCCAAAGTGCCACTATGTCCTGTGTGCAACTCTAATGAGGATCCAAATGAAATCAATTCTGGGAGGTAAAATCCAAGGTCAAAGCTTCCCTAAAGAACTTGTGGGAGGTGATGAAGTCCCCATCACAAGCCAAGCTTGCATAAAAATAAAGAAAGCATGAAAGTAGAAATACTCTAGGGTCATTTTCAAGGTCACCCAAACTTTGATGAGTTTTTGGGGAGTGCTTTAGATGAATTTATTTCTAAGCCTTGGATTAGGCTACTTGCAATAGGAAGAGCATACAAGAAACATCCCTCTTTTTTCCAAACAAAAATTTAATCTAAACAACCAAGTAAATACAAAAAGCTTTAAAAAGGTGAGTTCATTTTTAATCCCAAATGGAAAATGAGTTGGTGTTCATTTGACCCTTTGGTCTGAGTTACAAATTTTGAAAACATTCACCATAAACTTCTAAAATTTGTTTTTTTTAAACACCAAAACAAGGTTCCTAATTGATTTCTAAGCATGAAAAATATGGTCTAAACATTTTTTTATCAAATTCAAAGATTTGTCCTACAAAAAAAATGTTAGCATGTCCTTTAAACTTGAATCTATTTTAGGTTTAAAAAAATGAACTTTTAAAAAAGAGTTCTTGGGTCCATATTTTAAGAAAAACATAGGGACTGACATCGGTTATATAATCGATGATAGTTACATTTTATAGCTAATGAAGGTTATCTATCTGACATTGGTTATACCAATGTGACCAATGGTAGGTATCCAAATGATGTCAATTTTACTAATTTACATTGATTAATCTATCCAACTGATGTCAATCTTACTAGCTGATGTTGGTTACTGTGTAAACTTGTGGCAAACACAAAATGGAAAAATAAAGTTAGAAAATCAATTTGTAGGAGTTTTAATGGTCTAAATAAATATTTTGAAGATGAAAAATGATATTCTTCATATGTGGGATATGTTTGGTCCCACTGGGCATGCCACATGTTATCTAGGAATTTGACTCAAGAGAGGATGGTTAGTATGGTGTTAGTTCTAAAATGAAAACAAAATGAAAGAAACACACTAACTAGCGTAACATCTCTAGGCCTAGACACTAGGGAGAGATTAGTTAAAAACCATGAATAAAACACAAAACTAAAATGCAAAAAAAACCCTCTTTTATCTTCTTTGGATGCTCCAAAATGCTTGTTGTAGTGGCTTACTCAGCTTGAGCTCATGAAGTCCTTGGCAATGGAAGCTTGGCTACCTCCATCTCTCCTTGGCACCTTTTGCTTGTGACTTAGCTTGGCTTGGCTTGGATTGGAATCAATTTGGCATGGTAATACTAATTTCAGTGGCTTCTTAAAGATATTTGTGCATTATAACTTTGCACCAAAATATCTTAGAAATGATGTTCATGACCTCTCTATTTATAGATTTTTGAGATTGATCAAAATCAACTTAAAATATTCATCCTAAGATTGAGATGTGTGGTTAAGGATTAATAAAATCATGAAATTAAAATTGATAAATAGGCTCATCAATATTTGGGATGGAGGAGAAATTAAGAGGCATGGAAGGCTTTGATGAGGCATGGGTGGCATTAATCCTAATATTTATGGCATTTATGGCCTAGGGATGTGTTCTCAAGAAATGAGGTCACCTGATGATGCATATATTCAATATTTATGTACAAAAATAAGTATTCAACAAGTTTCCATGGAATTATTAATTATTCCTTGATTTGGATTAATTAACTCTTAAGCATGTTTAAGCACTTTGTGCATAAATTACTCAAATTGATCAAAATGCCTTGTTATTGATCCAAAATTTGATTAGATTAGAATTAGAAGTCAATGTTAGATGCATTGGATCCATATTCCCATTTAGGATGTTATCAATAACAAATAAAAAATTCACATATCTTGTGTAAGAGATTTGATAGGAAATATCAATCTAGAGCACCTAGGTGCAAAATTGGCATTTTGACTCAAAATGATCTAATCAAAGTTAGCTAGCCCATAAATTACATTATCCCATTTAGGAATACCCTGTCAAAAATTGGTAATTGAATATGTTAGTTTCATATCATTTAGCATGTTTTGATTTTTTTAGGCCAAATTGTGTATTTTAGGTGTAAATTGGTCAAAATCCTAGTCAGAGGTCATTGATGGCTAGTTTTAGGTGTCTACAAAAATGACTCAAAATAAGTAAAAGGACTAAAATGACTAGGGAAAAAGGATAATATAACATTAAATGAAATTATTTAACCTATAAAACACCTTATGACATATCTATTGGACCTCTAAAACACCTAAAAGTCAAGTTTTTACCTATAGTGGTCCCAATTTGACCTAAAAGTCAAATTTGGTGACTCATAGAGGTAGTATGCCTGCTATAATAACTAGACCAATAACTTTATCAATCCATTGGGATTAGGGATTCATCTAAAATATTAAACAAAATAAGGAGACCTTTGACCATTGACAAATTTTTTTTGATCAAGATAAGACCACTTGACTACCTCAACCACATAAGCAAAGGACACACACGAAACAAAGCAAGCAAAATAACCAGACACACATGTGCTCAAAGCACCTTAGAAAAATAAGAAGAAAGAAACTATATACAACTAAAAAATAAGCATACCTCCCTTTTAAAGATCAAAAGGAAATTTTATTGCATCATCTTCTTCATGAGATGAAACATGGTGCAACACATGTTGCTCTTTAGACTGAACATTTAATGGATCAAACTTGTTTCTTAGCACTTTAATTACCATGCTCTCAAGTAGACCATATTCAAATAGGTCTATAATGTAAAATTATTCCTCTTGAATCCAAAAAAACTCAATATTCTCACATGTATCCTCAATTACAACCTCAAATGGTGATTTGACAATGCATACCTTCTTGACTTCCATAGTTCTCTCAATAAGATTGGGCTTCCTCTCAGCTGCAGGTTCTTCTAGCTCATCAAGGATCTTTGAATATTCTTCCCAATCTTGGTCATTATCCTCGATGGAATACTTTTCCTTCACATTTTCATGTAATTGATCTTCAACTTGGCAAAACTATTCAAGTCATTGAAATAACTCCATTTTTAGCTACCAATCATCTTTGTCCTCTTCATCATCTAGAACCACTACCTCTTCAATATTTTATTATTTATGTGTGATGTCATCAAGATAATTTTATTTAATATCTAATGCATCTGATGGTGATTAAATATCAGACTGAGGTATTGGGTCATCTTCAAGAACAACATCTTGCACATTTGTCTCAAGAGAGTTTTCTAGGGCTGTAACCTCCTTTGGAAATACTTGAAATTATTTTCCATCCATAATAATGAATTCATATTCATAATTGAGATGATTATCCACAAATTTTTGATCAAATTTAGAGTCTTCTTTAAGGACTTCAAAATCCTACATCTCCTTCTCCTTCATGGTGATGCTAAGAGTAGGCATCTTGAAAGCATGTGACCTAGCCTAATAAGACTACCAAGGAGGTAGGATTTATTCAAGAAATATTTCTAAATTTTCCTCCACCAATTTATATTCTCTAGGTTCCCATACCATATTTCCATCAAGGCAAAGGGTGATGGGATGAGGACAAGATGAGCTAGTTGGTGGAGGTGGAACATAGGGCTCAAAATTAGGCTAAGAATAAAAAACAAGAGGCTTTTTTGGGTGTTATTTTGGAAAGGGAGGTAGATTTTGGGTTAAGATGGCTTGGTTATCTTCCTTATACCTAAAAATCACTTCATTCACATCTAATTCAAATTTTGAACTCTCTTGAGGGAGATTAGATTGGGTGTGTTTAGGCAAAGGATCTTCTTTTATGTTTAAACCTTCCATCACACCTTGACTTAACAACTTCATCCTTGACTCAAAATCTTCAATTTACTTGGTTTATTTCTCTTGTAAAATTCTTTATTAAAGTTAATATACATCATTATGAGTATAATAAATCCAAAAGGTTTAACATGGAAGACAACATGTCTCTTCTTAAAGAAGGGTGGGAGGAGCTTGCAAAGGATCAACATCATTATCAACTTCACACTCCTTATGAATGATTTTATCCTCTTTATTTCCAAATGATTACACTATATTACTCTAGATTATGATATTAGGATTATAATTCTTCTCTTGAGGTGGTGATGAAATTTGAGGAGTGGGTGAAGTGTTCAAGAAACTTGGAATCTCCTTAGGCTTGGATTCTCCACCTTGTCTCCAACTTTGAATATCATATCTAGGGGTCACTCCTTGAGATGAGGATGAAATGTGAGAGGGAAATGAGGAATTTAAATTCACTTATTTTTTTTATAACATGTACTATACATATATATATTAGCTAACTCAATTTACCTATCAATATTAGCTTCAAATATAAGGTTTCTCTTTTCAACTCTCCCTTCCAACTGATTAGGAAAAGGATGACTTTGATAAGCTTGATTAGACTCATTTTTAGGGGTAAAATAGGATTGGTATCAATATTTTATAAGTTTAAAACAAGGATTGTAGGTTTGGTGAGGTTTCCTTTCATGAATTCTTACCCTATCCTCTAAGGATGAAACTAGGCTAGTCACATTTAGCATATCACTTGTGAGCCTTTGCCAATTGGCTCTCTCAATAGTTTCCCACTCTATTTTGACCATATATAATTCATATATTACCTTATTAATAATATGGATAGGAACCTCTTGACCATATCCCCTTAGTGTATCAAGCTCTAACATGTACCTCTCATATCCCAAAAGTGTTTGTTCAAAGGTAGAAATGGATTGACTTGAGAAGTGGCTAGGTTGACTAGGAGAAACAAGATATTGATGAGGTTGGATATATGATTGATACACTTCATGAATGGGATTATAAAATTCATTTTGAAGTTGGTACACTTCATGATAGGGCTGATTAAGAACCTGATCTTGTTGATAAGGAATGACATAAGCTTGAAATGTCTCACCAACTTATGTAAAAAAGTGATCAACACCAAAATTAGCCATGAAACCTCATTATAATAAATAAAACAAAGAAATTTATTCAAAAGGAAACCTAGGATACTTAACCAGCTAATCTATCTTTGGAGTTTCCATTGATGTTTTGATAGATGCCTCCAAACGCTGATTGTTGAAAGACAACACCAAAAATCTTTCAACCTCTTGGACTAAGAGTTCCATTAGGCATGCAAAAAACTATTTTAAATTGTATTTTAACCCTTTTAGGAGGTTTATAATCCATCCAAATCCAATTGGCACAATGAAAACCTCTCTAGGCCAATGGGTAGCCTAAGGATGAGGTGAATCTCTAGATAGGGCTAGTTCCCTTGATGTACCACTTTGGATTGCAACTAAACCAAAAATTTAGTGGGGAAAAGGGAGAGAGATAGATGAAATAAAACTATTATAAGGGAGGTGATACACCAAATAATACTATTAATTCCAACAAGTATCATGTTACACATGAGAACAAAGTAAAAACTAAACATACAATTCTTCAATTTATATTTTCTCACATCAATGTTACATTATGAGGTTATGGATGAATTTCTAGGATAGGAGTACTAGAAAAAATTCCTTGAATGTAACTAGTTAATATACTAAATCACTCAACCTTTGATACTTTCTAGAACACTTCACATGCTCTTCAAGAAGAAGCTTTCCAACTACAAATAGGATGAAAGAATGAGACAACATGCTAAGGAATCCATAGTCTTCATTAATAAAGATTCAAGATTCAAGTAAAACACACTAATAAAAATTATTAAGAGGTAAAAATAAGTATTATTATTGATAAAATGGTATGAAAATGAGTAGGGATTCACCATACTCAGGTGGAACATTAGTTAGAATGGCCAAAATGGCTAGTTTTTATAAAACTTAAGAGAGAGAGAGAGAGGAGAAGAGAGAAGTCAAAGGGTCATAAGGATAGTTTTTAAGATGATAAAATTAGTTAATTTTTCATGATAAAGTGATATGGGATGAAACATGCAAGGTAAGGAAGCAAAAGTATCCATCCAAGTCATCAAACTCTTATAACGTGGCATGAAATTCCCTTAATTAGCTTAGAAAAACTACCTTTATTATTAGCCCTATTTTAGTGTCCCATAACTGATTAGGGATAGGTATGATGATTTTAATAAAGGTTAAATTATTTATGCATGCCTATACATGCATTGGTTATAGTCCTGGTCATCTAAAATCATCCCAAAATTAGCTATCATCATCAGTTATCAAGAAAAATCTTCTTTCATGCACCCTACACACTTGGCCTCAAATTTGGATTTATTTACCCATGAAAATTAATTTTAGGGAGCTTATGACAAATATAAATACCATACATTAAATTATAAGCATTAGGGTAACCTTAAAAATCCATCCACTCGAAGTTTTCACACTTCTCACTAGCTTTGTCCACTATGCCAAATTTGACTGGCTGAGATGAAAGTTATTGTTTGAACACTTATAACTTTTTTAAAAGAATTATATGACCATAGAAAGGTATTAAAACTCATAATATTTCCTCTAAACTTTATTTCATCTCTTTAAACCTCCTGTATCTTTAAAAACACATAAAATAGTCAAACATATCTTATTTTATACCCTATTTGTACAAGTCCATACGACTAAAAAGCATGAGGAGTATCTTTCGGGATTAATTTTAAATATAAAATAACCATCCTTGTAAAAATTTTCTATTATGGTATCTTTCTAATTCCATTTCTCTAAAATGGTCCTTATAATGGTTTAGCAAGGGTTTTGAGTAGTTTGACCTCTTAAGGTTTGTTCATAAAGATTTCATGTTGAATTTTAAATTTATTTCCAAAATATGGATTTTTAAGGACCATAATAATATATCCAAATTCCTTGAGTCTCCATGAAAATAACCAATAGAGGTATGAGCATTTGAAGTTACCTATTCAAGTTATTCCATTCATTCTAATAGGCATAGTGTTATTTTTGAGCCAAAAATGGCTTACTCAAGGTTCCATTTAAAACTAAATAGTTTTAACACATCTATTATGTCCCCAAAAACATGTTTAAATAGGAAATAAAACCCATATCATGCTAGAAATGGAAATGTCTCCTCTTTTGGCTTCTAGGCCTAAATCTTGTTTAGTAGGCCTACCTTCACTCTTGTGGTTTAGACCATCCAACTAAGTTTATTTGAATTAAAATGGATCATAAAACTTTTATATGACCATAAAAACATGATAAATTTATTTTTAATTTTCATTTAGATCTAAAAGTGAAGGTGATCTCTTGTTTGGATTTTAGGCCAAAACCTTGCCCTTAAGCCTGACTACAACCCTTGTAGGTTTGATCCACTTGTCAGGTTTCATCCTTATTTGATATGTTATTATTATTTTTATATATTAATTCCAACTTATCCCATATTATTTAATGGTTCCATGTGCTCTTGGTCCACCATCTCATCTTCCTTCCTCAAGATTGTAGGTTTCATGTACAAAGTGAGTCCCCTTTGTTTAAGACAAAATAGAGTGCACTACCCTATTTTACAAGACAAATGTGAATATTTGAGGAGGTTATCAAAGACATAAAGGTGATTTTTAAATTTTTTTATCTCTTAATAATATTATTTGACCTCCAAAACTCTCAAAAATCCAAGATAGACCTACCAAGCAAGGACTATGCAGGAAATTCACCCTAGACTGTATATTTCATGTTTAGAGATACCTTTTATATCCTATATCCATTAAGAGAGTGTTATTATTAAAATATTATTTTATTTAAGGAATCCAAATCCTTAATCATCTCTCCAAACCTCCACATATATTCCTCATGCCCCTATCTAACTTAGACTGAGCAAAACTTTGATTATGTTTGACTTATTTAGGGTTCTTGTAGGTGATATTTACAATAGTTAGGAATTAAACAAAATGTATAAACCTACTATAAAAATTTAAAAGATGAATTTAAATAGTTTACCTACTTTAATTCACATTTTGTTTTTTAAAAACATTCAATACCAGTCATAGATAGTTGACTGTGTTTTCTAGGTTTTCTCTCCAACAGTGGCTCCTATAGATGTTAATGAAAATTTGGAACTAATGGTATAGTGTTTAAAAGTATTTTAAAGGTTATTATGAAAAAAATAAGTCATATTAATACCTACACAAATCATTCTCTTACCTACACTTATTTTCTCTAGCTTACTATATACCTATAATCCATTATAATTGACTGTGTTGAAGCTTTCTAGACCTTGCTTGTAAGTGAAAATTAGAAAATTTTCATGCTATTTAAAGAATATATATGAATATTTGAGTTTAAAAAACATATTTTATACCATAAATGACCTTGGATCCACTTTTTATAATCTAATACACCATCAAACACCTTTCCTAAGTCACTAACTGCCTATTTTACTATAAGTGCCTATTTCTCTATGTATGGACACCTGTAGGTGGCCATCGTGCTTGAAAAAATAAGTATCAACTTAATATTGATGACCTCATTCCATTTTTATACCATTAAACCACTTGAAACATTATATCCATGAGAGTGCATTCATTTTTTATATTTAGGGTGTCAAAATTCCACTTACAACCTCAAACTTGTAGATGTTAGTATAGGATTTTAGTGTTTTTAGGGTAAATTTAAAGCCTAAAACAACCTCTTTCCACTTACTCTTTTGATCTAATCTTTTGAAAAGGTATTATATATATTATAGGTTATAATATTCACCTCTTTATATTCCTTAAAACCATTTGTAAACATGTTATAAAAGATCCACAATAACCCCCTGGACCTTTGCTTTCACCTTTTGGGGAAACTTTCCTATAATTCAGTCTCTTGTCCCTTTCAACATGATTACACTTTTTTTTTCCTTTTGACACCTCCTATAAGTTTGTCATGACTCTTATACATGTTAGGACTTGAAAATAACCCTGTTATGCTCTAAAATTCCCATTCTAATATCTTTAAAGCCCTGAGGTACCACCTTTAGGTGTGTATTGGGTTGTATGTAGATAGTGAGTGTGGAATAAAGCAAAAAGGTGGATAAAATACCTCATGGGTAGATAAAAATCATTTTAAACCTCTCCAATAAAATATTTCCACCAATATCATCTTGAAACCAGTTCCAAAACATCCTTTTTAATGTGAAACCTCTTGAGAACATGTTGTAAGAGCACACGTAGGGTGTCTAATGACTGGTTTAGCATGATGAATGAGCTTATCACCAAACTTGTACTTTTCCCAAGAATCCAACTGGAATATCCTAATATATTTATGACTTGGATAATGAACACACTCTGATTACAACTCCATGAATAATATAAACTAACTTATATATGTGATTGCAAGGGAAGTTAAGAATGGAGTTGAATATGAGAGATAGAAAGACTTTAAGCTGCCCAAATGATGATATGGTGAAACCAAAAAATGGAATTAGGTGAATAATTTTCCTTAAGAGATATGGTAAACTATATTAAAACTATATGAAACCTCTACAGGAAACCAAAAGTAATAAAACAAGAAGAACTTGGACTGAGATAACACATAGTGGCACCTTCCTTTCAACATGAGACAACTTACGCATGAAAACACCATGAAAAATGAAACTAAGTATAAAGATAATATAAGGAGTCATACAAAATCTTTTGGAGTCAACATTACCAATTAGTTCATACATATTTGACCAAAATAGAGCAAAACCTATATTATACATGAAATAACTAGCAAAAAAGTACATTCAACTTCATGACGATGGTTCATGAAGAATAGGACACCATTATTCAAAATATTTATATGGAAATTAAGGTATTTGATTTAAATTTCAGCTTCCAAATATGTTTGATCTAAAACCTCCTCTACTAGCCATTCCAAGTATAAACTTGATGATTGGTTTTGCTTACTAAGAAGGGTGAAAAGGAGCATAATGGTTTTGGGCCAAAATGGCACTTTTAGAGCACTTCAAACATTAAACTAATATTTAGTAATCTTAATAAATATTTTATGATCTTCTCCCATGTGGCACACTTCCTCATGGGCTATATAAATGCAAAAACCACCCTTTTTACTAAGAAAACTACTCTTTCATCTGAAGCACCTATCACTTTTAGTTAGAAATAGTTTATTAAGACCTCTAAAGACACATGTCATGTGACATCACCTTTTTTAACCTTCACACTTCCAAATAAATCTATACAAGTCATTAAATGCCCCTTTTTTGACATCGAAATGACCTAAAAGACTAAAATGACTAGGGACCAAGGCTAGTATAACATTAAATGATATTAATTAACGTATAAAACACATTTTGACAAATGTATTAGACCCTTAAAAAACCTAAAAGTTAATTTTTTACCTATAGGGGTCCCAATTTAACTTAAAATTCAAATTTGATCAACATGAGCCATGTAACATATATAAGGAACATGCTTAAGCATATATATCATTGTAGTGCATAGAATGTGATAACATCAAGGCCTAAGATGCATGGTATATATCATGGAAACATATATAAACTAACATTTCAAGGTCAACAAATAACTAAGCACACACACAAGAGTGCTCAAAATCAAGTCAAAGGATAATGGTCCAAGGATATCTCAAACAAGGGGCATGTTCAAATCATAATTGAAGGTGCATGACTTAGTAAAATGTCTACAAAATCAATCATGACATATTAAAATGTCCATACAACATGAAATGACATATTCAAATATCAAAAAGGCAAATAAAGGAATGGAGGATGCAAAAAAATGGTGCATCTTCAAATTCTAAAACATTAAAGAAAATAAAAAATCAAAACACCTAAGGAAGTGAATAAATGAAAGCATAAGAAAACAAAATAAATGCATAAAACTAGTCCATGGATCATGTGTTAACAAAAATGTTAAGCATATAGAATATCAAGTACAATGTGAAAGATATAAACATGGATAAAGGCATGTGTAAGTACATAATATAAAACATGATAATGCAAAGTGACCATAGAAGGATATAACATGGATATACCATTATCAAATAATCATATGACTCCAATGTCCATGTCACATGAGTAGAGGGAAGGCCCAACATCTAAAAGTGCATAGATCATGTATCTATGTATGCCTATATCACAATCAAAATATGTATGAAATACATGTATATAAAAATAAATTATATGTTATCCACTAACATAGAACTAATAATATATATGCCAAGGAGATAATAAAA
This sequence comes from Torreya grandis, assembly GCA_037957365.1. Lineage (NCBI taxonomy): Eukaryota > Viridiplantae > Streptophyta > Pinopsida > Cupressales > Taxaceae > Torreya > Torreya grandis. Next base: position 3,259,483 of record JARHVA010000832.1, on the reverse strand, counting down.
AAATTAGATACTACAAATATTTTTGGATCTTTGAAATTTTTAATTTTTTGGTATTGTTTCAAACAACTCCTCATCATAAAAAGGTGTAAGACTACTTGATTTTTTTAATCTTTATTTATAGTGATGCATTACCGCTTCCTCAATGTTTTTTGTAATAGTTTACCAAAATCCAATGGTGTGGGTGGGTCACCATATCCATCATGTTGTATGCAAATTCCCCTACCCATAGTAGGAAAAGTGATGCACATATTTATAGTGTTATGCTTGGCATTCCAATCGGTTATCCAATGTTGTCCAAGTCTTAATTCCAAGTGTGGATCTTGATATAATATCCATATAGTCATGGTGACCACATGTGGATCACATGAAATAAGTAATTGGATTTATCCTAGAGATTATGGCATCAATGTAGAGTATATTATTTCATCTATAGTATACCCAATATATTAGAGAAACATAGTGCTACAACTTTTATCCTAATTTTTCATATCAAACTATAAATGGTGGTAATATACCCCATAAATATTAGTAGTAATAGTAAAATATTTATAGTTTTGTCACTTTTAAAGATGGATCTCTTTTGAAGGTTTGGAATTATTTTTTCTTTTGATTTTTTCGGACATAATCTATATGCACCCATCACTCTTATATTTTTGGATTTGGTTTTTCAATTATTTAGATTGATCTATATGATTAATAATGATTCAATGATAACTATGGTAATCTTTATTTAAGAATAAGTATGTTTCCTAACTTGTGCTTGTTATGAGGTAAAGATATCATGTGATTCTCAAGTAACATTGAAATCATTATAGATGGAGTATCATACTTTTCTAAAATTCATAAAGTTGGTTGTGGAAATTTTCAAGAAAATTCCACATTGTTCACAAATGTATCATCATTTGACCTTTATAATTTTGAATCAATGTGTGTAGCCAAGAGGGATGTATATAACAACAATAATTCACATTCTTATCTATTATTTTTGCTTTGCCCTTATCTTGATTTAGTACTATGTCCTATAAAGATGAATTTAATTTATATGTATCAAGACCTATAGATTCAAATAGTTTTATGTAAAATATGCTCAAGTGGATCAAATTTTAGTTTGTGATTTTTATCATATGTCATATCATAGGTGGCATCATCATAACTATCATAGTAATCTAACACATGGCCATCTTACTACTCAGTATTGAACAATAAAGGGATCTCAAATATTTGAAGCTCTTGTGGTTTTTTTATCATTCATTCATTTGGTAGTGTTTCTTTTTATTAATGTGAATCTATGTGCACCTCAATGTTTAGTGCCTTATTCTCATCATCGACATGCATTGTCAATAAAGTCCCATCATGTTAAAATTTTATACATCGATGTAAAGTATATGGGATAACCTCCATGATATATATATATATATATATATATATATAAGGTCTAGCCAAAAATAAACTATAACGTAAATATTAAGACATTTCTTGATAAGTGATTACAACCATTTTTTTCCCCAATGTCATATCCATTGTGATTTAGCCAATTGGATGACTATGTGAATTATAAAATCCTTTAATATGTATAATTTAATTTTGAATAAGGTTGTTAATAATACCCATGGTGGTTAGGAAATTCATGCTACAAATTCTTAAGCTTGACCCATCATCAAAATACACCCTTTTTATTCCCTTGTTGTGCATAGTCACTTGTATGAACAAATGGTCAATAAAATCTTTGGATGGCAAATCTACTGAATCAAAGGTGATAAGTTTTAAATTATTATTTTTATATCTTGCATAATGTTTGTAAAGTAAGTTGGTTCAATATCCTTTATAACTTAAGTATCACATAATGCTTAATATAGGATATCCTATAGATATTGGATTACTTTACAAGTTCAAGAATTGATATCTTAGCATGCATGCTGCTTAATGATCAACAAGGTCATATACCGTATATTTGATCACAATTTTTTTCTTAGGAGGCACTTGTTAAATGTTAACTAGTGGTGAATTAGGTTGGGAACCTTTTCCTTATTGAGTAGTGATAGCATGGACTGTGAAAAATAATGAGTGAAGGATGGTAGATATCACTTGAATAGGATCTAGGAGAAATAAATTATTGTGATCATGAACACTAACATCTAGATGTTAGCTCTATAGGATTGAAAAATGAATTATGAAGTTAGATTAAACACTATTTTTACTCTAAAATCCTCTCATGATACTGAAAATTTTACTTATTTCTTTGGATTAAACCATTTATGACCTTGATACAATATAAAAATATATCCATAATTAAAAATTGTAACATGAAATGATCTACACATGCATCCATACTGAGCATATTTTTAGAAAATGAAATTTGATTTGAAAATTATAAATATGTTAAAATTATAGAAATCAACAATCAAGAACAACAAAGAAGGAAACCCTAAATCAACCTAGGGTTTTGAGACCAAAGGTTGAGTTCAAAAAATGTTTAACCCTAGGATTTGGAAATGGGGTAGGGTTAAGAATATATAAATGAATAAGCACAAGGGTGATAAAAATATCTATAATAGGCTAATTAATTATAAAACTTAGATAAAGAATATATTGAAATTTTATGCTAATATTTGATAAAAATGGAATGTAAAACTACGCTAGATATTGAAATGATAATGAAAACAATATACTTATCTAGATTTTATGTCAATAAAGATCTAGATATGAAATAGGCAAGAAGCAGGTTGGAAGTAGAATCTAGAATAGCCATCAAAATATATATTAAGTACCTATATAACCATGGAAACTTGAGTTGACATAGGATGGTTGCATTTATGTTTCTATCTAAATAATATGTAGGTGTACATTATATAATACCTACTAAAATTAGGTTCAACCATGTGGATGATTCTAGTATTTATGTCACTTTTGTGTTGGTGCATTCAGATCTAGGTCATGGATTATCATTTCCTATCAAATGATAAAATTCTAGGTCTTCATCTTCATAGTGAACTTGAAAAAATGGGATAATAGGATCATTATGTTGATATAAAAAAAGACCCCTTTATCAATGGGTGTTTCCTACACAGTCACTTTTCTAAATATGGCATCAGACTAATGTAGTTATCCCCTAATGTGTTAGATTATGTGTATACAAGCGTGACATATCTTATAACTTGGAAAATAAGAGTAATGGCATGATCCTTTGATACTTTAGTCCTATAGATGTGTTGTCCTTATGGCAAATATAAAAATAGGATAAAATAGGGAAGTTTTGTTCACTTGAATTCCTAATTGAATGCTTTTAGTAAGTTGCCTTATAAGAGGTATGAAATTACTAGGTGAGTTTGGATTGAGGATTTATCATTCATATTTACCAATCCTATCAGGAAATATCCCACTTTAAATAACTTAGGTTGACCATAAGGACACATTAAAATTTGAAAATTAGATGACTTTAGGTACTAGATAATTGCATTGGGTTAGGACACGTTTGACTAGGATGTAAGTGTTTGGAAAGCATGAAAGTATGTACATATCTAAAACTTGTAGAGATAAAAGATGAATATGTTTATATAATTTTTGGAAAGATATAAGTCATGGGTCATCAAAATGATATTGGTTAGATTGAGAGATAAGCAATGAGCATAGAGAGATAGTAGATTCAAGTCTTTTGGTAGTGGGAAGGCATAAGACTAAGAGGAGCAACCAAGGTCTATATTTTCCAAGTGTACAATACTAAGGTGCTATATAATTAATAAATAGTGTCAAAAATATAAATAAAAAATAGGCATAGACATATTAGTTATATGTCATCTATTTAGCACCTACAAAGAACACATCTACGAGATACTACACATGAAAGAAACCTACCTTGTTTCTCCCAATTTTCTAATGAATCATTAAAATAAGGTCTTTAATAAGTCTGAAGAATTCCAAGAGTCAATCCAAGATTACCATTTTATAAGTATTAGGTGCCAATATTCATAGGTTTTAGTAATTAAATGAGCCTTTGTACACAAGAACCTAATAAGGTAAAACTACGAGAGGGTTGATCACCTCTTTGGAGTACTATGTATATATGTAATGCTTAACTAGTCAAAGGGGATTGGTTGAGGTTAGCTCAACCCACCTTTATATCAATTTCTTAGACACCAAGATAATACATATAGGTCGACCTATGGTTAAAGGTGAATCAAAAATATTTATTTGAGTTTCACACATAATCAAACCTTGGGATCACATATAAATATGAAAGAGAATCAAACATAGTTGACTTGCCAAAGCAAATAATTAATTACCCATAGTTTAAACTGGTCAATCTAGAACATACCTTCTAATGATTATAAAATAAGGCTAATGATACCATTTAGACATGCATATAGATTTATAACCTAATATGAGACGTTTCTAATCCACTTTGTCACCTTTTATACCAACTACCTATAGTCACAATCCTCCACAGAGAAGTTAAACTCTAAGTATTTCATCCTTTGTATTAATTTCTATATTTGGTAACTACATGTGTTAGATTAGCTTCAACTATTTTACATCCAAATTTCATATATTGGTATATCATTATAATCTAATTTCTCTCCCAATAGTTCTATTTAATTAGAGTTAATAACCACAATAGTCCAAAAATAGATAATGCATTGATGAAAGTTTGAGGACTAGTGATAGTTAATAACTATGCTAATAACTTATGATGTAAGCCAATAATATACAAGCACATAAACATCTTATAAATAAGTTTAGAATACTAGATTTATTCTAGGGTAGTTTTTAATGTCAATTTGAATCAATTTTGGGTACTTGTATGTTTATCCATTGTTAATTCATATTAGGATATTATTCGAATGTATTCCCTATGTTAGATCCTATTTTATCCCCCTTCACATTTTTCTCTCTCCTCCCTAGTTTTCTTTATTTCACATATGTTTTTATAGCTTTTTGGGTTTGAAAAGAGCAAAGAATAAGACTCTTGGTTAACAAAAATATATTATTAGGATCTTGGTTGACTAAGAGCATATAAATACACTCTTTGTCTAGCAAAGAGTTTACTACTACACTCAGTGTCCCTTATTTTTTTAGGTCCTTTCAACCATTCCCTCTATATCCATACTATTTGTGCTTATTTTTGTTGGTTTTCCTACCATTTGTTTGTTGGATTTTATGGAAATATGATTTTTTTTTAATTTGATATTTCATGCATATTAGACAAAAGTACATTTGGTAAATAAGAGTGATAAAAGTTATTGGAAGTGTTTAAGAGTGATAATAAAAAATCTAAAAGAAAAACTAAAGTGCTTGGGGTAGAATTTATTTTGGAATATTCATATTCATAATATTTAATTATTCATATAGTGAAAATAAATATAATGATTAGGTTGCATCACTCAAATGCTTATTGAGCTACATTTAGTGTGTGTTTCAAAAGTGTAATTGTGATAGCTCATAAATAAACACAATGTATTTTAATTTTTTATGAGTTTATATGGGTTTCAATAAAGGAGAAGTATTTTTGGGTTACATTTAGTGAATTTTAATAAATTGAGTGATACTTTCAGTCCTATATTAGAGGAATCAAGTGGTCAAAATTATTCCAAATAATTCTATAGTGATGTTTAACCCATTTTAGAAATATGGAATAAAGAGAAAGAGTGGATTAAGCTACTCTAAAAACTAGGCCAATTAAATGAATTTAGATTATAATGATATTTTGATAAGATACACTAAATCTAATAATATGCTAGATATTAATGTACAATATTCAATGTTTAGATAATAATAATACAAAGGAGAAATTGTACTTAACTTATTTATCAATTCGTAAAGGGATTTGAGTAGTGTAGGTGCATTATTTGATTATCTAAATATCTAGATCCCATCATCAAATTCTAAATTTTTAATTTTTTCCAATTTGGACACTTATATCACAATATGGACACTAACATCAACACTAGTGTCATGATTCTACCACAAGTGTCTTATATAGAATATTGAGTCTTTTTTGGAAATTTCACCTATTCCTATTCGGGTTGACTATCACCTTGCATATTTTATATTCAGATCATGCAAATAGGTTCTTGATATCAGTATTTTAAAGCAAAATCGTAGATCCTCCAATTAGGGAGTGCCAACTTATAAAAATGGGAATTAGTGAGATCAAGTGAAGTCAATTTGACCTCAAAAACCCCCTTTTTAGTGAACATTACCTACATATCCATATACTCTAAAGAGTGCCTCATAGTGATGTAGTTCTCCCCTTTATGTGGGATTTTGTGTGAACAATGGTGTAATATGCTACATATGAGTGCATGTAGTAATCTATCTTTAAATTTGACAAATATCAGTCATGGATTGTTATTTGAATGATTCAAACCTATAAAAAGAGTGATCTTATGACTAATTTGGAAATAAGAAAGAATAGGTCAATATAACTTAGTTGTGAAAATGATTTCATGATATTGAATAGGTTCTTGCTTGGTAATTTCTAGATGAATAATGAGTAGGTTTTGTTTTGTATTTATACCATACCTTTTGAAAATAATCTCATAGAGGGTTAACTAAGATAAATAGGCTAACCTATATACATCAAAATATTTGGAAATTTAAGTGTTTTTATGGTACAAATAGTAAAGCTGGATCCGAGACATTGATGTTGGATTTGGGACACTAACATTGATGATAGTGTCTAGGTCTAAATGGTCATGTCTTGAAGAATAGATAAATGTTGAAGCTTTATAATTGATAGTGAAGTATATATATCAATTTTTAAGGATACCATGGGCTACAGGTGATATGGGTAATCATAATATCAGGTTAAGACCATAAGATAATAATTCGGGCATAGTGAGATGAAGATTGTAATCCTTCTGATAGTGAGAAAGTCAAGAATTATAAGGTAGACCATTGGTTGATATTTATCAAGTTTATAAGACTATTTTATCATGTAAAATCCATATTTGAGTATCTACATTTGTCCCTTTAATATATTAATGCATAATGATTAAATTACTTGATTAAAAGAAATAAATGTATACCATGGTGTGTATAACACACATTAATTTGACTAGAGATCTGTTTGAATTTTTTGTATGTGTATAACCTAAAAAATATCCTATCACAGTTGTAGTTAGTGAATATAATATAAAAAAGAATAATTAAAATTTCTTGAAATAAAAGAGAGCAAGGAAGGATTACACCTGTGTGTTAATGCAACTTATTGTTCCTTGATATAATACTTTGGTAATGATAATTCCTAGCTAAAGAATTGGAGAGAGGTTCATAATTTAATTTTGGATATGTGAAGATGGGAATTAGAGGGTGATCATGCCCCTATTATAGTGTAAGGATTAATTATGCCAAGTCCATTAAGACCATTGAATCCTATTTTTGCAACTCAAATGTAAACATAATGTAGCCAATCTAGTTAATACTAGATGAGTCAAATATTATAACCATATCAACTTGCAATAATAGTAGTGCTAATTCCATCAAGGGAATATAATATCGATCACACTACTCAAGGTAACAAACTAATACAATAGATAAAAGATCAATTGGTGATTCTTGATAAGGTCGATGCATGAATATTGATATAATTTAATAGTATATCTATAATTTGGTGCATTTGTATGGCATATACACCTTGAATGTGTCTAAAGTTGAATTATCTATCAAAATTTAACCCTTTTTCTATAAAATGTATATGATATGCGTAAAAAATCTAAGAATATTTGTCGCAAATCTATGAAAATAGATTCCAAGATTATACTATTCTATCATAAGTGTATATATGAATCATGTAAATTATATTAAATTCTTCCAATTAATTGTATATGGACTCATGTCTATATTACAACTCCCCACTAACATGCCCCATTTTGAGGTAAGGGTAATGAAATGTGATATTTACCTTATCTCAAAAGTATAATATAACCATGATATATCTATATGAATCATGTAGTAAAGAATTATATAGTGATATCATGTTTAATTATATTTATCAATGAAGCTCACAATATCAAAACATAATAATCCTTAAGATGCATGATATGGATCATGTAAACATTTAGAAATATAAATCTCAATAAAAAATCAAGAACACACACAATAATTATCAATGTCATGTAAAGAGGGTTCTAATGAGACCAAAAATAGGGGGCACGTTCAAATGCCACACACTCAAGGGGAGGACATAGGTAAATGTCCACACATCAAAGAAAATAAGAAACAATCAAGGCATTGGATCCATAAAATAAGGAAAAAGTTCAAATTTACCATAATCAAAATAAGGAATGAAATAAAAATACACTCAAGTAAGCCATGTCTTAAGATGAAATAAGTGAAATATAAATAAATAACATAATCATGTTATACTAGTCGTTGTATACATGTGTTATCAAAATATCATGTAGAATAATATATCAAGTACATTGTTTAAGATAGTAACATGAGTATAATAATGTGTAAGTATTATTATATAAGCTCAACATGATAATGTAAAATCATCATTATTTAATAAAACATGTATCAATCATGATCAATAAAAGTAGATATTCCCAATGTAGTGGGTCACATAGGTAGAGGAAAGGTCTAACATATGTGTGTGCATGTATAATGGATTTAATGTATGCCTATATCACACTAAATCACCATGAAGCATGTGTGTATAGAAATAAAATGATATGTTATATATTAAAATAAAGTAAACAACATATGCTAAATGATAAACATGTGAATGCTAACTATTTTTGTATTTTTTCTTTATTTGAATGGTTTTGTATTTTCTTGATTATTTGAAAATAAAAAATTACATAATTGAAATTGAAAAATATTAAAAATAATTAAAAGACCAAAGAATAACAAGAATCTAAGGAGATCATCAAGGGAATACCTTTGTGTAGGCCCTATATCATGTGTGTCATAACCCTCAATTATATTTCCATATTCATACTTCATATTAGATTTATCATTCCAATCATCTTTTTTATAACCATATTCATCTAAAAAAATGAATAACTTGTTAGGTTTTACTTGAACCTAAAATATATCCTTTTGATTATCTTTTGTATTTCTGTATGAGAAATTCATTGCACCATAGGTTGGTGCTGATGTTTGCATATATTCAGCATTGTTAGGAGCTTTCATCTCATTATAGAATAGAGAAGAGTCATGTATCTTTATTTGGACACTAGGAAAATATTTAATTAGTGTTTTGAGGTCTTGATCTTGTTGTAACATTAATTTCTCTAGCTTTACATGTTGAATATTTTCTTGATCTTATTATGCCTTTTGAATATTTTATTTCTCTAAGTTTTGCATTTGCAAATGATTTTATTTTGAATAATCCTTTAGTACTCATATGTTCTCTTTTTGTACTTATGCTTTAGGAGATGCATTTTGAGTGGATTGATTGATTGATTTATTTGTTATAAGATCACTATCAATGATAATTTGTATTTTTTTATTCAAGTCAAGACAACAATATGTATGATTCCCATGCATCCTATGATATATACAATAGTATTTTTATCTTTTAAGAGGATGTATATGAGGTAATTTGATCACTTTGTTTCAAAGAATTTCCCTTAGAATTTCACTTGATATTTTAGTAGCATATTGTTCAATTTTTGAATCACTAGTAATATATGTATGATATTTTGAACTCCAATCATGATGTGAAATATTATTAGGTACAAAATTTCTAGGTGAAGATGTAAGCACATGATTAACACTAACATATTTTGGATTATTTGTATTAATGTATAATAATGGAAGAATAACTGAGATAATTAAACCAAAAAAATATTTTTCCATAAAAGAATTATATTATTTAAAAGTAGTACATCCAAAATATATAAGGTAAATGGTAAGTTAAAAGTCCATTACTACGAGACATAACTACCAAAGTACTAAAAACTAAAAATAACAAACTAATACACAGTAAATAAATAATAACAAAACTAAATAATAATTTGGATCATAAAAGACCCAACAAACTCCCCTTGATCCAAAGGGGTATGGAAGATGAAATAATAGGAGTAATGACTCTGAAGTCAACAAAGAAACTCTCACAATTGTAAGTGGTGTACTGTACCTCTGACACTGACCAAAAATTGATATTGATCCATAAATAATCCTGCCCCTATGATTTTGGAAAAAATGGATGATGAACATGATCAAGGCCTACTCATTCTCAATGATCATCATACTGTACTACAAGAAAATAATAAGACATATCCAACTACATCAACCCATATAAGGTCCCACATAGGAACCCATCCAAGTGATAACTTTGTACTATGTATGGTACATCTACTTAATGTCTAATAAATTTTGATGACCTTTTCTCAACACAAAAAGTGCTAAAAACCCCTATCAACCCACACTATCATCGATGATTGACAAAGACCAACAAATACAATATCTTTCCCCTATCATGCGATAGATGAGAAGCTATGCATTGAGAGAAATAAAAAACAACTAAATCTATCCACTCCATGTCATGAATATTAGATATAGAAATCTAAAAATATAACTAAAATCAAGAACACAAGCCAACATTGCTATTCAAGCATGAACCCAAACTCTAAGCAAATAGCTAATTGGAGAAGGGTAAAAGTCCTCTAGCCTCCAACTAATCCTCCAACCTTCCATGGAACACTTATATTTTGTCAATTACAAGGATCCTAATAGAATTGTAAAGGATGAGATGATCATTGATAGCACAAGCATGAAATGAAAATTTGAAACTTTTCATTTTTAAGGTTTTAGTTTCCACCAAAAATACACCTTTACACATCATTTTCAATAAATTTGTTAAAACCCATACAAATAAGTTTCAAATCATATAATTGACCATTATTATGAGTTTGGAATGTCTAAAAACCTATAATCGACTGGTCATATGACCATTTTTGAACAAAATACCAACTTGTTAAAAAATGTGTTGCAATACAAGCTGTTAAATGATGAATGCAATAACATTATGACCAAAATGAAATTTGAATTTTTTTGAGGTTTGAACTTTTGACCCCTTCTTGGAAAGTGACTTAAAATCAAGGTTGACCATTCCCTCTACAAGCCTTATTGAAATTTTAATTGAAGATTTTAAATTTAAACTATATTTTTATATTTTTCTAATTTTGTCAAAATAATAAATAAAATGGTGTGCATGTAATTTTTTTTTATTGTTGTGCATGTGATTTTTAAAAAATATTTATCCAACCATTCTTAAAAATTCAATGCTCTACTTCTGCAAAGGAAGGATCCAATTTATGCTAATATGAATAACTGTAATATAAAGTTTATCAAAACGGCTACTTCAAATTACTACACCATTTGTTATATTGTTATGCCATAACTAGTTCTTTGTGCCATATATATGCTCATATTTTTGTGTATTTGTCTCAGAGACAAGATAAAATCTGTATAGAATATATTTAAGCTTTAAAATATCAAGTATAAAAAACATTAAACTAATAGATCACCATTATTGCATCCTTGGAGGTTGTACAAATTTGATTTCAATGTTGTAGATGTCTGATTTTTCAATATTTTTCTTATGTGGCTGGTTGTACATACTGGGTTCCAATGCCCTTTTGGCTGTACGTACTTAATTCCAATGCCTTTTTTTTGATATATGGACACCTCAACATCTCTCCAAACAAAATAAAAAGGCCAACAATTTTTTTAATTTGAATATCAATCTCTATAGAGCACTCTAGGTAAATAGAAATATACTTAAATATGTAGATTTGATGCAAATGGTGCTTCAAATAATTAAAAAAATAATGATTTTTATTTTCAACCACCTTCTCTATATCTCATTATTTTCTTCAAGGAAAATAAAATGATTTTTAATGCTTCTAGGCAACCAAATAAAATAAAAGAAAAGCTGGAGATAAATTTACCAAAGTTGCTCTATACAAACTTTTCACGAAATTTTATTTTTCTCAGGTATCTTCCATAATTTATTTTTCTTATTCATGAAATGCTTGACCATCAAGATCAGATACCATTGATGGATCAAGAAGAATAGATAATAACTAAGATAAATAGAAATATACTTAAATATGTAGATTTGATGCAAATGGTGCTTCAAATAATTAAAAAATAATGATTTTTATTTTCAAGTACCTTCTCTATATCTAATTGTTTTATTCAAGGAAAATAAAATGATTTTTAATGCTTCTAGGCAACCAAATAAAATAAAAGAAAAGCTGGAGATAAATTTAGTTGGAGATAAATTTACCGAAGTTGCTCTATACAAACTTTTCAGGAAATTTTATTTTTCTCAGGTATCTTCCATAATTTCTTTTTCTTCTTCATGAATGCTTGACCATCAATATTTGATACCACTAATGGATCAAGAAGAATAAAGAATAACTAAGATAATTAAACCATAAAAATATATTCCCATAAAAGTATTGTATCATCTAAAAGAGGTACATACAAAATATATAAGGTAAATGGTAAGTTAGAAGTTTATTGCTATAGGACATAACTACCAAAATACTGAAAATGAAAAACTAAAAAATTAATACATAGTAAATAAATAATAAAAAAAACTAAACAATAATTTGGATCATAGAAGACCCAACATGTATGTGTGATACTATTTTTCCATGATGTGATCTTTGAAACCAAATACTAATTTTTATTTTGTAAATATTCTATTGACCTTGTGATAGTTATGTTTTGATCCCTAATGGACTGAAAATAAAAAACTTAGTTATTTTGGACTGAATATGCATCCACACACCATGTAAGGGAGATGTGGGAGGTGGAGGGGGTTCAATAAAGACATATTGATTACCTTAATTGAAATTAAAATGTTGCTCCACTTATCTCTTGGGATAGTGATAACAAGGACCTAGTTAGAGGGATGATCACTATCACCATGTAGAGAGTTGAGAGGATGCCTTATATAATCTTGAAGGTATGATTGATCTTGTTTCAATGTCCTACTTGGTTTGATTTTTTTTTTCATTAATGAATCTTGTGTGAGATTTGGCTAGTTACTACATCATATCCATCAAAATTATCTATATCATCTATGAGAAGCAAAGTAAGAAAAAGTACAATGCTAGAAACAAAAGAATGGAAAGTATCCAAGAAAAAGAGCACAAAGGCTAGGGAAATAAGGATAATAAACATCACCTATAATATTCCCATGTAAAAATAAGATGTAACAATCTGAAACTCTTAAAGGATAAATAACCTAGAGCAAGTTATGGTTGCACAAAAAAGACTAAGGGGTCAATTTCACCATGAAAAAAAAATTAAAAAGAAAGAGTATCATAATAAATCAAGGAGTAAGATACTCTGAAAATTATTCCAATTAAATTAATTTAGTTTCTAATGATAATATGATAAGATATATTGAATCTAAGAATATGCTAATTATGGAAAGTATAACATTCAATGTTTTGATAATAAAATTATAAAGGATTTATCTTGTCTAACAATTTAAAAGTGGTTTTGAGTAGTGTAGGTGTAGGAGTGATCTATCTAAATATATAGATCCTATTTTTAGATTCTAAATATTTGCTTTCTACTAATTTAAATACTTGCATCCACCTATGAACACTAGCATTGACACTAGTGTCCTAATTTTGCTATTAGTGTCTGGTACAAAATATTGACTCTTTACTAAAAATTCCACCTATGCCTATTGAGTTAAATTTTCACCTTTCAAATTCTCTATTTGGATCTTGCACATAGGTTTTCAATATTAGTCTTTTGATCCAGACCCTAAATACTCTAATTAGGGCATGACACCTTTTAAAAATGGGGGTTATTAGACTCAAATGAAGTTGATATGACCTAAAATACCCCTCTATCATTTATTACTACCTACATAAACATATAATTTAAATAGGGCCTCATACCAATGTATTTATCCCCATGATATGGGATTATGTGAGAATAATGGTGTAATATGCTATATCTAAGTGTACATAGCGATCTAGATTGCAAATTGAAAAATACCACTCATGGGATATTATTTGAATGTTTCATACCTATAATAAGTCTAATCCTATAACTGATTTGGCTATTGGAATGAATAGGGAAATATAAATAAATTGTGCAAATTATTTAGTGAGTTTGAATAGGTGTTTGCTTGGTAATTACTAGATGAATAATGGGTAGGATTTTATTTTGTATTTATACCACACCTTTTGAAAATAATATCATAGAGGGTTAACTAATATAATCATTCTGACCCCGTAAACATCAAAATATTTTAATATTTGAGTGTTTATGAGGTATAGACACTAGCATTAGATATGGGACACTAGTGTCAAACACTAGTGTTTATGTTTGAATGGTAGTATCCTAGAGAATAGAGAAATGTTGAAGTTTAATAACTGACATCAAAGGATATATATCAATTTTTAATCATAATTTGGGATACAAGTGATCTTTGTAATAAAAATATCAAGTTCATAAGATAATCATTCAGGCACAATGAGTTGAAGACCACAAGCCTTTCAATAACAAGAAAGTTAAGAACTAAAGAGTAGAGCACTGAGTGATATTTATCAAGTGTGAACATATATTTTATCATGTGAAATCAATATTTAAGTATATTCAAGTGAAAATTAATGTATCTTATCCCTAAATTGTGCACCTAACCACCTAACCAAAAAGGTAGTACCCCACTCTTAGTCAAATTTATAACTTGTTAGTTTTCTCTAATTATTTTAGGTTATGTTTGCCTCAGTTCTAGACTTTTTTGCCTTTGATTTCAACATTAGAAAATCCACATATTTATACATTTTGATTATTATTATCATCACTTAAATTTTTAAATTTTAATTATTCTATAATATTCCTGTATTATAATTATGTTTTATTTTTGTGTTTGTTTTGGTAAAATTGTTCTGATTTTAATTGTACATTTTTTATGGTTGAATGTGGTGTATGTTTATGTTAAACCAATTTAATATACTTAATATTGGTGAACCCATACCATATTAAACCCATTAGGGTCTCTTATATTATATATATTTGATTATTTTACACAATTTAGGGTCTCTCCAATTGTTATAGATTTTATTATTCTAGGGCTTATTTTTTCTTATTTGAAATTGTTATCCCTAGAATATATTTGTTGTTTGTAAGCCCTCACTTGTGTGTTTCCTATATCATAATTTTTTTTTGGAATATTTTCATGTTATATATATTTCCATCTTATGCCACCTAAGGTAATTATATTTAAGGCCCATACTATGCAAAGTGATAGATTGAGTTTCAATCCTATTTATTTTGTTGAAATTCCTTTGGTTAATATATGTGCTTAATTTAAAAATAAAATGGCCTCTTTACATTATGTTAATCTATTGTGAATGCAAATTTTATGCATGATAATATCGTGAATGATAATGTTATAACTATATCTCAAACCATTGATATTTATAATGATGAAATAGATAAATCTGAAATACTTATCTTATTTAGACAACACATCTGAGACCATCCCATATAAATAAAGTGTTGTTTGTGTTGAAATATATCTAAATAAAACACCTAAATCAAGAGCCCCTATTTGAAGATATACATTATAGGGTGAGCTATATATATTTTAATGATTATAATCATGATCAAAATTTTATAGGGTCACCTAGCATGCATGATAATTTTAGTATGTTCCAAATTGTTTTTAGTTTTGTTCCTCCTCACATTTATTCCAATTGTATTGATTCTTATTTTCCTTCTAAAAATAGTTTAATTCTTTGATTATTTTTCAAATTCCTTAACCATTTAAATGTGTTTCTCAACTTTCATCTCTTATTCATTGTGTTTATAAAGTAATTAATGTTTTCATTCCTACTTATACCACCACCACTTCTATTTATAACCCCAATGTCACCATCCTTGCATAAACCATATGTGATATGAAAAAATAAATACAATTTATCTCTAATGTATTAAATTGTCATTACATGGGTCACTCTACATGATATATTACTCAACCCCTTGACTTATGTTGTATTTTTATACCCTTTTACTATAGGTTTTATGGATATAATGTTTGAATTATTTAATGGTAAAGGTAATCCTTCTCATAACATAAAAAATTATATGTTTCTTGTATATAATTTGCACATAATGATAAATTATTAATGAATTTATTTCCTAGGAGATTTAGTGCCTATTTTTTTATTAAATGTCTCAAATTTTCATGAATCTATGCAATATTATTTATGCACATGTTCTATGTTGTAAAAGGTGGCTTGCACAAGTACTTAGATGCACAAGATATTATATGGAGTTTATATTAGAAAATTGTGTAAAGCTGATAGCATGAAAACATGATTTAAAATATTCATATGTAACTATGCATATTTTCATTTTCACTATAGAATATTTAAATTGGTTCTATATGGTTGAGTTGTATTAAGTTGTCAGAAAGAGTTATGCAACATGAAAAATAATGAAAGGATATCTAAAGGTGCTAGAAAAACTTGCTTAACTATATCTATCAAAATGAAAAAGTGGTAAAAATAACTTGGTGGCACTCTAACATAGACATGTTATGGAACAATATACATTGTTCACTTGGCACAATTTTTGGTGCATGCAGATTATTCTATATGTAAGAATTGTAAGTGAATTGTCTTTTATTAGACACAATTTTTCTTAGGAAATTATTAATGTATTATATGTTTGATTACACTAGATGTGTTCAAAAAAAGGTTATTGAATTTTTAATACATGGTGTGTATTTAGATATATAGTAACTAACTATATATAGGTCATATAACATTGTGAGTTGATTATATAATTACAGGATGTCTAATTTATGTTAAAATTCAAGTAGTCTAATGTGCTAGGTTTTTTTAACTGAAATGGGGTTCCCAAGAGAAAATTGTCTTTTAACTATATGTAAATGTGGTTGTCATCATATTTTCATGTGTTAGATTCACATTATAAAAAATCTCTCATGTGTTTGTTTATCATGTTCACAAGCTTATCCCTTACATTTGGTATCAGATCCTTGTTGTGAGATTTTTATAATTTGTTATATCTTGCACTAAATGGGTACATTTTAGTGGGATCATTATGGGATAATATTTTATGAACTAGATAACTACAAGAACTAGGTGGAAATTTAAAAATTTAATGGTCAAAAATTTGAATTATGGAAGATCTCTTGGTGGATAGAGATCAACAAATTTCCATAGTAGACATTTCACTCATTAAAATGAAATTATAATGATGGGATAAAATGGATACGAAAGTAATAATCTCTATTAAAATATATCTATTGAATTTTTTTTTACTTCATGTATCAGCTAAAAAAATGTGAAGTTTTTATGGGACAATTTAGGCATGTTGTACCAAGCCAAGTCACTAGTAAGTACACCTTCCATATAAAAAAATGTTATAATCACTATAAATGAATGATGGAGTCTTAGTTACAAAATACCTAAATGCATTTAACACTATGTTATTATAATTGACATCTGTGGATGTAAATATGGATGATGCAAAAAGGTGTATCATGTTATTGTCCTCCTTTTTAGACTTTTTTTATAATTTGGTGATGTATATCACTGTATATACCCAATTTTTTCATGGTGTGATATTTTAGACATGATAGTTATAATGATGATGCAATGACCTCCTAATAATTATCAAATGGAAACTATATAACATCCCTCCCCTTTTGCTTACCTTTCTGTCTCCTAGACACCTCAAAATCCCCTTTTGTTGGCCTTTGAAAATTGCCTTAGCTTGTTTTAAAAAATATATTTATAGTGACAAAACCACCCTTTTAAGTGATGGAGCCACCCTAAGAGTTACAAAACCATCCCATTTATTATAGTTTCAATAAGACAATTGTGTAAACTTCCTTGATGAACCTATTACCAAGGGGTGGCTATGTATTAAATTTAGGGTGGTTGCATCACTTAATAGGGTGGTTTTATCCACAATATAAATGGTTATGTAACCATCACTAAAAATAGATATTATTTCATCAGTCTTGTCCCATTTTATAAAATTACCTCTTGAGTATAAATATTTCTCATGTTTTGTATGATTATTGTCACATTTCTTGATATTTTTGCCTTGTGTTCACCTCCTTGCTGACCTAACTCCCTCTTCCATTTTTTTAAAATATATTTATGATTTTAATAATGAGTTCCACTCTCTTTTTCACCTCATGTAAGTGACATTACTTTTATATAATTAATTCAATTTTGGTTTGATGTTGGAACCAAAAATTTACATTAGAGCTTAAGAGTTTTGAATCCTTTATAGCCACATCTTGATATAATTTATTTGAAGTTTTTATTGGATTTATTTCATGTTTGACTACATAATTATAGACAAGGAGAGCCATTATTCTTACAACCAAGACTTTCTCAACCAACCATAATGATTTGCTATTTATTTGGTGTGTGTCTCTCTTATTATTATCCCATTTGTGATAGTTATTTATTCATCCTCCTTGTTAGAGTTCCTAAAATATTTGTTTGGGTAAATGAACTAGCACACTAAGGACCACATTATAACAAATATCTTGCTTTCAACTAGTCTACATCATGATCAGGTTGGAGGTTATTAGTTTATATATTTTTTATTCTATTATGTATATTAGATTAAATTAACGTTCATTTTTATAGTAAATTTAATATTTATTTTGGGGAAAAATAAGTTTTGATAGGAAAAATGAATTCCTCTCTCTCCTATCCTTGCACAAAAATAGTAATTAGTGTCTTTGTTTGCTTACATTCATTCAATAGATTATTTCAAAAAACAATCTTAAATATAAACACTAGGTAAATGTTAGATAATATATCATACATTTTTATCAATTACAAAATTTAGTTTTTAGTTTTGGAACAAGCTGTTTTGATTGTCAAACAAGCAACTAATGATTAGAAAAAACCCTAGACAAACCTAGGTGAACAAAGTGGTGCTATTATACTTCTAATTTTCATTATTTAATATTAATTAATAATATTTTTTAAATTAATTTAATAATATAAATCAGAATCTAAATCATTCATTCTATTTCAAATACATTGTTTATAGGTAGTGTGCAACACCTAGAGAGGTTAAAAACATATTCTTGGCTTGTTTGGGTGAAAGAAAACTATATGAACCTCTTAGTATTTATGTTTGGAGCTTAGATATTTTATTGAATCATTTTCATGTTAATAAAACATAATTTTCATAGTATATTCATTCACATATCAATAAAAAAGAAAAAAAAAAACTTCATATAATTTGCATATAGAAAAGTTAAAAATCAGTATTAGCATAGCTAGTATACATCTCTCTCTCTCTCTCTCTCTCTCTCTCTCTCTCTCTCTCTCTCTCTCTCTCTCTCTCTCTCTCTCTCTCTCTCTCTCTCTCTCTCTCTCTCTCTCTCTGTGCATGCATTAAAAAATAAGTGTTCATTCATTTAATTTTAGGTATCTTACTTGTCTTTAATTTTAGTTATTTCATTTCAACAAGTAATTAGTTTCCATTTTAGTCAAATATTCCTAGAAAAAATAAAAACATTTCCAAAATCCTTGTCCAGTGATGAAAACCAAATAAAACCTTGATTTTAACAACACGTCAAGTCCTCACACAATCTTTGAAAATAATATCATACACTTATACCTTGCCTTGTATCTCTTAGATAACACTCCCTAAGAATCCATACTTTCATAGAGCATCCCTTTTTCCTAGAGTCAAAGCATCTAGTCCTATGACAAACACGCAATCAGATATTAGTGATGATTTGAGACTTTAGGTTTTATATGATACACCCATTCCTCACCTCATCATCAATGCTCACGATTTAGAGTAGCAAGATAAAATACTAGATCCTCCCATTTTCAATCTCCCTAGAATAGAGGTCATCAATACAACATTATCTAGGCCTAGTTTCTCATCCTCATCCCCTTTATTTTCCTTAGGTCTAGCCTCTTCATATATCATTTGCATCTATGTATGAAATTAAAATGGCATAGTGAGCCTAATATAATTAATATTATCCCTTGATTTGTTTATCCCAACCTTCCACACTTCATTAGTCCTAATATTTATCAGGATTTTCACCTCCTTATTTTCTCAGACATCAAAAGACCTTGGAGTTCTATCTCTACACAATTATATTCTATTAAAGATTAACATGACACTATAGAATTATTCTAGTTCTATCATTATAACCCATTTCCATTTCTCATTCCAATTCTTATTCAACTAAATAACCAACCCAATCCATAGTTTCACCCATTACCCATCCATTACATCACCTACCTCAACCTAACCTTGGGGAGTCAAATGTACATTTTGGAATGTGATAGTTATGTGTACATAAATTGGTGAATTAACATGAAATACTTCCATATTTTTTTATTTGTGCTTCCTTATTCATCTTGTTTACCCCTTCTCCATTTTTTTCCTCCTTCCATTTATTATATAGGTATCCATATACCCCCATAATTGTTTAGACATGACATAGCTAGATCTCTCAGCATAGAGGGATGTATAAGAAACCAATTTAACTCTATTTATCCTTCATTGGTGATTTGTAACAACCCTACCTTTGAAACCAATGTAGACTACTAATTTTATGAATATTATCATCCAACACTCCAACTAGGAGTGGGGTTTCTATTCAGGAGATATAAGATGTGTCTAAAACTACTATCAACCATCACGATTCCAATATTATGAATTTCACTATAGGAAGTGAAAACAATCCTCACATGGCTACTATATCATCTATTATCCTAAAAAACCTATATGTGGAAATATACATAAAATATGATCGATATTTTAGAAGGATCCGTTATTTAGAGCACAAGGTTAACCAAATGGAAACAATTGTACATTCCTCTAGTGGGAATAAAAATGTATCTAACCATTAGTGAAAACAATAAATTCTCCCCTTGTTACCCCAAATATAAATCAATCTAATTATACTAACCAATCTCATTCCTCTACTACTCATATGCAGGAAATTATTAGGCCTAGTGCCACTACTAGTTTGAATGGAGTCACCAACACCATAAAGGAGCATATTCATGATTTAAAAAATAAACAACAATATATAAATTAGTTAATTAACCCCAAAAATAATACCCATGTTCATTACTCATTCATTCCTATATAAAAAATCTTATTATCCACCACAATAATAAGCCTACGCACTCCCTCCACAACAAGAGCATACACCCACACTAAGATATGCCTCTAATGAACCCTTTAGAGACAAGATTACTCATGGGTTACCTAACCCAAATTATTTAAAATCTCTTTAATTTTACCAAGTTTCCATCTAAACCCTAATTGAGACAATATATACTTATGCTCTACCCTTAAAAAATAATGTGGTGACCAACAATCCACCACTATTTACCCCTCTGAGTTACATTCTTATTACATATACTTGTATACCATATATGGGATATGTATCACCTTTTTTCATCTAGGGTTATACACAAAAAACATACGTCCTTCCTCAACAAACCATAAACCCTTCCATAACTAAAAATTTACCCCCTACTTCCATATGTGTTTCCAAATCTACTCATCTAGATAACTATTTTTTGGCTTATACCACCTCACTTTACCAAATACACAAGATCAAATTATGGATCTAATATAAAATTCATTACCCAACATACAAAACTTGAATCTCATTCTTAATTCAAACATAACTTTCCTCGATCTCAACTATTATCCATAACTAACCAAGTCCATTTAAGACATGCTGCACCAAATCAACATATGGGTTTTCTTAACCTAGTGAAAAATGAAGAAGCACCTTAAAATCATGACCAAATGTTATTAAATCTTGATGTGAATAATTTCCAAAATATACTATAGTAATCCACTAATAATGAGTTGGATACAATTTAATGTATGGTGTAAAGACTAAGTAATGAATTTTTAGGCTTACAAAGAAAATGGGAAGCTCAAGTACTAAGAGTTCAAATAAGAACTTCACTTATTAGAGACAAGACATAAATTACAATCATCCTAATAAATATATATAACCTTCATCAAATAAATTTCTTGCAATAATAATTTTTGAGATAGCTCTCCCAAATTGGTGTCGTGTGTATAACACAACCCAACATGGTGAACTAGATTACATTAAATTTTATAGTGCCTTTAATATATTCAAAAGATAAATGTAGGAATATGAGGTCATGCCAACCCCACCGCCCCCCCCCCCCCCTCCCTGCCCCACCCCCCTAGATCATAAAATGTGGGTAGATCCACTATAAAAATATGGTATTAGAGACCATGTAATTTCTTAGCAAAGAAAATAATGAGTCTATGGAAGGTGTTAGCGAGGTTCAAGCCTTTCAGTGATTCCATCAAAGTAATTATGCCATTATTAATAGAACACAACAACAACCTCTCACCACCTCAAATCCTCCAAATAATGGTGGAACCCCAACTAATCTCGAGGCTATAAATGATCATCTATCTCCAAAGCCTATAAAATCTAAATACCCTATGAAAACTCAACCAACCCATGGTAAACCTAGGTATAACATAGTAAAAAATATAAATAATATTAAAAAGAATACCACTCTTCATAAGTTTGCTCAAATCAATGAGAAATGTGATATTTTACTAAAATCACTCATCAAAATGCTATCTTAACCAACCTAAATAAAAAAATATTTACCAAACCAATGTGAACATTCACAAGAGTAAGACCAAAGTTCCTCCCTTCCTTTTAACTATTATAATATTTGGGAAGAATTTGCATAATTACTTAGTAGTCTCAGGAGCTTCAATCAATGTGATGGTCGTAATAATTTGTGAAAAACTAGGATTAGTTCATATCAAGTCATATAAATTCATGATTCAAATAGATAAATATAAGGTCAAGGTAGTTGGTGAGCTTCTCAATGTGCATATGTAATTAAAAAATAGAACCTAGGAACTAATAATTCATATATGTTCAGAATGTGGAGATCATCAAAGCGTATGAGATGTTCCTCAATCGAGATTGGTCAAAATACTTAAATGGGTAAATGGGTATGGATTTATCCCATATATGGTTTCCTTGGAGAAGCATAACCAATGAGATCATACTAGATAAGGAAACCAAGATGAACCACATGATAACTGAATAAAACATAGTCAAAGGGAAAGCAAACCTAGTATCTTATGACTTAAGAAATTATACATTATGTGAAAATCCTAGTAAAGATAGAGCTATCAATGATATTTCATTTCCATATTTATGGTCCTCATACATTTATAGGGCCCATTCTAAACAAGTCATTAGAAGAGGAGTTATACTAATAGAATTATAAGGAAAGAGGTGCATAGCTTCATATAGGTTGTAATTCCCCTACACTAACAATCTAGAAGAATATTAAGTGTTAATCCTTGAGCTAAAATTTGTGTTTAATCATAAAGATAAATAGATAAGAGTGTTTAGTGATTATAAATTGGTGGTGAACCAAGTTAAGAGCATATTTCAATGAAAATTGTAATATCTTAGGGAATATAAACATAGGTCATGGAATTTAATCTAAATGTTTATCTCTTTTAATGTTATTCCCATCCCCCAAAAGGAAAACCAAATTGTCCATTCATTGACCACCTTTTATACAAATTTCATGCCTCTAAATGACACATAACTACATGAATTTTATATTTAGTTAATCCCTTGTCCTTCTATCCGAGACAATATAAAATTTTTATAAGTCTTTAAAAATGACCACCATATGATAGAGTTCATAATTAAGGATTGTTTTAATCTCAAATAATTGATGAATCAAAAATAAATGATCCTAGAGAACAATAGTTTGACCAAAATATTGTTATGGTGATCTAGGGAAATCAAATAATAATAGGAATGATCTCCCTAGAAAGGAATTTTGATGCTAAAATCCTTACATAATCCCCTAAAAGTCCAAAATATAAACATTAAAAATGTTGAAATATGAACCTTGGATCACTTGAAAACCACCTAAATATTTATATTGGTCCTGATTAGAGAGACATAGAGGTAGAAAAACTTCAAAAGTTGTTGTTAAGATATAAATACATCATTGCCTGGGCCTAGGGATATCTGAAGGTCTTCAACCCAAAGATAGTGACCAAACCATTCCTCTTAAACCAAATTAGAAACCTTTTAGGTAGAGATAAAGGCATATGAACCCAATCATAGAACCACTTATACATAAATAAGTTCACAATATTCTCTTAGTTAGAATAATCTTCCCAATTTGCCATTCCACTTAGGTGGTAAACTAATTACCTGTTCAGAAGAAAAAATGGAAAAATTAGACTATGCATAGACTTTTGAAATCTGAAAAGAGCTTCAGATAAAGATAATTATCCATTTTATTCCCTTTACAAGGTAATCCAAATTGTGAGTGGATCCTAGTTGATTTCCTTTTTGTATAGATTCTCAAGGTATAATCAAGTTCAAGTAAATTTAAAAGACATGGTCAAGACCACATTCACCATGAAATGGGTCACTTTTTTTTAAAAATGAATTCCTTAGGTATGATAAATGTAGGTGAAACCTTTAGAAGGGCCATGGAATTTTTTTTTGATGGTTTAATAGGAAAATTAATTGTAATTTACATGGATGATTTAATAGTGTTTTCTAGGCATAGGTCTGATCACCTATGTTGCTTGCATAATTTTTTTGAATTATGCATAATGCATGGTGTTTCATAAAATCCAAAATATATATTGTTTTATGTTTTCAAAGGTAATATTATTAGTCATATCATCATGAAACAAGGTATTTCTATTTATCTTGAAAGAGTTGGAGTGATTTTTGAAGTGCCTCGACCCAATAGTAAAAAAGATCCAAAATAATTATTTGGTAAAACCAATTTTGTTTTCAAGTTCATTTCCATATTTTATGAAATTATGAAGCCTATAAACACTATGTTGAAACATGATAATAAAATATAATGCTATGTTGAGTCAAAGAAAGAATTTCAATACATAAAGGAAACCATAATGCAAGCACTAGTTCTAGTTAGTATATATTATGCTAGAGACTTCATAAAAGTGATCTAATTATCATATTCCCATTAAATAAATTGATTAATAAATAAATTGAGTGATCACTTTAATGACCCTACATTTTAATCTTTAGAATTTATTGAATATGCATATGATAATGAGATCACTTTAAGGTTCTCATTTAACTACTACCACAAGGTAATGGATTCATGGAATCAAATAACAAGAACATGATCAAGGTCATCAATAAGTATGATAAGAATAAGCCTCAAGAGTGTCATTTTCTATTAAATTTTTATCTTTGGGATGACTACACCAAACATAAGCAAGCACTAAAGAGCTCACCATTTCTATTAGTTTATGGACTAAAGCTAGTTCTACCTATTACACTTAGGATTACCACATACAAGTTTATGTATTAGTACAAAAAATTCAATTAAAATGTAAAATAAAGGATTTTAGACCTTATACAATTAGATGAAGCTCAGGATGAAGCCTTACTAAATTCTAGTGATCATAAAGTCACTACCAAGTGATGGTTTGACAAAAAGTCTAAGGTGAAATACTTTAAGATTTCACATTTTGTGTTACTATGGGACAAAACCCATGAGAATAAAGGTCAAAATTCCAATTTTTATACACCTTGGATCAACCTATAACAAATAGCTGAGTTACTTAGGTGGAATGTTTTTCACCTCAATGATCCAGAAGGGGATTATCTTTCATTACTAGTGAATGCATAGTTCCTAAAGTATTACTTCTTGGATACCCCTTCTACTACACCTTAAAAATGAGATACCTATATTAATATAGTAATTATAGTTTATATAATAGTTTAGTCTCATTATTTCTATTTTTTATTTATTAGTTTAGTTTGTTGCTTTGTAGTTTATCACTAGAATAGTTTCAATTCATTTGTATGTTTATTTTGTCTCCTAGTTATTTTGTTTTATAACTTTAGGTATGTCTTATATATGTCCTTGTTCCATGTTTATAATTAATCTTGGTCACTCCTTGACAAATAATTAATTAATACTTAAATAAATGACAAACTAGGTTAACTATTTGACTAGTTCCTATTTCCAGGTAGCTCTACAAATAATTCATCTAGCTTGATATTAAAGGATGAAGAAACTAGAATAAAATTGTCACCCAAGTTTAGTAATCAACCTATCTTTGTATGTATCAATGATCATCCTTTATCCCCATCATAATTTAATATGTATACCTATGGTAATCTCTTTGGATTATTCCCACTACTATTTGTTGAGCAACTATACACATATAATTGAATTAAGAAATATGATTTAGCTTAAATTTTTTTCTAAAATAAAATTAGTAAATCTATGTGGGATAATATGTTGTCACTAAGTGAAGTATAAGTAAATTATTAACCACCCATAAAATTCACAAAATGCTTCTTGCAAATGTCTAACTAATTTGTAGACATGGTTTTGTTTGAAAATACATATAATTAACTTCTTTTTCTTTTCATCCCTTATTGTTAGCTTAGTTTGATTTTCAATTGTTTCCATTGTTTTATATTTCTTCTCATTGAGTTAAACATATTTGTGTTTATTTTTTGTTTTAACTATATTTTTTTGCCTTGATTTTTTCCCTTTATTAATTAGTACTTAATGAATTAAAGGGCATGCTTGTGAAAATATAACATCAATGGCATCTTTGAGCCTAACTAAAAATATTTTTTGAACATTATGTGTAAGTTACTATATTTAGTTTCACATTTTTATAAATTTCGTGGCCTAGAATTCTTAATAGATCACATGGATTTATAAAAGTGACTTTCTTTGTTTATATCCATCAAATGCACTCAACATTAAAAAATTTAAGCGGGCATAAACACCATCATTTATGATTTGCTTAATTGATCAATGAACTTTTTGATCTTTCATAAACCCATGTCCTTGTCCCAAAACCTCAATGAAATGAATAGGAATCCACATTTTAAAAGGGAAAAAAATTAAATTAAATTAAAAAACATGTGAAATCCCAAGATCCTCTAAAGGGTGATTCAAACAACCTCCACCATGAGCTTTCTAACTTGGTTGTCAGTGGAGAAAGTTATTTAGGTCGACCATACGTATCTCTATCAGAGATATAGATTCTTAGCTATCATTACAAAAATTCCCATGCCATTTCCCATTGTTCCAAATTGATAAATCTTACTCCCTCAAAAGTTGTAAATCTTTGAGTTGATCTAAATTATTGTGTGTAAATGTAAAGCTATAAATGAATTAATCACTTAAAATACACACATTGATGGTCTTTGGAAATGATGTATCTTAGTGTCTCATGTGTTCAAGCACAATATGGTTCCCACTCTTCTAATTTTTTATTATATTTTTCTTGTAGATAATTCTTATGTTTGGATACATGAACCAGAAATTTTGAACTCTCTAGATACTAAGGAGTATCTTCTAGTAGGATGTCATCATTGTTGTTGTGTCAAAAAAAATGCACCATTTTTAGGATGAAAATAAGGACCCTCTTTATTTTTATCTAAATTTTAGTAGAGTAACTCATGATTGTGATTTTTATATTAAATTGGCTCAAAAATTTGCAATGATCCATTAAAAACTTAGCTAAATATTTAAAAATTCATGATGTCCTTTAGCTAGGTGTAAATAAAGTCCACTACTTCTTTGTTACAAATTGTTTTATCACATTTTATATAGGCCTTACCTTTAAATGTTTGGGATTAAATATGTGTTTATGTGAATGAATGGTTTTGATTTTAGTATTTATTCACTTATTTTAACATGAATTTTCGATTGGTAAAGACTTGGCTTTCTCAAAATCTTTACTTAGTCATATTCTTGTTTCCTTATAGGATTTAAAAGATTCATAGGGCCCTCTACATTATTTCATGCATCCAATTATCATCTATGCATGGATTTAGAGTCAACTTTATTTTAAAAAATGACTAAGTCCTTTTAATGCCTAAGGGTCTCAAGATCACAACATGTAGCACGATCTCAGTGATTCACCCCCTCAGAACCTTAGGGCATTAAAAAATTAGCTCAATGAACCAAAATTTTATAAACATTAAGAAAGCTCTATGGCATTGAGGCCTTGATAAGGAAGACTCTTAGAATATCATAGTTTCAAAGTCATTACAATATTATGCTAAATCATTAAGTGCTTGAGAGGTTGAGATAAATCCATGTGGTGATGATCAAACAAGCACAAACTAAAACCTAAGAGCATCAAAAAGCTACCATGTGGAAAAGTGGGACCCATTAATAAAGGAAAATAGGTAGATAAATGATGAGGAATATAACATTGAGAAAGATCCATATGGCAAAGATTACTGTAGACATTGGAAATTTGTACACTATGATCCTAAGTGTCAAAGTACTCTTAGACCACCTTGGGACCCCCTTGGGACCAATTTATCCTTTTGACCTCTAGTTAAACCTAACCCAAGTTAGTTTGATTAAACTAGCTTAACCCAACCTTTTACCTATTTTTACCCTTCACCCTCAACTGTTGATGGTCAGGTTGACCACCAATGGTCAGGGTGCACCACCTTAACCAATAACATACAATCCACCTACCTTGATTTTATAAATATAACTTGTCTAAATACAGGTGTGATCCATTGTATGGGTGAGGTAAAATTAGGAAGTTTAATTAATGACTTGTTATAACTCTCTAGCCTTGCGTATAACAAGAGAGGAGTAAGAAGGTGAAATCCATATGTAATTATTACGAGCTTGTGTATCTAGAGTTCATTTATTTTGTAGGTTAATCATCATTGATAATCTAGTGAACCAACTAATATGTTAGAGAGTTAACTTACCACCATAGCTATGACAAAGCACCATGTACCATTACTTTGTCAGAATCACATTAGACTCCACCTATGAGTCAACAACCTTAATCAATCAACCAGTCAACTTTCTACAAGAAAAGTATTTGATTTTTATCATTCAATTACTTTATTTGCCTTTTGCATTCAGCCCAACAACAACCTAACTCCTAGAATCCCACTTTTGATCTTGTCAACTAGTCATTTGACAACCTAGATCTACACACAATAACCATTGATGATTATCTTAACCATTGATGGTCTGTCCAACCATTGGTTATCACCCTAACTATCGATAGCCAAGCCAACTAATAATGGCCACTATGGTAGCAAATTCTATCAAGCTATTTTCACCTACCTACCCCAAACCAAATCTGATTTTTGATGTCCCTACTTGTTCATATACCCCTACCTAATTTTATGAAGCAAACCCCAATCACCTAACACTAATATTAATTAGCTCATTACTATTTTTAATCATTCCTACTCTATTTCTTAATCAAGTATATCTTGTGTTCAATTTTAGTTCCTTTTGATTATTGATGCAAGTACTCTTTATTCTATTTATAAACTTAATTATTTAAAAATGTGTAGATTGATATCCCCCCAAAGAAACTCTTGCTTTTGAGATCTAGATATCACTAGGTAATCCACTCAAATATCTATCTAACAAATAAATTTGATTTAGTGTTATCTTACTTACAAGTCATCCTCCCAAGCCAAAGAGGATCTCTTCAAAATCTTTTGATTATATGTGTGCACAATCAAATAGGTTTTTTAACCATACATGTACTTAGTTTATTCTTTTCCCTTTCCAAATTAATAAGTTGAAATTCACTAAAACATTTTGGAACACTCAGTGGGACCCTTGTGTCTTTACTTGGGTTCTTATTTGCTTACATCTTGTCTCTATTCTATGATCATTAACGAAATCATAACTTTATTTTGGGCTGAAAATTAAGTGCATACATTGACTGCTTGAAAATTTGAGTTCACATAGCTTAACTTAAAAGTAAATTAATATATTGTAGCTTCACTCTTGCTTTCACACACTCAACCAAACCACTTTCATCAATTAAACATAAAAAAACCTGAGACAAGGCCTGATTGGGATTTCATCACCTAGCGGTAACCTTACCCTTTCCTGACAATCTCACTTACAGGTCATTACCAATGGGGGAAACTAACTCAGATCTTTAGTTGATTATAAATTATGGATATCAATATATATTGGCTAAGCACCCAACACCCTTATCATTGCAATGTGTGAAGTGAGGGGGTAGGCCCCAATACCAAGCCACATATTGATTCTAACATAGATTATTTTTTAGTACCTAAACACAACCTGAAACCAACCCTATACTTTTTTTATAGTACCCGATCTACAAACCAATTTCAGCCACACACCTTATTAAGGCATAAGCCAAAATTGAGATAAATAAAAACTCTAGGGTTTAACGTTTATTTTAGAGTGTGATTTGATTTATTTAATCATTTATTGTATTATCTTTGTTTGAGTAGTGATGTTGTTTTTGATTTATCTCTCCCTTATCTTGTATGGTTCTCAATCGCTAGTAGTGAAAGAATATTATAGAGAAAAACCCATCAGTAAGCCAACCTACCTCTTCTACCTCTTCATCCATGGACTACATTTTTGAAATAATATATTCTCCTCATCCCTTAGGAATTCCTACCTTCCCTTAGTAGGCTCATCAAGGAGACGTGGACTATGTTGCTTTCTTAGATAACAATCCCATAGCCTTACAACATTATCTTACAACCATGTCTTAATGTGCCCTGGATTCAACCCCACCCATAGATCCACGTTATGGCATACCTCTTTTCCTTATGGGGATCACCTCTATTTCCATAGTTACAACCCAAATTTTGGATATTCAAGCCTCCTCATCCACCAATAATCCCTTTATATCTACCATCTATAACCAATCAACCCAAACTATGAATGCACTTAAACCTTCGACTATTACTAACAACTCCACCTTAGGAGCAAGCCATCCTATAACCACCTACACTCCCTCTATAATAGGAGTGCCTAAATATATCATTACCAAACTTCCTTTAGTTAACCCAAATCCATCAACCACTACTCCACTTCAAAGGTTGGTGGTTTCCATACCCTCTACTTTATCACTAATTAGCACAAGGCTCACCACCCTTGCATTAGCCACCAACCCAACTACCAATCCTATCCAACAAGTGCCTATTACACCAAAATTTGGATACATCCCTAACCTATAAGGGCATGTACCCATACCCACTACCCAACCACCTAACTCTACCTACCCTTATGTATTTTCCACCCAACCATTGGCATCAACATACCAATATGTGGTAGCTTCCCAACCTTCTACCCACTATTAGTATGTCACCCAACCATCACACTAGTATGAATCTTAAAACCTTTTGGGTGGGAAACCCCAAGAAAAACTAATAAATATTCTTATGGATAAGATTACCACCTTAGATTCATCTATTTTAGGTTCTCATAATATCTTGTCATACAACCATATCTATAATGATCCCATTCATCCATCCATACCTATTAAGCCATATCCTACCCAATGGGAGCTTCTCAATTTATTTAAATTCCAAATTAAGGAGAATCCCCAGAAATACCTTAGGGAATTTAGGCATTCTTGTTATCTAATTAGCTATGATGATGCCCTCCTTTATACCTTCCCTATGCCTCTAGCTGGTTTGGCATTGGATTGGTATAGTTCCATACCCAAGCACTCCTTTTTCTCCTTCACCCAACTGGATCAAAACTTCTTGATCATGTTTTATTTAATATCTCCAATATATTTTCTATCACTATCCTCTACTCTATCTAGTATTTTGAGGATGAATCTATTGCCAATTTTATAGCTCATTAGAAGAGCCTAATTAACCAACTCTCCTTTTCCTTACCTCAACACAAACTCATAGATCTATTTTCTTGGGCATGTGATAAGCATATCTCCTATACAATACATCTATAAATATTATACACCTTTGATTAGTATTTTACCATGGTGTTTAAGTTATAAAATAAAGCCATTGATGAAGGGAAGCTAAAACTAAAAGACAAGAACTACACCTACAAAACCAATCAGGCCTCTTCTTTCAAACTGAAAAACTAGTCCAATACTAATACTAGGGGTAAGGGACCATGAATTTAGTTATCCTTAAATTTTCTCCTCCACCATCTATCAAAAAACCTAATTCTTCTAGTTCCTTAAATTAAAACATGAGGAACCAAAACCTTAACAATTACAAGCCATTCACTCTGCTTGGAGAATCTTATGCTTCAATCTTGGAGAAGTTATTGAAATTCATTATCATTCAACTTCCTCCTATCAAACCACCACAAAAATTTGAATCTTCTCATCTTGTACCTATTTGGTACAATGATAATGATCTGTGTGTCATCCATTGAGTGATAGGGCATGATGTTAGTAGGTGTAATACCTTCAAGAGCCTTTTTCAATCCCTCATTGACAAGGGTGAGATTTCATTGGACAACCCCAATGCAACATCAAACCAATCCCTTGACATATTTAGGAAACCTTTTTCCAACCATCTACCTACTAAGAATGAAAGCAACATGGTTTAATGTTCTCATGATGCCCATACTATTAACATGGTTCTCAACACACTCACTACTAAAGAACTTGCTAACCAACCTATCTCTCCCTCACCCTTTCCACTTATTGAGGTATCAAAGTTACATTCTCCTCTTTTAGAAATCCAAACCAAGGAAACCTCCCTTTCTCCTTCTCCACTTATTGAGGTAGTATAGCCATTAACCCCTCCTTTGGCTGACATAATAGATAAAACACCCATTTTAACTTTCTCATCAACCATTGAGAAACCTACTACCAATTCAAAAATCATTCCCAAGGAGGAAATCCCCATGGAGGAGACACATATCTCAACCTTATATATTTTGATTTAGGAAGAGGACAAGGTTACCATCCCAGTGTCTCAAACTATGGGCTTATCTTTTAAGTCCACTATTCAAGGAATAAAACTAGCTTACAAACCATTATTTTGGTTAGTGAAAAAATTGGAATTTGTCTCCAACCATAACATATATCGATACACCTTATGGAATCAATTAGGGATACCTTATATCACCAAGCAATATCCTCTAATCATACCAACCCACCACTTCCACTATATAAACTCCTACCTTATCAACCAAACCAATAGTAACCTCTACCAATCCAACAATCCCTCAACCATCTAGGACACCTAAACCACAATTGACCAAATCACCTTCTCAAACCAAAATGACTAAACCAATCAAGAAGCTTGGCACCTTTCCTACTTAAAATCTTAACCACCCATCTGTGAAGGTAGAGCTTTCCTCACCAAAACCAACAAGCAAGTGCCAAGCCAAAGCAACCAAAGAGGTAAAACCACCCAAAGGCTCAAAGCCATAAATTTTAGCTCCCTCAAAATTTACCTCCATTTTTGGACCTCATCCCTCTAATTTGAGCAAGAAACCCATTATCTCTTCCAAAACCCCACTATCTCTTTTGGTTATACCTTCACAATTGCTTTCAAATGTACTTCTCTTCACTACACCAACAATACTTAGGCTACTTGTATTAC
Organism: Torreya grandis; assembly: GCA_037957365.1. Taxonomy (NCBI): domain Eukaryota; kingdom Viridiplantae; phylum Streptophyta; class Pinopsida; order Cupressales; family Taxaceae; genus Torreya; species Torreya grandis. The sequence continues at coordinate 3,226,074 of JARHVA010000832.1, read as the reverse complement.
AATATTCCACCTCTATCTCATTGACCTACTTATCTAAATAAAGACCATCAACCAAGTGGACCACATTACCTAAATCACCTACCACCAAAATTGCTTCCAAATAATCTTCCACCTCAACAACCAAAGCCAAGACCACTAATCCTTTACCACCTTTAGTTGAATCCTACTCGACCATTTTTCATAGGTTATTACAAAATTATTATTTAATCCTTCCCTACCATTAGGTTCTTTGATCCTCTTGCTTCAAAACCCATCTGGTACAATGACCACCAACTGTGTTCTTATCATAATACACCCAACCATGACACATAGAACTATAAAGCTCTCCAAACCATTATCCACCAGCTTTACAATGAAGATGAACTTTTAATAGATTAACCTCCTTTAAGCCCTATATTGATCCCACCAACAACCACACCTACCCAATGCTTTCCTACTCCTCCACTCTCACCTCAGAGTGAAGATGAGTCTAACCAATCTCCTACTCTAACTCCTCCTATCTATACTATCAATGTGGTCAAAAGATCATAATAAAAGGATAAAGGAAAGGCTAAGGTATCCATTCCATGGATATATCCAAATTCAACATCCCAACCAACCCAAACCCATCCATCCCCATGTTTGACCAAACCCAAGGTTTCTATTTTAGGTACCTCCCAATCTAACCCTTCTAAATCCATCAAGAGAGTTATCTTCAAACAACTTCACGAGACCCTAATGAATATGAGATTGTATGATTTGATCTCTACCTCTCCCCATCATCTCTAATCACTCATAGAGGTGTTGAAATTATTAGAGATCCAATGTAAAGACCCTTAACTTTTAGTAGCCTTTGTTAGTGCCCTTCAAATTTCTAACCTTTTTACCTTTAAAGATTTAGAAATACCCTTTATCCATTCAGATGACCTAGATACCCCTCTCTTTATTACCACATACATCAACCAAACCCACATTAAATAGGTCATGATTGATGGAGGAGCTAGTATTAACATCATTTCCTCCCATGTCTACAACCTACCAGACAATATCATGTATGAAACCTCAGCCATCCTATAATCATTCAATGATACCATGGTCACTACCTTAGGGACTATTGTCTTTCATATCCATTTGGGACCCCACACACTCCCAAAACTCTTCTATGTAGTGAAAGGAAAATTCCAATACAACATTTTATTAGGATGAACCTGGATTTGTTCCATGGGTTACATCCCCTCAAGCCTTCACCATTTCATCAAGTTTGAGCATGAAGGCTATGTTATCACCAGCCAAGTTGACCTAAGCCATTTTTTTACATGCAACATGACATATCTCCCTAACAATGTCATCATACCCCCATCTAGCACACCCTCGATAACTAAAGACCAACCTTTGACAACAAAATTGGATGTCATATCCCCTTCCACCAATGAGGCATCCACTAGTTCCTCTATCCCTTTGGACCAAATCCCCACCATGGACCCTTTGGAATAAATGTTCCATCATCTTTTATAAGAGGAATATTTCCTTTTATCCCTTGATGATTTCCATACTCCTTATGAGTATAGGCAACTCACTAACCAACTAGGATATGACCCCAATGTTAGGTCTATTGTTCCCTTTGGACCTCCCTACTTTAAAACGTATTTCATCTATAGGGGACTTGAAAAACCCCTTGATTCTTCTACCACATCTCTTTCACCCTAACCATTTACTACTAGTTTTTCCTACCTAGATAAACCAAGCTTCACCAAGACATACCTTCATCATTGTGCTTGGAAAATATTTGGTCTCAAGAAATATGAGCATGGCCCATGTGAATTGGTCACCATCAAAACCAAAAAGTTGCAAAATAAGCAGAGCCTTGGTTTCATCCTACCAAATAAAAATTAACCTAAACCACCTACCACCATTATTTTTGAAGAATATACCCCTTCCTCACCAACCTCTCCTCAGCCTACATGTTATGATGATGACATGATCCCACCTAACTTTTTTTGGTCAACATGATTAGCCTAAGACCCCTAATTTATCAAAAGGAGGGGGTGATCATAACCATCCCTTTGATGCATCTTGAGATTATAGGATAAGAATCTCCTACTATTAACATTTTTTAGTGTCAAGATGATGATTCTATTCTCACCTATCTTATTTCCCTAGATTCTTCAATCCATAAATCCCTTCCTCTTGAGACCTTGACCATGTTGAATAAATCCACCATAGATATCAACTTGGGTAATTTGTATAAACTTTACATTATCAAAATTGGCCAATAAATGAATGCCAAGGAACTTTGGGACTTTCCCTCTTTCCTCTAAGACCATAACATGGCATTCACTTGGTCTCATAGAGATATGCTTTGGATTGACCCTACTATTTCCACCTGTAACATAGTCACTCATTACGACACAAAACCCATCAAATAAAAACTTCAACACATGCACCCTTACATAGCCCTTCTCATCAAAGAATAGCTTCAACATCTTCTATCTGTTAATTTCATTCAACCCATTGACTACCCCCAATGGGTCTCGAATGTCATGCCTATCCCCAAATCCATAGGGGGACTATACATTTTTGTGGACTTTCATGACCTCAACCTTGCTTACCCCAAGGATGAATTTCCTGTAATGAGCATCAACTAGCTAGTTGATCTTGTAGCTAGCCACAAGATGTTATCTCTCATGGATAGATTTTTGGGATATAATAAAATCATAATTGCTCCCAAATATCAACACAAAACTACCTTTACCACCCCATGGGGAACCTTTTGCTATAGAGTCATGCCTTTCAGGTTAAATAATGCTAATGTGACATGAATTATATATTCTATGAACTTATGCATAAGATTATAGAGGACTATGTTGGTGACCTTCTCAAAAAATCAAAACTTTGAAAGGATCATTGAGCCATTCTCAAGATCATCTTTAAGTGCCTCATCCACTACCATGTTTTCCTTAACCTCAAGAAGTGCATTTTTTGGGTCCTGTCAAGAAAGATCCTTGGCTATATCATCTCCCTTCATGAAATCAAAGTTGAGCCTACTAATATCAAAGCAATCCTCAACATTCTTCCTCTAATTAACCTTAAGTAACTCCATAGTTTGTAAGGGAAGCTCCAATCCATTTGTCACTTCATCTCCCAGATTTTGGATGGATTCCAACCTTTCCACCACCTTCTAAAGAAGGATGTATCTTTTAAATATAATAGTGACTACCAACAGGTCTTTGATTTACTCAAAAGGTACCTTTTGTCTCCACCTATCCTCACCCCTCCCAAGGATGACCAACCTTTATGCCTTTATATCTATGCCACTAACCATTCTCTAGGGGCAATGTTTTCTCATCAAGATGAATACCATAGAGATCAAGCCATCTATTACATTAGTTTCATGCTTGTAGAGTATGAGACTCGGTACACCCATACCAAGAAGCTTTGTTTGGATTTAGTATTCATCTCAACCAAGCTTCACCACTACCTTCTTAACTAAAAAAACTATGTCAAAACCAACAATGACTTGCTTAAGTACATGCACTCCAAGCCATACCAAATCTATCATATGGGCAAGTGGCTCATGATCTTAGAAAATTTTGACCTTGAGTGCCTTTATAAAAAGTTAATTAATGTAAAATTCATTGTTGACCAAATAGCTAAAGCACCTTTAACAAACAACTAACCTCCTCCTCTTAAGTTCTATGATGAGTCCATCATGACCCTCTCTCAATTAGATTTTACCTATTAAGTCACCATGTTATTTAATGGATCAAAGTGGTAACATGGTGGGGGAGTAGGTATTATCCTTATCCCCTATGATAGTGAACCTCTCCCTTTGTCCTTCAAGTTTGATTTTGAATGTACCAATAATATGATTGAGTATGAGGCCTTAGTGATAGGCCTTCAAACTAACTCAGCCGTAGGAGTCAAAATAATCAATATCTTTGGTGACTCCCAGCTTGTTGTCAATCAAATCAATGGATCTTACCAATGTAATAATGATGTCTTGTAGAAGTACAAATAACTAGTTGACAAACTCTTAGCATCATTTGAACACTACCACATCTAGTCAATGCTACGATCTACTAATAAGTTCACCAACATCATGGATTATCTTGCCTCTCAAATACCATCTACACCCTCAGATTCTAAGATATCTATCATTATCCAAAAACTCATATAGCCTTCTTATGTAAAACTAGATTCTCCCACCATTTTTAATGTGGAGGAGACCCAACCTGACCTTTGGTATCAATAGACATTTGACTACCTTAACCTTGCCATAGTTCCTTCTGGTCTTTCAAGGAATGTTCAAACATAATTTATCCATAGTACCTCATGTTATACCATATTAGGAGGTATATTTTATAAACATGGATTTTATGGTCTCCTCTTTCATTGTCTACATAGTCATGAAACCTCTCACACTATTAAGGAAATATATGATGGTATTTGTGGGGGACACTTTAGTGGCCTTGCTATAGCTAAGAATATCCTTTGCCTAGGATATTAATAGCCTAAACTTAACTAAGACTATTTTTTTTATGTGAAAAAGTGTGTTAAGTGTCAACAACATGCCAATTTTCATCATGCACCTAGCCATAGTCTTCATGTTTCTACCAATTTCTAACCCTTTTCACAATGGGCTCTAGACCTCATTAGTGAAATTAATCCCCATTCCTCATAGAGACACTAATATATCAGCACTATGGCTGAATATTTTACCAAGTGGGTAGAGGCTATTCCTCTAGTCTTGACCAAAATAGAAAAAATGTCAACTTTATCAACAATAATATTAGTTGCCGCTTCTATGTTCCTCATAAGATAATCATTGAAAATAGTAAATCCTTTAAGAATAAGCAAGTCTAGGGTCTATGTGATGTGTTTTTAATTAATTTAAGCTTTTCCTTACCCTATTAACCTCAAGAAAATGGATAGGTAGAGGCCTTTAACAAAACTCTTAATAACATGCTAACTATAATGGTCAATGCATTGGGTCAAGATTGGCATGTGCACATCCCCTTTGCCTTATGGGCATATTGTACTAGCATTAATACCCTTACACGTGATACCAATTTCTCTCTTGTGTTTAGAGTAGAGGAGATCTTGCCTCTTGAAGTCCAAATCCCATCCCTTCACATATCTTTACAAGATCTTATTTTTTAGGATGATTATCATTAGCACTGTTTAGCTTATCTTGAGCTACTTGATGAGAGTTATTTAATAGTTTTTACCCATATCCATGTCTATCAATTTCATGTCAAGAATCCTTGTAACAAATTCTTTAGAGTGTAAGAATTCAATATTAGAGACCTCATCCTAAAGGAAAATCAACATGTCACCAATATGGACAAAAATAAGTGGGGCAAGTTTCTTTCAATTGGATTAGACCTTATATTATAACCCATAAGTATGGATTAGGGGCTTACCAGTTATCTTCTATTTAAGGCCACCTAAAACCTAAGCCCCTTAATGCTTTGAATCTACATCTATTCTTTTATTAATAAGTATCAAGCTCACCTTTTGTTTAACTCAAGTTCATCCTTTGCTATCCATCCACATTATATCTCCCTATTTTAGGGGAAACCAATTAAAACTAATTATTGTGATTATTTGTGACCATAAACCTTATATTTAATAATGGGTACTATAGCTATACCCATGGCATGGTTCTCATGGTATTTTCCACCCCTTCACAAGATATATCTTGATAGATTTCACCAAGATATATGAATAGCGGCCACAGGATTAATGTTGAATTCTTGTAGAGGTAGAATGAGAGCTCTGAAAACAAGAAAATTCCACAAAGGAAATGTTTGCATTAGCCACTTTAAGATAAAAGAAAGTACATATGGGGTGAGATTAGGTCACCAAAAAGGTAAAACTCTAACTCACAATTAGAACCCACTTAAAGGTAAATGGCCCCTAATGACTTAATTAACTAACCTCAGTAAGCTAAAAAGATGTGTATGTAAAACCACTGGGTGGGAAAAATCCTACACTGACACCCCCTGAAGCATAGCTTAGGTGGGTAGAAAAATTGGGTCCTAAAAATAGGGCCTAATGAGGTACCTAAGTACAATACAACTCCCATAAAATGGGGTAAAGGATAAAACTCATAGGAAAAAAACTCCTCCCCAAAAGAAAGTAAAGAAAAGAAGAGGGCTAAAAATCCCCACTAAGGTCTATAATTGACTATAGCCATCTAGTGTCCCCCATAGGAATGCTTGAAAGTGACTTTAAATTAGAAGTAGATTTAGTAAAGAGTGGATTACCTTAGAACAATGAGTTTTTCCACCAAGTACCTAATGGATCTTCAACTAAGGTGTAATTCCTATGAAAGGAATGATACACATACTATGAGGTAGGTAGCCTAACTACTCTATGATAATATGGTATAATAGAAGTAGAGGTAAAGAAGGTCTGTAGAATCCTCTATAACTATGGAATAAACTACCTGATGTCTATCATGTCTTAGATCAGTAGATCATTACCTTATAATGTCAAAAGTAGACCAGAGGTAGGTGTATCAATAACTAACTCTTGAATATCTAGAAGGTGACAAAGAGATGATGGAGATGCATCCACTTCACTATTGTAGTCATCTATAGAATAAGAGTTGTCAATATCAAAAAGAATCTCAATCTCAAAGGTGTCAATAGGTATAGGTGAGTCTAAAAAGGAATCTGAAAGAGAGTTAGGAGCAAAGTGTGAGAAGATTATAGCTAAGACTGATGATCAACCATTCCCATAGCCAAAATAGTGTCACTATGTAACTCTCTAATGTACACTAAATCTGGAGTGAATTCAACTCACATTCTCAAACCAAGGTGAGTGATCTAGTAGACTGATAAGAGATTAGTTGAGAGTGATGGCATACTTGAAAATTATTGAATGTTCCACCACTCACTTCAACATACACTCTCCTAAGAACTTTTTTAGAAGTTTTATCACCCAGTTGTATAGAGGACATGTCACATGGTTCTAAAGAACTAAACTCAATATACGAAGAGGCCATGTGATGTGAAGTACCAGAGTCAATGACCCATGTAGGAGGAGTTATAGGCACAACTACAACTAAGGCTTTGCCCTTATGTTTCCCATTGTTATTCTCTTTTTCCTTTTCTTTGCTAGATTCATTTGCCTTAGTAGATTAATGGGTTGATGAAGATGTTCGATAGAATCCAGAACACCTATGCTGTTCTAAATAAGAAGGCTATTAAGGTGCTTAATTTGTTTCTTCAAACATTTACTCTCATCATGCTTACCTTAACAATGCCCACATTTTATCCAATCTTTCTTAGGCTTATGACTGGAAGAAGAGGTCACATTTTTTGATTTGAAGGTGGAAATATTTTTACCCTTATCAACATTTTTCTTGCTCTACTTTCTCTCCCTACTATTAAAAGCCTTATATTTCTCAATAATAAATTCATGAGATTTATATTACTTCATTGTGCCCATATGTATCAACTTATCTTACTCCCAAATCAAGTTCATAACAAAGGTATCTAAAAAAGCCATCTTCTATGTAGTGTTAAGAGTACTCTTAGTGGCATGAAAATTGGACACAAATATAAAATATTCATGACCTAGTTTATAGTGTATTGACATAACAAGTTGTTCATCTTTCTTGTCAATTTCACATGTTTTCAACTATAATCTTAAAAGTTTAAACTTGGTGAAAAAATATTGAAGAGTGTCAAAGTCATCTAGGCTCAATCTAATGAGCTCATTTTTTAGATTATATATTCTCATCACATCCTACACTCCAAAGAGCTTGGACAGTGTGTTCCACACTTTAGTAGGTGCTTTGGTAGATTCAATGTGAAAGAGTAGATCTAGGGAGATTGAGAGACACAGTAGTCGATGAACAATGTCACAATGGTTGAACCATTTGATTTTCACTCTAGCATCAGTAGGTTTAGTCTTAGTTCCCATTATAATTTGATGGTAACCCTTAGATTGCAAGATGATTTCCATTCTAGGTTTCCATTCATGATAATTAAATGGTGTAAGTGAACTAATAGAGATTGAATCCATAGTGCAAAAGTAAATATTGTTTTAGTAAGTAAATAAGAATGTAGAAAAAGAAAGAATGCATAACACAACACAGTACCCCCTTAGAACTATCAGTAGTGACCCCTTTAAATGTTTCAAATACAAGCATGCTCATATAGACATTAGATTCAACTAAAAATGTGTCTTGATCAATAGGTACATAAGTACAAAGAACTAGAGGGACATCAAATTTAATCAATAATACATCCAAGAAAGAGTACAATAAGGATGAAGTGAGATTTAAGCCATTATACTAAAAAAAAGGATTTTAAAAAATTTAAAAATAATACCACCAATGCGTAGAGTTTAAAAAACTATGCACTTTAAAAAAAACTTCACCCAAAATGAAACTATGGATTGAAAGTTGACACTTACAAGTTCTTACTCCCACATATCCCTAGACTCTTTCCAAAAATTGAAAGTTTTTTCCAAGATTGTGTTTTTTCATCTAAAAATCCAAAAATGGCAAAAAAAATTAATTTATTTCTTCATTACCTTTCACCTAAAATTTGATGCCCTCTTGAAGATCACGCAGGTTTCCAAGATTGCTTTACTTCAGGTTTTTCAACTGCTTCAACTTAAAAAGAGTAACAAGTAGTGACCCTTTAAAAACTTGGGTGGGTCTTGCTAGTGCAAATTAGGTTCTTCTAACTACTTTACTTTAGTCATAAAATTTAGTAAGACTGCCTCCAAAACCTAAATTGGTCTTGTAGTGTCTATTGAGTTCTTGAACAACAACTACTTTGGGCTTACAAATAGTTACAACTAAAAAAAGTAAGAAGTAATTGACCCTAAAAAACCCAAATGGGTCTTGGTAGTGTTGATCAAGTTTTTGAAGTCTGAATTTTGAAACCTGATTACTTGCAAGTAGTTTCCTTAGAGAAGCTTGATTACATCCAAGTAATTACCTTGGAGAATCCTGATCACTTCCAAGTAGTGTAATTCAGCTTTCTTGGATGGATTTATTTAACTTTAGGAATTAGAAGTAAAGTAATGCTGAAAACCTAATTTTTTTTACAAGTAAGTTGTATCACTTCAAAAACTTGATTTGGTCTAGAGGCAAATTTTTGGGGTTTGCAAGCTTGATTACTTCATCCATATGGATGTCTGACTAGATGGAAGAAATTGATTTTTTAGAAAAAACCATGAATTTTCTCAAAAATCTAAGAGAAACCCATTTTAGATCTCAAAAAAACCCAAAAAATATATGAAAATGGATTTTTCATCAAAGTCCTTTTGACATTATTTTTGAGGTGGATTAATAAAATGCCTCCAAATTCAAAAATGGTAGTTGTATAGTATGAAAAAATAACAAGGTGAGTGCAAGAGGATCTTACTAAAGGAAATAAATGCATGAGGATATCAGGAAAGATATGGTACCATGATAGATCTCACCAAGATCTCTGAATAATAACCACATGATGAATGCTAAACTCTTATAGAGGTAGAATGAGAGCTTTAAAAATAAGAAAATTTCACAAAGGAAATGTTTACATTAGCCACTTTAATAAAAAAAAAGTACATCTAGGGTGAGATTAGGTCACCAAAAAGGTAAAACCCTAACTCACAATTATAACCCACTTAAAGGTAAAACCCATAATGACTTAATTAACTAACCTAAGTAAGCTAAAAAGACATGTAGGTAAAACATCTAGGTGGGAAAAAGCCTACACTGACAGATCCCCATGATCATTGTCACCTAAACCTCTTTACACTTAATCAACCTTCTTGTGCTTGTATTTTTTCCTTCATAGAGGTGAACCCTTAAGTCTATATAAGCAAGTCTATTTCAAACAAACAAGTAAAATCCACACCAATAGCAATCATGGGTCGTTCCTTGCATTTGCAGATTACTCCCTCGAAGGACAACTACATAAGCATATCTAAAATTTCACAAATATAAGGTAGACTACTCCCTTGAAGGGCAAATATCAAAAAGCCTTGAACAAAGCATATAAACTTAGACCCCTCCATTTAATGATGGATAAGTAATGAATTTTTCAAAAGCATAACAATTTTTTGGAAGCTTCTCTCATCGATCAACTTCTCATATATGATAAAAAAGTAGAAGACCCATTATCACAATCATAACCATAATAAAAGAAAATTAATCTTGAAAGCTACAATCAAGTCTCAAACAACATAATAAGGTAAAATCCTTAATCATCTTTCATAAGTGGACTTCTTTCAACAATCAGTCTACATAGTTTGACATAGACTTATTTATATTGACTCTTTGAAAACCTATAGAATAGGCATGCTATTCTCACAATAAGGTTTCATTTTCACCTATCTCCCCTTTACTCACAATAAGAAATGGATTTTTGATCTTACTTAGCATTTTTTAGTTATGACACCTTATTAACCAACTAACAAGTGCTAATGTGAAGCATTCTAAGGGCTTAGGTTCATTAAGACAATCCAAATATGGTTCTATTGTTTAAGTCCTTGTCAAAGAAGAAGCATCATGCCCTCTTCTTATCCTATCATGACTAGTTGATATTTTCATTAGGGAATTTGTCTCTTGGTTATATTGCTTATTCTCCTATTTAGTGTTTTTAGTTACCTTACCTTATGTGCTTTACCTTAAGCAAGATAACAACAACCATAATCATAATATGCATATCCATGTGTGTCATAAGCAACATCATAATCATAATCACAACCATAACAATCATAACAAAACCTTAACAACCATGGGAATTAAAATAATCAACCACTTTCCTCCACATGTTTGAAATATAAATAATGGAATCCAAATACTCATTAATATTTAGCATGTCATTAGCAACCAGTAAACATAACCATATATCAAAACCATCTCATGCCTAGCTAAGCCTATATCGGTGTCTAAAATCCATAACATAAACATCAAGCCATAAACCATTAACATGAGCATAAATAATTATCATATGTATAACTCATGAGTCAAATAACATTATAATGTGTACAAGTAGATAGATGTCTCTATTTCTCAAAATGTACATCCCACCATATTGGCTCATAGGCTAGAATCAAAATGATATACAAATTATCATAATCTAGATATGTCATGTCTATGCCCTAGTGGAACCACAACCTCCTTGAGCACTATTGGATCCTAGTGCCTACCCACCTACTATATGTAATAATCCCCTAACTATCCCTATCTATCTAGCTATAGATGCCACCCACTACCCTAGTGTCACCACACTAGTACCATCTACCAAGTTAGCCCTATATTCACCCCATCAGAGCTCCTATAGACACTGTGTCAAAAGTATGGCCTCATAATACCATAGGTCCTCCACTATATCTAGATATCATTCCATAAGTATGGTACTTGGTGGTCCTACTAGTGCTACCACTAGTCCTCCCCTCTATCTAAAGGTGTCCCTCTCTTGGGTCACCAAGTCTAGTGAGGTCCTGGCTTGATCCCTCTCACCTATCATGGTGGTAAATTAACCCTATAATGTCAAAATATATCCTTGCAAGGTGGACACATACCCCTATATTACCTATAATTATGCTTGTACAATAGCTACCACCACTCTTACCTATTCATCAATGCTAGTCCCTTATGCTCTCTGACCCCTCTCCTAGTTAGATCCACATATATCTACCCCATACCTCCATCATCCCTACCAATGTCTACCACTACATATATAGGCTGGTACCATTCCATGTACCCATCTATGAGCCCAAAATCATCTATCTATACCCTAGATAGTAGTTCCTCTTAGTCTAACAAAGTAGGCACAAGATATGGATTTGGTAATAAAACCTCTGAATCCTCTTGCCTATACCTAGGGAACACATTTTGAATAACCCTGCACAAGGCCAAATTGCCTCCTCACCCTCTCAAATGGGATGAGCTCCACCTCCCCATCCTACTTGCCTAGTATCCATTTATAGCTCCGAAGGGAGAGTGTCTACCTCCTATATCTAGGCCATATTGGAAACTAGACATAAAGCCTCCAAGTGATGTCTCCTATCACTAGTGTGCCTAATATAGCCCTAAACCACTCCACATTGTGTGCACCACCTCTTTCATCTAATGTATAAAAATATCCCCTCCATCACATGAAACCAATGAGGAACTCATTCTATGTGTATCCTACCAATAGTAAACCCACTAGCCTCAACATCTTAATGTGATCAAACCCAACAATGTAGAACTAGGTTGACATTGATGTCAAACTTCTTATGGGCCCTGAACCCCTACAACTCCTTTTATATTTGTATTACAAGAATAGGAACCCAATTGAATATAATTCAACCTAGTAATAGCTTGAACAGTACCCCTAGTAAAAGTATGGTAACCTCTTACTATTCAAGTTGGGAAGCACAAATCATGAAATGGTAATCATAAGCATGGTCATGAGTCTCCTCTCTCCTAGAGCCCTCTAATACAAATAATTATACCTAAATCCCCTACCATGTCATCTAACCTAGTCACTATCATCCCCATAAAAAATCTTGATGTGATCATCCCAATACTCTCACTCTATATGATATATAAAATCATAGTAGAGAGGAAGTTGAGTGATATTATGAACATTCTCTGATAAGATAGTCATCTCGTTGATCATCAATAGGAAGGTGTTTGTAGCGGGATCCCATATCTCAATGAATGCTACAACTATGGATGCATCCTGAGCCACATGTTGATAGTGCCTCATCATTCCCAACCCTACCTCCTCTATGTGGGCCCAGTTGGCTAGGGTCATCTCCTAATGGATCTCTATAAATATACATGACACTCGATCATGCATATGTATTTTTTCCCTAGCTTGCATTAATTTAAAAACATGGACTAGTTACCTACACTATTATTATATATGCTACCCTTTAAGCAACTAACCCATTTATTTATCCATCCTAACTATCTACCCACTACCTTATAATTTTTCCCTATAAACCTACAACACCAACCTATACCGAGTAAGCAAACATGGAATTTACCTCAACATTTTTTCCTTAGCTCTTTTTCCCAACCTTATATTTTAACCTAGTCAACTATCAATAGTCATGGTGACTGTTGATGGTCAAGCATCCATGTTTTTTAGGGTGTTGATTATTGATAGTCACTATGGGTGTTCTAAAGCTAGAACAAACAAACCCTATCTACCATAAAAACTACCTAAATAATAAACTAAACTAACCTAATTTTCTACCTTCCTCTCTACCCACCCAAATTACCTACTTACCCTCTCAATTCCTCATTTTACTTGCACATTTACCCAAAACCCAAACTAAGGCATAACCCTAATAACTAACCTACCCTACCCTTAACCCAAAACACATCAAAATCTAACTAAACTATGAATTTCAATGACACCCCTTACCTCATTTCATGACTACCACCGTAGAGTCTGTCATAGGCTTGCCCATCCTCATCCATGATTATGAGCTCCCTACATCTTAATGGTTCTCTAGGTCCACCCTCCACCTTCGAAAACACTATTAGTAAAATATTCACCATGAAACACCAAAACTAGAGCTTGAATTCAAATTACTTCAAACATAACAATGAGTGAAAATTGATTCAAATTTCACTTTTACCTCAAAATTTAAGGGTTTCCACCTTAACCATCAATGGTTAGGGTGACCATTGATAGTCAAACTTGGGGAACCTAACTATGATGATCAAGTTTCCCCACCTTTTTTATCCTACCTTGAGCAATCCCTCTTTAAGCAAACTCAAAATCAACTCACTCACCCATGGAGACTACCTTTTGTACCCACCCCAACCACCTCATCACCTCACCATTGGTCCATTTCAGCCTAGGTAGCATGCATTTTGTGACACTTTTTTCCTAGTGTTTTGACCATAATGACAACATTACCATGTTGATCCTTTATGAACTTGCACCACTTTACACTAACTTAACCCACTTGTGTCTTTTTGGGAGTAATTCTTACCTTGAATACCCATGACACTTGACTAATTTATGTTTTCATCATGAGTACTTCCTACCTTGGATACCCATTGAAACACAAACACCACTTTAAAGACTTCTTACTATACCCATCTCCCATGCCTAAATGTGGTCATGCAGTCTACTTGTCCATTATCCTCCTAACACTAACCTAAGTTTTTACCAACTATGACAACCTAGTCAATGCATGATCTTGGTTATTATACCTTTTTCTCATAGTTTTTGCACTTATTTTAACTTTAGTGCCCAACTTCTCACCCACCTTCATGATGTATACCTTCATCATTACCTTTATCCACCTTATCAAATTTGCACCTGATTCTATTTTACCTCATCACCTCTCAGTTTGAGGGGGAACACATATTCCCATGCTCAGGGCAATCAAACCTTTGACCAACATCAATTTTTGTTTTGTATCTTATTGATTTAAGCCACATAATAAAAGGGGTAAAATGTATACATCAAAAATCCACACATTATGATCTTGAGTGTTGAATTACCCTTAGCCCACCTTAGGACCAATTTAGCCTTATGACCTCTAGCTAAACCTAACCCAAGTTAGTTTGATTAAACTATCTTAACCCAACCTTTTACCTATTTTTTCCCTTCACCCTTGACCGCCAACCATCAGGTTGACCATTAATGGTTAGGTTAACCATCGATGGTTAGGTTGACTATTGATTGTCACCTTGACCATCAACAGTTAAGGTGTACCTTTTTAACCACCAACATGTAGGCCATCCACCTTGATTTTCTAAATATAACTTATCTAAATCTACATGTGAGCCATTACATAAATGAGTTAAAATTAGGAAGCTTAGCAAATGTGTTGTTTCAAATCACTTACCTTACTTATAAGAAGGGAGGAGTAGGAAGGTGAAATCCATCTATAATTGTTAGCAAGAACTTATATATCTAGAGTTCCTTTGGTTTATTGGTCAATCATTATTAGTAATCTAGTGAACCAATTACTACATCAAAGATCCAACTTACCACCATATCTCTACTAAAGAACCAAGTACTGTTACTCTATCAAAATCATGTCAAAATCCACCAATGAGTCAACTACCTCAATTAATCACCCGATCAACTTTTTACAAGATAAGTACTTGATTTTTAGTGTTCAATTATTTTATTTACCTTTTGCATTTAGCCCAATAACAACCCAACTCCTAGAATCCCCCTTTTAATCCTATCAACCAACCATTTGATAACCCATATCTACACACAGTAACCATCAATGGTCTATCCAACCACCAATGGTTACCCTAACCATTGATGGTCACCTTAACCACTGACAGTCAGCCCAACCACTAACAGTTGCTATGGTAGTAAATTCTAGCAAGATTTTTTCACCTACTTATCCCCAACCAAATCTGATTTTTTGTGTCCCTATATATTTAGAGACCCCAATCACCTAACACTAGTATTAATTAGCTTATTGTTATTTTTAATCATTCCTAGTCTATTTCTTAAGTATCTCTTGTGTTCAATTTTAGTACCTTTTGATTATTGATGCATGTACTCTCTATTCTATTCATGAACTTAATTATTTACAAATGCGTGGATTGATATCCCTTGAGCAAGCTATTACTTCTAGGATATAGCTATCACTATCCAATCCACTCAACTATTTGTCTAATAAAGAAATTTGATATAGTGTTATCTTACTTGTAAGTCATCCTCCCAAGCCAAAGAGGAGCTATTCAAAATCTTTGAATTCTACATACACATAGTCAAATAGGTTTTTCAACCATACCCATACTTAGTTTCTTATTTTACCTTTATAAAATAGTAAGTTGAAATTCACTGAAATAATGACATTAGAATATATTGAGAACTAAGATTGATGGCCCATCTAGCTATTAAAAATTTTAGGTGCCTAAGATGATTGTGCATCAAGTTTGGAAATATTAATCAAAGTTTAGTTGGTTCCTTACTGACTAAAAGTCCCTAAAGTGATATATTTTGGGATGTTAAATAAGATAATTAATCCAAAATCCCTTGAAACAAAGATAGGGATGGATCTTTCATTTAATCAACCCCTAAAATTAAAAGCATAAGACTACATAGGGAATGGTGCAATGACAATCCTAATGAAATAACAATGAAAATCTACAACAATATTGGAATATAATCACAAATAACCCAAAATTTAATGAAAATTAATCAATATGGCATGAGTCATCACATGGTGTGAACATAACATAAGGCTAAGGAGAGATAATGAGCATAATAGATAAAATTTAGACTTTAATATGCATGGTATATTAACTACAAATTATGCTCAAGTTGATGGATCTATCAGAATCCTAACTACATTCTCGAATCATCATTTAATATTTTAACTACTCCAATAGTGGGCTGAGTGAACTTCAAGGATAGATTTTTCTTTATAATGGAAGTTTTTTTCCTTTGTAATGGTCGACACTTTGTGTAGAGAAACTTTGTCAAAAATGTAACATAACTTTTATTTATTTAGTCATTGTATTATACTCATTGAGTGTGGTCCATTATTCCTATTTTTGAGTTTTGATTATGTAAGAGGATTGATTTTATGCTTAGTAATGGTGGTAGATGCGGTAATTATATTGTTTCTAAGCTGATCTACTCCCTTGATTTTATTTCACTCTCTTTCAAATGCTCTACACTTTATGTGTTTTTAACTATAAAGTGTTCCAAAAGCTTTTGGGTAGTCTGCTACAAATATTTGAGTGTTTTTATTTGGTGAAGAGTTCATAAGTCAAGCATATAAATTTATGTCCCTATAAACTTTCCTATTATGTCCCTACAATTTTGTGCAACTACTAAATCACGTATATCATGGTATAACTATGACTTGGCATTCTCTAGTTTTCAAACATTGGTATTTTCTTAACTAGAAAAATTATTTCCTGTTCTTCCTTCCCCTATTTTTATGTTTTTTTGAATTGATGCACTTTGTATTATTTTATAAATTGTTAAATTCAAGCTCAATGGAAACTAGCAATAAAGTCTAATCAGCTAATAAGAATCTCAAGCATTTATCAAAGATAGTCATTGAGTCTATAGTGGTAATAGCTCATATGTTTTGATTAAAATTGGGCTAAAATGCCCAGTCCTTAGATTAAATTAGCCTCCTTCCTAAAATTAACAAGGGGATATCTTTATCCCTTTCATTGTCCCCATTTTTCTCTTTGGAACACTCAACTCGATGAGTGACTTTAGAATCATATTTTTTGGGTGAACAACAAATTAGACTTATTTTAGATGTGTTAGTTGATTTTTCAGTGTCTGTTATGCTGAAGGATGATCTAACATGGCACAATTTTGGATACTTACTTCTAACATGTTGTGTGGCATCAAGATGCTAGAAAGTGGACATGGATTGTAAAGCATTAACATAAATTTTTTGAAACATGTGTTATGTTGTAAATCAAGATGCATGCACATAAAAGTGTTTCAATGCTATGAGTTGGTGCACAAAATTGTAGTAATGGTGAAATGTGCGTTGTGATGCATGGGATTATATAATTTTTGAATTATACAAACTAGTTTGATATGAGGGTCTAGGATCTACAAGTGTTTTGTAATTCTAAAATAATATAGAAGTTATGACTATTATGATTCACTTCCATATAAGTATAAAAGATGTGAGAGTCATGAAGTGTATTTTTGTGTAATACTTTTAAATATGTGAGTGTTATGTGACAATGTGCATAATATTTCCCTAGTGTTGTATGGTAGCTTGGGGTGAGCCAATCAAACTAAGCAATTCATAATGATATAACACTAATGTTGTAATTATGGCATATAGATTGATATGTCAATCATTCTAGAGAGGTCCTTGTGATCATGTGTTACCATAGATTATACTAAGTAAGTGAAGCATCAAATTAGGAATGTTGATTATGATGTTACCAATTGAAAATGAGCTAATCATATGGTATGATACAAATTAAAAAATACATAGAATTTTTGGGTTTGTTAAAATAGTGGAATATAATAGATTACCAAAAATATTAGTTTATAATATAGAGTTTCATCCAGTTAAAACTTGTGTTTGATTAATTGTGAGCTCCAAAAGCATTCTAGAGGGGTCAAAAAATAACATTTAAGTTGTGGATTGTAGAAGATATACAAGGAAGAAGTTGCACAAAAATTCATGGACCATAAATTTAACCATATTGGCGTGATTCCCATAGTTTATATCATTTTATTTCTATTAATGCTATTTATACATGTGTCTACCTATAGGGGCATTATTCCCACATGTTTCTTGGCATATCTTGCTTATGGAGTCTATCATACCACTTATTCATGTATGAGTTTACATTTCTTATTTAGATTATAAATCTTACACATACCTTGACACATGATAGGTTATCACTCATGGTACATTCATTTCTATATATTTCTACTATTGGATTCACATACATTGTGTGGCATATTATTTCCTCATGTACATCTTCACTAATGGCCTTTCCATATATTTATCCATATCATGTGATCATGACATAATAATATTATATTATGATTGAGGTTTGTTCTACATATTCATTTTTCACTATGCTATTGATTATTCCTGATGCCCTACATATCACTTTGAACTTTGGCACATTATGTTCATTATACATGATATAAATAGATGACTAGCATAATTACCCATCAAGGGGAAAGATCAAAATTACAAAAACATTAAAAAATGTAGAAACAATATTTTGTTCATGGTTACATATTCATCTATGCTATAGGTTTTGTATCCATGATTTTCATAGTATTTATTAAGTAGATGTTATACAGATTCATAGGTTACATGATATTGTGATATGCACTATTTACCCACATTTTGAGAGGAAATTTTGATGGACAACATGTTCTTTTTGGGGGGTATTTCCATATATAAAAAATTTCATGGTTATATATTTACTTACTTGTCCTTTATCATTTTGAGATCGGTTGAATTGGTTAATATTCTCATGTTAGTACCTAGATGTTATTTATCACATAGATATATTAATTTAAATTATACCATGGTTGAATTAACTATTTTTATTGAATTCTTGCTTGCACATCATTTTACATAGAGGATACTAACTTAGTCATGTTTTATGAGTCCCATCCTTGTATGGTATCTCACAAACTTATCTTATCACTAATTTGGGTGTGGTCATTAATTTGTTGATACATTACTTTAATCATTGCTTGTAGTGATGATGCTCATCATGCATATTTTATACTATGATTTTAGCCATGATGTCCATCATGAATATGAATATACTTAATATTTGCCTAATTTTCCATGTTATATACCATGAATTTATGAGAGCATACTACTTGTGTGTTTTATAATATATATATCTATCTTGATAAAAGGAATATTATATCATATTTAGGTCACTCTAGTTATTCCCCTCTTGATTTCCATTTAGGGCTATTGTGTTATTTTATTATAGGTACAATCATTGAGGGAGGAGGTGAATCAGTGAGTCCAAATAATTCAACTTCAATTCTGATCTTTAAAAAAACTTAAACATTTACCACAAGCATTTATGAATCATACATATCATTCATAGCAATAAGCAATAGAGATAATGCAAGATCAATCACATAACAAATACCATACATGGGAAACCCTCTTTGGGAATAAAACCCACTAGAACCTATAATTGGAATACTATCCTATAATAACAAGATCCAATTTAGACTATCTATAAATTATCAAGGAACTACAATCCCTATTTAGTGAGACTTCAATCCCATAAGGTGCTGCAACACTTGTCTAGCTAAGCTACAACAACAACTAGACCTTTTAACAAGTTTCACCTTATAAGGAGGCTATAACCACCTTAGATGCTAAGATTCCACCACAACATCTATAAACACATCTACTTATACACTGATGTCTTCAACACCTGATGATCTCTCATTAACACACTTCACCTTCACTCATACTCAAATAATAAGCCCACTATTTTGACAATAAAATTATGACCAATAAGTCATATAAAAAATCCTCAATCTAATTTTATCTTCAAATCATCCTTAGCTAACTCTACCCCTCTTTCTCTTCTCAAAACACACATACAAGCCTCTCTCCAATCGCTCCTTTTTCTCTTACACTCAGTCTAGAACCCATCATCTTTGGTTCCACTGTTTATAGAGCAATCTTGATAATCAGTACCTTGGTCAGCCATTAATAATGCCTTAGCCCTTAAGACATATTTCACATAAAGACACAACTCAATACAATATTCAAAGTTTGGACATAGCATCTATGGATCACCTTTAAGTAGCTACACCTTTTAATAAGGATCTTGTAGCTCTTATAGGTCTCATGTGAACACATTTACCCCTTTAACACTCCTTCAAGAAAAGAAAGAATAAAAGACCACTTTCAAATACATGGGTCCATTCCTTATGTCAGCTTCAACATCCTTAAATGATCAAAATAAACTTAGCTCACCTATGCTTATGCTCAAACAACTCAAACACTAACCTGGCACACATAGACACCATGAACGAACACATAGTCAAATTTTTAAGCATTATTCATATTCAAAATAAATTTATCAAACTTATAAAATCCACATAAAGCATCCTCATGGATTCTAAAACATTCCCCAATATCTAATTCATTATGAGACATTAAAATAACATCAATACAAGCTTGAATATCCTTCTTAGGTCACTTACAGAATAATCACAAACACATAGTAAACTTCTAGAATCAATATCTTTAAATGTACTCAATTTCAAATCTTCAAATCAATTTTATTAGATGAACCATGGAGTCCTCTTCATCTTTACTTTTTACACCACTAGAAAATTCAACTTATATCAAAAGATATGGATGAAATATAGAGATTTGGTTTTTCTAGTGTTAAGTTCAAATATTTAAATTACAAAGGTCAAAACTAACCTTTGAACACACTGCTTGAATCTCATGTCCTCTTAGAATTATATCAAATACCCTCCATCAATATTGATCGATCTTTAATGTATAGGCACCAATGCTCAGACATTAAACTTCTATTAGTTTGACCTCATCTTGTGCAATATTAAAATATTAACTTAACATGCTCTATAGATTTATATGGATCAACCAGGTCTTTAGCGATCAATGTTCACCATTTGATCAAACTATACAAATGCTCACTCACTATTGGATCATTATCTCATACCTTTACTTAATCATTAAACATCATGCAGCTATCCTCATCTCACTGATACTTGACTTCTTGGAGAAACATGCACCATTGATTTTGCTCGAGATTTAAAACCTTCAAAAATGACTATGGGGACCCATTCAATATGACTGAGTAACCATTTATGGTCCTTAATAACTTCTTCTACACTTTGATGTAGGATCTCAAATTTAGACTAGATGATCTCCTCACATAGAAGAATCCAACCATATGACACACTAATCTTAGAAACCTCATGTGTGAAATAAATAATGTCATTAAAATTCATTCTCAAAATCTTTTATCACAGAGCAACTATGCCAAAATATGTCTAGAAGACCAACTTTGCTCTTTCATAACTTTTATTGTGCTTCAGTGCATAATCTCAAATTTAGCACAAGTAATCTATGCTCAAAAATAAATAAACCCATATGATTATTTTCTCTTGAAAAATTCACATATGTAAGTTATAAAATCATCAAGATGCTCACTTAGTGTTTTCTACCTCATTGAAAAATTTTCTAAGTATGGGAAAACATAGTCAAACTGCATGGGAGCCCAACTTTGCATATGCATATGTTTTGACATGCTTCATCACATAATTTTAATTTTAATAAAAATAACTAGGTCCTAAATTTAAAAAACCCATATGATCACCTTCTCCTTAAACTCCCACACGTGATAGATATTCCATCATCAAACTGCTTACTCAACTCTTTCTAGACATATTGAAAATTTGGCTAAGTATGGGAAAATAATGAATTCTGATTGAGAAGCCAACTTTGCACCCTCATATCTTTGATCATGATTCAATGTATGATTTGAAATATAGTTCATAATAACTAGGGAATATTATGATCACAATCATATGACCATCTCCCCTTGACTCATTCCCACATGGTAATGATGATGTCATCAAATTGCTAACTCAAATTTTCTACCACTACCCAAAGTGTCTAGATGATAAGTATGATGAACTAGATGAATTAAATTTTTACACATAAACATTCAAAGAATTTTTTACTTTTGATAAGACCTCTTTCACATAATCTAATCAAAATACTCAACCCTGAACACCTTTGATCAGTCAAACATTGATGATAAACTAAGCCAACATCAAGCATACTAGGACAAGCATATTGCACACTTTGTCATTATCACATAGACTATCAAGGATATTTATCCACTAACCATAGAATCTCCATGACACCAGTATTACATCATTTATAATACTCCAAAAATATCCCTCATTGTCATTTATGTCAACAATCAACATATATAGAAATATAAAACTCACCTTCTCTCTCTTGAAAGCACTCCTACAACATGAACTTTCTTCCCAATAGGAAAATTTTACCCATTTGACACAATGAAAAACTGGGCACACACTTACCTTGAGGACTTGAAAATATTAACAAATATGAAAATACCATTTAGAAAGATGATACAAACTCCCCCTTACCTCGAGCCTACTTCAATTTGCCTTGGCAATATCCTCTTGCTCCATACCAACAATATCTTCAATCAAGCATTAAAACCAATAAATAAATACCATAAAAAGAATTGAAATATTATATAACTCATAAAAAAACATTTGAGATGGATTCCACCTAATATATATTATCAATTTCACCTTCTAAGCATCTTTAGATCTCCACACACCATGAAGAACCACCATGCAGGCTCACTAGCATTCTTTCTCAAGACACTTCCATGACCACCAACTTTGCATATATACTATAAAATTAGGAAAAATGTATTAAACTAACCTAAGAACATACCTTTAGATACTGATACCTTTATCTTTTATAGAAATTGAGCAAAAGTACTCTTTTTCAAACTAGGCCTGTCTAGCCTCCTTATAGCCCTACCTAAAACTTAAAAATTCCAAAATTTTTAGTAGACACATATTTAGGAGCTAAAACTCCATATTTAGATCACTCATATGATCTCTCAAGTACACCAATTTTTATCACCAAGCCCATCCTCTGAAACATACTTCCTTCACAAACTTACTAGCTAATTAGTCCTCCATATAGACAAAAATTGAATAATTTGAGAACCAAAAACCTTCAAATCTCTATGAATCTTGATTAAACCACCCATTTGGCCCATTCAACATATAAATAAGCCTTATACCTCAAACCATAAGTCAAATCACTTTTTTATTATAGCCTAAAACCCTATAATCTTAAAAACAAATTGGGTCAACAAACCTCTTTTTGGTTAATGCACACCTTTGAAAATACTTGCATACCTAGATACACCCATTACACACTTATGGAATAATATTTGAGGTTTTATACCTTTGGGAACCCATATATCCTTCAGACCTCAAAAACACTTGGAGCACACCACAAGGAAATGCACAAACCTTTATGAGCACCAAACACTTCTTGACATTTGCTTTAATCTCATCAAACCACCTAGAATGACCCATTCTAACTATATACTATAGTTCCTTCAAAAACCTATAAATTAGTCTAATTAAATTTTTTCTCCCCCTTAAATAAAGAACTTATTTGATTGGCAGTATCATCTTAAACACACAAACATGCTTCTCCACTGAAAGGAGTCTCTTAAGAAGCATAGATAGAGACACCTTCTATACCTTAATGCTCTAAAACAAAAATAACTAATCATATTCAAACCCCTTCTTGCTCATCTAATATTTGTATTTATTCTTCTTCTTATTTGGATTAGGAGAAATAACTTCCTCATCCACTACAACATTCTACTTTTCTTTTATGATTGAATTGACAATACATGGAGACAACACAGATTCATTACATACCTTTTAATTTAAAGAATCTTCTTATAGATTGGAAATTCATCATTAGGCACACATAATTGATGTTCCTTACAAGGTACATGCTCAAAAATATTAGGATGTTCACTTGGATCCATACATTCCTCAAGACTAACCTCAATCAGTACTTTGTTCTTCTCCTTGAACTTGATTTCTTCATTCTCAACATGAGCAAAAAATGAGACCTCTTGGTATTATTCAACTTCTAAAGCATTATCTACCATAGAAAATATATTACTTAGACCTACAATCTCATCATGACTCACACTTGTCACCTTTGGCTTCTATGTGTTAACTTGCCTTCTTATTTGAATGTTAAGAACTTGATTAAATCTTTTCTATCTTATAGGCCTTTGCTTATAGAACCTAGTAATGTGACCTCTCTATTCAAAATTGTAGCACACCATACCCTTTGCAAGAAATGTATCTTGACTTACCTTATTTAGATAGAAATTTACAATGTGTCCTATGTCATGACAAATAAAACAACCCCCATTTTTTGAAGAGGATTCACCTTATCTAATCTTATGTGGAAAATGGTTTAGAAAGTGTCCCACATCAAGATAGTTAAAGCACTTGATTCTATTCACAACTTTTGACTGATGAACACCATCATAGTCCCATGCAAATTCATTTCTAATAGGTCTATTACACTCTCTATCCTTATGACCAAATTTATTACATGTATAAAAATAACCATTGAATCTTACATACCTCATGGCATTTGGTTGTTTGATCTGATTTTTCTTTACTTTTTCAGTATCTTTAGTCCTTATCTGATGATTCATCTTCAAATAATGATTATCTTGGTTCACTTTAGTCTTTATCTTGTCTTGAGTTACATTCTTATGTTCCTCTTCATATCCAAGACTAGTTCTATCACTAGCATGATTTTGACCACTTAGAATATTATCTAAATCATATGAGCTATTTTCAAATTAAAAAAAATGTCTTCACCTTGCTAGCTATCTTTTCTAACTCAAATTTTAAAGACTCATTTTTAGAAACATACCTTAAACATTCATCTTCTTTATATTTTAGGCTTGTAGACAAAATTTCCAATTGATAGCTAAGATCTTCATGCTCTTTGGTATCTTCATTCAATCTTGACTCATACACACTAAATTTATCCTCATAGTCCTTGAGTTTAGATTTATTCTTCTTATTGATCTTCTTTTCAATCTTCAGTTCCTTAATAGCATTCATCAAAATAGTCTCATAGTCCACCTCATCTTCATCATCATCTGAATCACTCCAAGTAGACTCCTGATGTGAGCAACTTCCTTCCTTAGCCATAAATAAGGTTTCATCTTTAGCAGGACCATCATCTTCATGATCATATTTTGAGTCATTGTCTTTACTCTCATCTAACGAGCTGCAATCTCCTTTGGTGTAAAGACTCTTCTTATTTTTAAAGAACTTCCTTTTGTTATTAAATTTTTTGAATCCTTTCTTCCTGTATGTCTTCTTGTCTTCATCTTGGCCTTCACCATACTCTTCATCATAATTATTCTCATTCTTATGAGGGAAATTATAATAAAAATGTCCTATCTCTCCATAGTTGAAACATTTAAGGGGTAGTTTACCCTTATAATTACTTGAGCCAATGCTCAATTTCTTAGTAATCAAAGCAATTATTTCATCATCATCAATATCAAATATGTCCTCTTCTTTGGATTTATTACCTTAGAACTTATTTTTAGGTGTAGATAAAAGAAATATGCACACTATGATTCTAAATGTCAAAAATCCCCCTATATTTCCTATGACCCTCTTGGGACCAATCTACACCAATATGGCCTAACCAAGCTCATTTGTATTCAGTTTCACAAAATGTCTCAACCTAGCCTTCAACCCCTTTTTCCTTTGAGACCTTACCATTGATGGTCATGGTAACCATCGATGGTCACCACTAGGAAACCTTGATCATTGATGGTTAGGGTACACCTTAATCAAAAACATGAAATCATCTACTAATCATTTCTAAATTTAACTCATCTAAATCTTGTTTTGAGCCTTTACATGGACAAATTATATTTAGATTGCCTAGTTGCACCTTGACTTCCACCTCTTGTTTGTGCCTATAAAAAGATAAGACCTTGGGAGGTCAAAGGGATTAATGATAATTACCAAGAGCTTAGGTATTTTGGAGTTTCTTTTGTAGGTCAATCAACTCATTAGCATGATCAATTCATTAATATTATTGATAGATGACTCATAATCACCTCTCACCTAAGTTATCAAGTACTTTTATTCTACCCAATTTAAGCCAAATTTGACCAATAGGCTAACTACTTCAACCACTCACCCAATCAACATCTGGTAAGACAAGTACTTGTTTGTTAATATTCATATACTTTATTCCCATTTTGAAATTATCCCAACCCTTACCCATCTCCTAGAATCCATCTTTTAGATCCTATTATTTAGAAACTTAACAACATAGAACTCACATAATAATGATCGATGATTGACTCAAACATCGATGGTCTACCCAACTACCAACAATCATCTTGACCACCAATAATGATCTTGATCATCAACAATGATCTTGACCACTGATGGTTAGCCTAACCACCGATGGTCACTGTGGTAGTGAAAAATAGCAAGCTATTTTCACCCATCTACCCTCAACCAAATCTGATTTTCTATGTTCTTGTTTTTCCACATACCTCTTTTATATTTTTTGAAGCATATCCAAACCGCTTAACACTAGTATTAATTAGTTTATCACTAGTTTGGTCATTTCTAGTTTATTTTTTTCTAAGCAATCATTTTTGTGTTCAATTTCAGTACCTTCTAATTATTGATGTGTTGGCTAGCAGATTTGTCCTTATATAAAAATATATTATTTTAACTCCATACCCTTCTCTCAAGAACAAATAAGTTAATCAACAAATGGGTGAACTATCAAGATTAGTTCCCCTTTGATTTAAGGTATAGCTCCCTTTAAGATTTTCAATGAATTTAAATATTCAGATACACTTTAACCAAAAAGTGCTTAAAGGTAGAATAACATCCATACATCATTATGTTATGAATGTAAGATTTTATAATAGCAATAGGTAACAAAATACATAGATTCTATTTTCAATAATAATTAAATAGATAAACGTATATACGCTGAACCAATAAATGATAAAACACACATAATGGATTGTCTAATGGAATATTAATTACTATATGAAAGAAGATTTCACACAAAAAGCCCAATTTTAAATACTTAAACATACAGATCCAAGTATGTGGTTATTAATTCTCCTTTTCATTCACAGATGAAAAACCTTTCAGACAAACATCACATATATTGTAAATAATAGTGGTCCAGTTCAGAAATTTTCTCACCCCTTTCTTCCTCTATCTTCTTTCTTCTATTTCCCCTAAAAAATATATCTCATTCCCTTAACTCATCCATATTTTAAACTAAACCAGAGTTAAATTAACTCTAACCCATATGGGATTTAGTTTTTACAAATTCAATAAAGATTAAGTTTTGAATAGAAAAGTAACTAACTAAAAGAGACTATGTATGTAAAGTCATTGTTGAAGTGATGGACTAAGATCTCTATATTTATTGTGTTTGATGGGGTAGACACGTTGAGCTTTCCATTCTTGAAATGATGTAACAAACTCCTAAACTTTTGAAAGATTGGGTATGCTGACATGTTTTATCCTTGCTTTCCAGATATTTTCTTCCCTCCATATTTTTCCCATCTTCTCTGCATGTTCTAGGAGTATGTCAATATAGTGGCAAAGAATTGAATCTACCTTTGAGATTTGAGAGAAGTTTTTAGTTGATAAGTTGTCACTTTATTTAATGATGTTGATCTTTTCCCTAAATGACTGAATCACAACATTGATTTCTTTTACTAGTTTTCCATCATCTTTTATATATTTGATGTCAATAATTTTTAGATCATGCTATAATGACTAAATGAATTCAGTTATTTCCTTGATAATTTTTGTAATTTCCAATCATCCTTGTCTAGATACTAAATTTCCCCATTCAACCTTTTTCTTACTTGCATATAATATATCTTCATCCAGTCCTGTCAAGTTCTTTTATAACAAAAACTTTGTTATCCCATATTTTTGCACCTCATCAATCTAGTTCATTATGCTCATCCATTTTCCTTCATATTTTATCCATAAAGCATTTTGAGTCTTCAAATCTTCAACAATAATTGTGGTTAGATTATATACATTCTTCAATTTATGAATGTGTTATGTACCTTTCAGGATGATGCCATCCAACCAGCTATCTAATATTTTGGTAATCATTTTTCCTCTGTGTATCTATTCCAGCATCCTTTGATTGATAGGATATTTTGGGTCAAAAGATAGGGGAATTTGGGTAATTAGTTGTGTACCTAGAATATGAATGGCATCAATGTACTCTACCATTGACCGCACAATCTGTTTTAACTCCCTTTTATCCTTCCAAGTTCTACTAACTATTCTTTTAGTGGATGCTTCTAGATGATGCATATCTATGGCACATGATGCAGTCCCCAGGTCTACCTTTTTGACTATAAAATCTTGAACATTAGGATCTTGAACTTCTTCATTGGTTTTTAGCCAAGCAATTTTTGCATTCTAGTTCCTTGTGTTTGGGTCAACATCTACCCTGGATGTTGTTTTTAACTTTTTGGATTTAGGAGTTTTCCATAAACACTTGCTCACCATATCTTCTAAGGGTAAAAAAAATGGAACTACTTTCCTTTTATGACTAATTAAACTTTCCAGTCATTTAGGTGCAGAGGTTGAGGTTTATTTATCAGGATTTAGTTGATCAAAAGACATAGTTGAAACAATCATCAGTTTGGCAGAATCAAAAGAAATCATTGTCTATTGATCTGTACTAACATCTTCCATCATTGGTGAATCATATTATTTATCTCCTTTGAAATTTTATAAATCCTCTTTAGAATTTAAATCCATAATCACTTTTTTAGAAATATGATTCTTCTTCTTGTTAAGTCCTTGACCTAGTAGCACAAGGAGGCAGAGTAGTTATAAGGGCCTTCTCAGATTCTTTGATGATAGGATCCCTTCTAGTTTTTGACTTGGAAGTACCTACGTCATAGATAGAAATAGGTTGGTTAGATGAGATTATTGGGAATGGAGATTCAATTATTGTCATACATTACTGGGAGACTATGTTTTGAGTTCCTCCCAGTTTTTTTCTCTCTTAGCCATTTTTTAGTTATTATTATTGGGATGGTCTTTACTTCAATTCTATATTTTTTTATTTTCTCCAAGTCAATTTTTGGAATAGATGATTATTTTATTTGTTCAAATTGAGGATCAGTCACCTGTTCATCATTGTCAACAATTCTAGAAATGTCCATGTTTAATTTAAGGGTAATTATCTACCCAAGGGAGAACCTGGACCATAGTCTTCTTCTGACTTCAAATTCATCTGAACAATCCTCCCAATAATCCTCTAATTGAGGAATATGTGAAAACCCTATTCCAAGATGCAAGTTATCTTTGGCAAAACCTTTGCTGTTAAATTGTGGTCTGGCTGTGAAGTATTGAAAATTGAATTTCTTAAGATCCAATTCTAAATTCAAAGCATCAAATGTTGTTTTGCATGAATAACGTCCAAGTTCAATAGGAAAAGATATACCGGATTTATTCTTCATTGGGAATTTTTTTATCTACATGTGTTAATTTCCTACAGATTTCTATTAACACAAATCAGTCAAGAACATACTTCAGTAACCTCAAAGGTTCACCGTCAAAACCCCTAACTCTAATATAAGTGAACTTGGAAAATTAGTGAATAAACTACCATAAATATTAATTAGCTACATAGCTTCATCAGACAACCTTTTTATTGATGTTGTTTGATAATTCAAAAGTCAATTTCCTATTAAAAATAGCATTGACCCTCCTATAATCCTCATAGCAGTTATGCATTTGTAACTGTGAGTAATAAACATAAATTTTACTATCTTCATATAAGGGTGCATGAAGTAACCCTACCCATTGTCTCATAGAAGCCAAGCAATAGAGGAGGTATAAAGACATATAAAACTCTCTATTTCTCAAACAATTACTTAAATCTAGATGCAAAATTTTAGCTACAATTTATACCCAATCCAAATATTACTCTCCCTAGAGAATCACCTATATGAAAATTTACATCCAATCCTCCCAATAATATGCATGAGCATTTCCCTTTAGCCTGTGTAGTAATACTATAATATCTTATACTTTAGGAATCATATGATTTATTGTTAATGGTCTGGGTAGTCTTAAACCTCCTTTTTGGAATTTTAAGTGCTAATTCCTAGCAATCACGCTCTTGTAAATTGCTTTCTTTAATGAAAAATAACCATATGAAGAAGTAATACTAAGGTCAGAGTATGGTTCCTTGGGAAGAATTCTCATTACAGACATTAGGGTTTGTCTATTAATATTTAGTAAAACATTTCCATTTACAATCCTGATGCATTTTTTCGAAGGTTCATATCTATTCATGCATTCAAGGGCTAATTCAGGGCATGGGATAGCCATGGGAAAGGCTGCAACTTTAACTAAACCACTTTCTACAATCTTCTGCATCATAGGATTTGACACAAGATTTCTAGCCCATTCTTTAAAATCTTCCAAATCATATTGGACTAGAGAAGTGTCCCCAATTTTAGGTGGAGAACATATGAGACTAGGGCCATGATCGTAATCAAGACAAGCAAATTTCATGGCTACAGGTCAGAGAATATAATGAAAAGAGAATGTTTTATTTTTATTTTTTTTTTAAATAATGTTTTAAATTTAAAAGGATCCTTCTTTCCAACCAAGTAAAGGAACTATCTTATAGTAAGAGTGAAACTCACCTTAAATTTATTTGAAATCACTATGAGTTCAAGCAATCAAATATCTTATACCACCTGTGTTGTTCTCCTTTGTATTTCCCAATATGCTTGTTTTCTAAATTTGAATTGTTCTTTCTTGATACATTTATTAATCAAGATTGAATAATTAATCAAAATAATACATGCTAAACATGCTTGACAAGACACGCATTCTAACATATGTGTTAATGGCAAGTGTATTTTACGCGTGATTATGATGAGTAATGATTATCTATAACCTTGTGAAAATTTAAAAAAAGTTGCCTTATAATAAGTTTCGGATATATTCTCCTCTAAATATCCCACTAATTTTAACTTAGAGAAATCCTCAAGGTGAGATGAGAGTATAGTTGTTGAACCATTGAACTTTTGAAAATTGTGGTTCAACTTCGGGGTTCAATGATACAAAATAAAATACACATACTGACCAATAGTCACATGAATCTTCTAGAAAATTTTGAAGTTTGAAACATTAAACCATTGAACTCTTTGAACTATAAGATATTGAACCATTGAACTATTGAACTCCAAGAAAGGGTTCAAGTTCAACTAGAAGGTTCAAAGACATAATTAAAATACAAAGGAACAAACAGTTTGCTTTGAGAAATATTGAACCATTGAAATAAAAAGGAACAAATAGTTCACTTTGAGAAATATTGAACCATTAAACCATTGAACTTTTCTATGTAGTTTCAAGCAATAAGTTCAATCAGTAGTTTCAAGCTGTACTTTAATTTATACAAGGGAACTGAGTGAACATGACTCTTTAAGAAACATTGAGTATTAAATTATTGAACCGTTGAACCATTGAACTTATTAAACCATTGAACTTATTGAAATTTTGAACTCCAAGAAAGGTTCAAGTTCAAAGGTTCAATTCTTTTAGAAATTTCACATATAGGAAATGATAGGTAGATGAAATTTCTTAAATAAAGAGTCAACTTAATGAACAAAGGTATGACTAACAAGGGGAAATAATAAGTTGACTCTTGCTTAAGGAGAGTACATGAAAAATTGTATAAGGGTGACTCAAAAGCTAACATGATGCAAGTACCTTATTTCTATTTTTGTGAACTTAATTGTTTAAAACATGTGGATTGATAGACCTTAAGGAAGCTCTCACTTCTAGGATCTAGATATCACTAGGAAATCCACCTAACTATTTGTCTAACAAACAAGTTTGTTTTAGTGTTTTCTTATCTATAGGTCTTCCTCTCAAGCCAAAGGGGAGTTCTTCACAATATTTTAATTCAACATGTGCATAAACAAATAGGTTTTTAAACCATAACTGTATTGAGTTTCTTTTTTCTCTTTTTTATAGCTTAAATCAAAAATTTACATGAAACATTATGGCACACCCGGTGGAACCTAGAGTCTATACTCATTTTTGTTTCTTATTTTTTTTGCCATTTGTATGCTCTTATCTCTATCTATGCTCATAATTAAAACTAAAATTTCTTTTGGGCTTAGAATAAACTACATCCATTTCTTGATTTTAACATTAGTTCACTTTGAATTAAAGTATAGTAATCTTATTGTAGCACTAATTTTATTACACACTCTATCCAAACCACTTTCATCAATCAAACATTAAAAAAATATAAGACAATGTTTGATTGGGATTTCATCACCTAGAGGCCACCTTACCCTTTCCTAACAATCCTACTTGGAGCTCATTACCAAGGGGATAACTCACTCATCTCTCTAGTTGAGTATAAACTCTGTAATTTAGTATATACTAGCAAAGCACTTGACACCCTTATCATTGTGGTGTGTGAAGTGAGGGGGTAGGCCCCAATACCAAGCCATATAAAATTCTAATACAAATTATTTTGAGCACCTAAACAACCTAAAACCAACCATAGACTACTTTTATAGTACTTGTTTTACAAGCCAACTTTTATCACACATTCTTATAAACTAAGGCATAAGCCAAAAGTGAGATTAAAATTAAATTTTAGGATTAATGTACTTTCTAGTGTGTGTCTTGATTTCATTGATCATTTTTCTTGTATTCTTGTTGTTTGAGTGTTGATTTCATTTTCATGTATTCTCTCCCCCTTTCTTGCATGGTTCTCACATGTCAACAATGTAGAGACCTAACAGATCAGGACCCATCACTAGACCAACCATCCTCTTCTACTTCCTCACCTATGGAGTATGTCTCCGAAGCAAAAAAATCACCCCATCCTTTGGGAATCCCAAATTTTACTTGGATATTTCCCTAAAGAGACATAGACTTTACCACTTTTCTAGACAACAACTTAGTTTCCCTTCAATATTATCTCAACACCTTCCCTCACCATTCCCTAATTTTGAATTCATCCCTAGATCCTCCTCATGGTATGCCATCCTACCTTATGGGGGATTTTATTTTTTCCATGGTCACTACCCAACTTTTGGATACTCAAGCATCTTTATCCATTAAACCCTTTAATGACATAACTAAAAGCCAACCTCTCTAACTAATCACTACCCTTATACCTTTTACACCTACCAATGATTCCTCCACCTTATGAATTACCCAAACATTAACCTATCACACTCTATTAATTATTGGATCACCAACCACGATCACTAATAACTTTCCCTCTATTAACCGCAACCCATTGGTCAATACCCCTTTATCGAGCTTAGTAGTGTCTATCCCTTCTACTTCATCGATTATTAGCATGAAGTTACTACTTATCCCCTTGTCACTAACCCAACTATCATTCATCCCAACCTACAACATTCCCTCAATAGGTACCCATTATAATAAACCTAGGATACATCCATAACCCACAAGGGTATGTAACCACTACTCAACCACCAACACCTACCTACCCTTACATTTCATCTACCCAACCTCTAACATCCACATTTTGAAATGTGACAACCCCTCAACCACCAAATAATTACCAATATGTTACCCAACCTCAACCAAAATATCCACCTTATAACTGTTTTTGTATGTCACATCAAACTAACATAATGAAGATGCTCATAGACAAGATGAAAAACCTTGAATCATCCATTTTAGGGGATTATAATATCTTATCCTATGATTAGATTTTTAATGAACCTATTCATCCCTCTGTTCCTATCAAACCTTACCCTCCTCAATGGGAGCTTCTAAAATTTACCAAATTTTAGAGAAGGGAAGACCCCCAATAACACCTTAGGGATTTTAGACACATATGTTATATGATTACTTATGATGATGCCCTTATCCTTTGTACCAACCCATGTCTTTATCCATCCTGACACTTCACTAGTATAGTGAAATCACTAAGCATTCAATATTTTCTTTTACCTAACAAGCTCAGGTCTTCTTAGATCACTTTTCCATTAAAATTTCCAAGAAGGTCTCTATCACAAACATCTATTCTATTAGGAAATTCAATGATGAGTCCATTAACAATTTCATTACCCATTGGAGAATCTTGATTAATAATCTTTCATTTTCCTTGCCTTAACCTAAAATTATAGAACTTTTTTCTTGAGCCTGCACTAAACATGTTTATTCTATATTTGTGTGTCCAAAGCTTGAAAACTTTTGATGATGCTTTCACTATGGCACGCAAGTTATAAAACTAAGACATAGATGAAGGTAAATTGAAGTTACAAAACAATAACTCTACCTTCAATATCAATGAAAACTCCACCTCTAAACTAGGTAATCAAACTAACACAAAAACCAAGAGCAAGGGAACTGTGAATGTAGTTATCCTTAAAACTAGCCCACCACCTAATGTCAATTAGCAAAATCCTCCCAATCCCTCTAAAAAAAATTCACCTAACCCAAATTAAGGCAACCAAAAATAGTTCACTCCACTTGGAGAATCTTATGCCTTAGTTCTAGAAAAACTACTAAAAGCTAACCTCATACAACTTCCCCCATCAAACCTCCTTAGTAGTTTGATTTTTCTCATCCAACACCTATTTGGTACAATGAGAATAACCTTTGTGCTTTTTATCAAGTAATTGAATAGTATTTCAACTGATGTAATACCTTTAAGAATGCTATTTAGATCCTTATTGATAAGAGGGAACTCATGTTGGATAATCCCAATTCCCCTCAGAATCAAGCTCTTAACATCTTCAAGAGACATTTTCCCAATCATGCCCCTACCAAAAGTGAGGACACATAGGCCTAATATTCCCATGATTCCCACACTATCAATATGGTCCTTGATACACTCATCCATGAACACTCGAGAATACAATCTACCAACTCCCCCATCTCATCCACTGAGGTGGTGGAATCACCTTCCCCTCCTTTGGAGACCTAAATCGAGGAGGTTCCTTTCTCCCTAGTTTCATTCATAGAGGCTTTGGAATCAGTAAATACCACTTTGACTAGCATATCTAAGCAAATAACCATTACTAATTCACCATCCCCCTTAACTACCAAACAAAACACTAATTCTATGGATATTATCCCTAAAGGAGAAACTTCATCACCAACAACTCTCATGCATAAACCACCTATTTCAACCTTGCCTCCATCACTCAAGGAAAGTGACCAAACTACCACCCATCCTCCTCATCCTATGATTTTATCCTTTGTATCCACTACCTAGGTATCAAGACTAATGCATAAACCTTTCTCTACATTAGTTTAAAAATTATAATTTTCCCTAAAACTATGTGTAACAAACCACTTTCTAGCAATAGTTATAGATCCCTTACATCAACAAACCCCAACCTTTTGACACACCTTTACCAACCAATCCATCATTTTTCCACCCCCTCTTAAACCAATCAAAACTTCTGCTGACCCCTCACCCTCTCAATCAACCAAGGCAATCATACCTCAAACGATAAAATAGCCAACCAAACCCTTCACAAATATTGGTGCCTTCCATAGAGTTTGGTTTGCCCATCTCTAAAAGTGGAATTAACTACATCTGAACCTATACCCAAGCCTTAACCCAAACCAACTAAAGAGGTCAAACCATTGAAAGGTCATATGGCTAGGAATTTACATCCCTCCACCTTACCTTCCATCTTTGGGACCTCATCCCTTAACTTTGCTTTAGAAACGGGCTCCTTTTAACATAGGCCTCCCACCGCTATTGGTTACATTAGCCCACTTACTATCTAATAGGCTAGATTTTCTTAAATTACCAATAGCCAGACCATTAACCTTAAAAATTTTAACCATTAACATAACCAAACCAAAACCATTAACTAGAAACACCACCTTACCTAAAACCCCTCTCACCAAACCCATTATCACCAAAACACCTAGCTTACCAACCAAAACCACAACTGCTAGACCTTTCCCACCACTAGATAAATCCTATACAACCATTTCAAGAGGTTAGTACAAGCCTTTTACCTCACCTCACCTCCTATTAGACCTTTTGATCCTCTTGTTTTGAAACCAACTTGGTATAATGACTATCAAATATATTCATATCACAGGACACCTGGGCTTAACATGGAGAACTAAAAAGCTCTGTAGACCATTATCCATCAGCGCTATGAGGAAGATGACCTCTCATTAGATGAACTCCCCTGACCCCTATACTAACACACCCAATAGGCATTTTATAAATCATGCCTAATCCCTTACTCTCACCTCAGAGTGATGGGGAACTTACCCAACCTCTTATCACATATTTCCCCTCTATCTACATCTTTAACTTGGTCACATGATCACAACAAAAGGATAAAGGAAATCCTAAGGTTTTCATTCCATGTACATACCCACCTTCTCACCTTAAACTAAACCATATCCTAATCTCTTCATCTTTAGTTAAGCCAAAAGTGACCATCTTAGGCACCTCTAAGGATAACCCCTCTGAATCCATCAAAAGGGTTATTCTTAAGGAACTCCACCTAAATATAGCTAGGATGAGCCTTTATGAGATCATTTCCACCTTACCTCACCATTGTTAGGCCCTGATAGAGGATATGCAAGCTATTGAAGTTAGACCAAGAGACTCTTGACCTATAGAGGCCTTCGTAGGTCTTCTCCAAATCTCCACCCTTGTTACTTTTAAGGACTTAGAGATACCTTATATCCACCCTAAGGATCCAGATCCTCCTCTCTTTATTAATTCCCATATCAACCAAATCCACATCATATGGGTTATGATCAATGGGGGATCTAACATCAACATCATCTCTTCCCATGCCTATGACCAACTCAAATTACCAGATAATATCATGTCCCAAACATTAGCCATCCTTAGATCATTTAATGATGTCATGATGACTACCTTGGGAACCATTTTCCTCCACATTCATCTTGGAGCTTGCATGATTCTCAAACTTTTTTATGTGGTCTAAGGTGAATTTCAATACAATGTTCTACTAGGAAGACCTTAGATCTGCTCTATGGGTTATGTACCTTCTACCCTCCATCATTGTGTCAAGTTTGAACATGAAGTTCAGATTTTCACCATACAAGCTAACCCAAGCCCTTTTTTAACATGAAACATGACCTACCAACCTAATGATGCCCTCCTACCCCCAATAAAAGTACCTCAAACATTTACCACTAAGCCCTCACCCACATAAAATGAAATGATTACTTCCCCTTCCATAGAAGCATTTACCAATTCACTTATTCCCATAGACCATATACCCACCACTGCTTCCTTAGAACCTACCTTCTAACACCTTACCCTTGGATAATATTGTCTCATCACCTTTGATACCTTCCAAACTCCCCAAGAATATGTAAAGCTTAACTATCAACCAAGTTATGATCCCAACATTAGAGCCATTATTCCTTTGACACCTCCCAAATATCAAACAAACTTCATCTTTGGGGGACATGATACCTTAATTAACATTGCCACCATGCCCTTTTCACCTCAACCACTCACCTGAATCTTCTCTTACTTGGATAACCTAGACTTCACCAAAATATACCTCTATAGTTGTGCCTAGAAGGGGTTTAGTTTAGGATGATACGAGCATGGCCCACACATGTTGATCTCAACTAAGACTTGAAAGCCTCATGAGAAGCATAACCTTGGATTCATTTTACCCACTAAGAAGAATGCCACATAACCTACCACTACCATTGTTTACGAAAAGACCCCTTCCTCACCAATGTAGCCTCCAATTGAGAATGAGGATGAGGACATCATCTCACCTAAGTTTTTTTCATCAACATAGTCACCCTTAGCCCCTTGACTTATCAAAATAAGGGGCACCCTTATCCATCCCTTTGACCCATCTTAAACTTGTGGGAGAAAACTCTCCTACCATTAACATTATTTAATGTTAGGATGATGATTTTATTCTCACCTACCTTGGTACACATGATTCCTCCAATAAAAAATCATTACCTCTTAAAACCTTAACCATGTTGAAGGAATCTACTATAGATATTGACATAGGTACTTAGGGAAACCCCACTGTTGTCAAGCATGGCTAATATGTCACCACTAAGAAACTTCAAGACTTCTCTACCTTCATCTAGGACCACAACATTTCATTCACCTGGTCATATGTTGACATGCTTGGTATAAACCCAGCCATTGCCACCCCTAACATCATAACCAATCATGAATCTAATATTTTCATATATAAAATTTGATGAATGCATCCTTATGTATCCCTTCTTGTCAAATAAGAGCTCCAACACCTCCTCTCTATCAACTTCATTCAACCCATTGATTATCCCTAGTGGGTTTTAAACTTCATGCCTATCACTAAAGCCATAGGGGGACTATGTATCTATGTGGACTTTTGTGACCTTAACCTCACCTACCCAAAGGATGAATTTCCTCTACCTAGCATTGACCAACTTGTTGATCTTATAGTAGGCCATGAGATGTTGTCTCTTACAGATGGATTCTCAAGTTATAATCAAATTTTGGTTTCCTCTAAAGATCAACACAAAACTACATTTATCACCTCATGGGGGAATTTCTATTATAGAGTCATGCCCTTTGGTCTTAATAATGTTGGTATAACCTACCAATGTGCTATAACCTATGTCTTCCATGACCTTATCCATATAATCATTGAGGACTATGTGGATGACCTCCTTGGGAATTTTAAATATCGCAAGGACAACTTAGCCATTCTCAAAATTATCTTTGAGAGGCTTATCCATTATCATGTTTGCCTCAATCCCAATAAATATATTTTTGGGGGCTTGTTAGGCAAACTCCTTGGCTTCATCATTTCCATTTAGTGAATCAAAGTGAATCTAGCCAAAATTAAAGCCATCTTCAAGATGATATCTCCAAATAATCTTAAGTGACTCCATAGTCTATAGGGGAACTTCTAATCCATTTACTACTTCATCTCTCAACTCTCTAACCTGTGTCAACCCTTCCATCACCTCTTGAAAAAGGATATCTCTTTAAAGTGAAATATTAATTTTCAAAAGGCCTTTGATGCACTCAAAGAGCACATTTTATCTCCACCTATCCTCACACCCCTTAAAGATGACCAACCTTTTTACCTTTATATCTCTACCATGAACCATTCCCTAGGGGCAATGCTTACCCATCAGGATGAACAACATAAAAAACAAGTTGTATATTAAATAAGCTACACATTTGTCAAGTATGAGACTCAGTACACACACATCAAGAAACTTTTCTTGGACCTATTTTTCATGGCCACCAAACTTCACCACTACCTTCTTAACCACAAAATGTTTATCATAACCAATATTGACCTAATCAAGTACATGCACTCCAAGCCATACCAAAACTAGTGTATGGCCAAATGGCTTATGATTTTATATTAGTTTGAACTTGAGTTCCTCTAGTATCATTTAGTTTAGGGGTAAGTCATTTATGACCAATTGGATGACACACCCATAACAGACAACCAACCTCCTCCTCTTAAATTTATAGATGAGTCTATTACAATCTTATCCCAAGTAGATTTAAGTAATCACGTAACCATGTTATTTGATGGTTCCAAATGTCAACATGGTGGAGGAGCTAGTATCATCCTTATCCCCTTTTTGGTGAACCACTTCCTTTATCTTTTAAACTTGACTTTGAATGTACCAACAATGTGGTTGAATAAGAAGCCTTAGTTATAGGCGTTTAAATCACATTAGCCTTGGGAGTTAGAACAATCAATATATTTGGTGACTCCTAGCTTGTGGTTAATCAAGTCAATAAAATTTACCAATGTAAGAATGAGATTTTGAAACTATATAGATAGTTAGTGACATAACTATTGACATCATTTGAACACTACCATATTCAAACCACCCCATGATCTACCGACAAGTTTATTGACAACATGGCTTCTCTTGCCTCTCAGATCTCGTTATCAC
The DNA here is from genome assembly GCA_037957365.1 of Torreya grandis. Classification (NCBI taxonomy): domain Eukaryota; kingdom Viridiplantae; phylum Streptophyta; class Pinopsida; order Cupressales; family Taxaceae; genus Torreya; species Torreya grandis. The sequence goes on along the minus strand of JARHVA010000832.1, from coordinate 3,186,028 downwards.
CCTTGAAATCCAAGATATCATTCATTGGCATCACCTAATCAAACCTTCCTATGTCAAGTTAGACACTTCAACCATCTTCAATGTGGAGGAGTCTAGCCTGACCTTTGGTATTAACAAACCTTCAACTACATTAACCTTGTCATAGTTCCCTCTAGACTCTCTAGGAATTCCCATTGAGCATTTATTTAGAGCACCTTCCATTATACCATTATTAAGGGAATATTCTATAAACATGGCTTTGACAGTTTCCTTTTTTGTTACCTATGTGGTTCAAATGATGCTCACGCTATCAAGGAAATGTATGATGGTATCTATGGCAGTCACTTTAGTGGACTCATTGGGTCTAAGCACATCCTTTACTTGGGATATTACTAGCCTACCCTTAACCAAGACTATTGTGATTAAGTGAAAAAGTGTGTCAAGTGTCAACAACATGCTAATTTACATCACACACCTAGCCATAGTATTCACATCTCCACCAATATTTGGCCTTTTTCACAATGGGTTTTGGACCTTATTAGTGATATTAACCCCCAATGTTCATAGTGACATCACTTTATCATCACCATGAATGAATATTTCACCAAATGGGTGGAGCCTATTCCTCTTATCTTTACAAAATCTGAAAAGATTGTCAAATTTATCGCCCATCACATCGTCTACCACTTTGGTGTTCCCCATAAAATCATCACTGACAATGGTAAATTCAATGTCTTTGTGATGTATTTAGAATTAAAATAAGCTTTTCATCACCTTATCACCCATAAGTAAATGGACAAGAAGAGGCCTCTAACAAACTCCTTAACAATATGCTTACCAAAATGGTTAGTGCCTCAAGTTAGGATTGGCACTTGCTTATCCCTTTCACCTTATGGGGATATCATACTAACATTTAAACCCCTATAGGTGCTACACCTTTTTTTCTACTATTTGGACTTGAGGTTATATTGTCTCTTGAAATCCAAATACCTTCTCTTTACATATCTTTGGATGACCTTAATTTGGAAGATGATTACCATCAAGAATGATTAGCTCAACTTGAGCTACTTAATGAGTGTAATTTGGTTGCTCTTTGCCATTTTTATGTCTATCAAGAATGAATCAAGTGTACTTATAACAAAAACCTAAAAATGTGATAATTTAATATTGGAGATCTTGTTATGAAGGAATTTCAACATGTAACTAATATGGAGAAAAGCAAAAGGGGAAAATTTACTTTCAATTATATTGGAACCTAAATCATAACCCATAAATATGGATCAGGAGGTTATCATTTATCTTCTCTCAATGGTAAACTAGAACCTAAGCCTCTTAGCACTTCACATCTATATCCTTTCTATTATTAAAGAGGGGTTACAATCACTATTTGTCTAACTTAAGCTCAGCCCTTGAAACCACAATCATTTCCCTCTTCTTAGGGGTAACTAACTACAATTGAATCATGTGATTATCTATCATATTCATACCCTAATCATGAACTATGAGTACCACATCTCTACCCATGGCATGATTCTCATGATACTTCCCATCTCTCTTCAAGATTAGTTCCCATGGTCATTGTCACCTAATCTTCTTCTCACCTATGCAACCTTATTGTCATCTTAGTCTTGCCTTCATAAAGGTAATGCCTTGAGCATGTATAATCAAGTCTATGTCAAGAAAAATCAAATAAAATAAAAATTAATATCAAAGTTAGAAATGAATCATGGGTCATTCTTAGCATTCATAGATTGCTCCCTTAAAGGATGGCTGTTGAAAACTTATTTGAAATTGTAAAATGTAAGGTGGACTAATCCCTTGAAGGAAAACTATCAAAAGCATTTGAACTAAGCATATAAAATTATACCACTCCCTTGAAGGATGACTGAGTAAAGCACTTGTCAAAGTTAGCAACTTCTTGGAAGCTTTCCATAATGATCTACTTCCCCAACCCTAAAACAAAATCAAAAGTAGAAAAATACCCATAAGCAAAAGCAAAAGTAATGAAAAATTATACAATCGGCTCTCATAAAATCAATATTATTAGAAAGTCATAATCAGTTCTCCTTATTAGACTTCCTGCATTGATCAGTTTACACTTTATATATGAGCATAAGCTTGCTTATATTATCTTCTTGGAAGCCTACAAAAGAGCCATGCTAGTGTCACAAAAGGTTCCAGTTTCACCCATCATCCCTCTATATATCATATGCATGGGATTGTGAGCTTGCTTGACACAATGTGATCAAGATACATGTTTATCAAACTAAGCATGCTAATGCAAAGCATTTAAAAGGCTTATTTTCACTAAGACAATCCAAATTTGGGTTTCCTTTTTATCCTTACTAATGAAAAGGCATCATGTTTCTTTCCTTATCTTTTATTTGGTTCATGTGGACATACATCTCATGATTATTATCACTTTCCTTGCTTTTAGTTTGTTATCTACTTACTTTATGATTTCTCATTACATCCTTAACCATGTTCACATTTTATCTCCATGATCATAAATGACAAATATCAAATTACAAATGAAATATTATGAACTATACCCATGAAACACATCATATACCTATCTATGATCAAAACACCATGAAATCATATCATATCATAAACATCATTCTATCCATTTACCATCAAAACATCATGTGAACATATACCATATCATAAACAACCCTAATTACACCATTCATCATCATGATCATAAACAAAATCAATTATCAAAACATCATGAACCATATCATATATCATCTACCTATCTATCCATTAGCACTATAACCTCATAGTACCTAAATTCCTCCATAGTGGATAAGTATCATGCCGATGACACTATGTTTGATGGTCTTCCTATTGCTATTTTGGTTGTTCCTACTCTCTATCTTAATGAGTCTCTATAATCTTATGCTATAGATAAGGCCACTACCACCTTACATCTTGTGCCTATACCTATGTTGGGTCCACATCCATGGATTTTTGGCCCCCATCACCCCACCTAAAATTAGTAGCTATATATCTAGCATAGTACTAAGTTGCATATACATCTAGAAAACCAACATCATCAATGGGAGATCTCACAAGCAACTCTTCATGGTCCATGACAACATCCTCTAACTAAAGCTCTATTAGTAATAAATCAACATCCTCACTCATATATCAAGTGAAATTAGTTGGGATCCCCTGTATCAATCCAAACTACCTCTGCACTATATCAATTAGGATGAGCTCAGTCTCACCCTCTCATTTCCCATATATCCACTACTAACTCTAAAGTGATAAGGTGTGATACATGTATCCTAACCAAATTGGATAGATAAAGTAAAGTATCCACACCACATAGCCAACCACCAATACCTCTAGGGAATCTCTAAACCAATCTATATCTTGGGCACCTCCACTAGCCCCTATCAGTGCATAATCCCCTCTCTATTTCATAAATCCTACTCTATAGTCTATGGGCCCAAAACCATCCTTTGGTAGCCCTAGTGTTTTAAACACTCTAATATGCTTGTACATCCAATAGTAGAGTACAAATCCAAAATTGATCTTGTATTTCTTGTGTGTATAAAAATCCTAGAGCTCTCTATAGATCTACACTAACAAAATGGGAGCCCACCCAAATGTAGTCCTCCCCAGTAACATCTCTCCTAACAACCCTAGCAATAGGTATGAGAATTAACCATTACTCAAATAATGAAGGGAAAATAAAGATATCCTCATCATCATCATCATCATCATCATCATCATCATTGGGCACCTATCCTCTAGTGCACTCTAGTATAATGGCCCATAACACATACCACCCACATAAAATCTTGTATGCTCTCTATCCCCACTATAAATTTAGTCCATGTACTAGTCTCATTATTTTATCTCTATATGGTAGATTGAATCCCCATGAATCAACAATCATGTGATCTGATGCACATCCTCTAGTAGAATGCTCATCTCTCTAGTAGGAAATGTGAATGTGTTCATGGTTGGATCCCATCTCTTAATGAGTGCCATGATCGTATTTGTGTTTCATAACAAGTGTTGACAATGCCTCATGGATCTTAGGCCAACCTCCTCCATATTATGCCACTCGTCATCTATCATACCATCATGGAACTCTATGAAGATATTTGGGAATTGGTCTTATATCTGGATCTACTCATGTGCCTATAGAATAATCACATTAGCATGCACACTTAGTTTTCCACCTCAAACTAAGCACAACCTACACCTAAATTTTTCAACCTCTTCTACAATACCCCATCACATCTACCATGTTACCTCTAACAATTATAACTCTACTCTATCCACACACATCCTAACATCATGCTTTAATCACCAATAATTACCCTATTCAACACATATTTCACTATAACTATTAAACATCAATCCTAACATGCTATTTCAACACCTAGAATTTATATCACTTTGCTATACCTATCAAGAACATTCTCAAACCACTTCATCATACCTAACTTGCATATAACCTTTTCCACCACTTAACATAACTATTAAACATTTTAACCTACCTCAACAAAACTTTCAAACTTTTAACAAAAATTCTCAAAACTTCACTTTTTTTTATACTAAAACTCAACCTACAAAATTTGACTGCCAATGGTTCCTTGAACCATCGATGGTCCCTTAGGGGCACTTTTCCCTAAAGTTGATCATCGATGGTTGGGTTCAACCACCAATGGTCACTGTGTGTGACTACCAGTGATGAAGCCCTCAAACACCATACCTCAACATAAGCTACAAACCACCTCATTATGATGATTAAACTACCTAAACCTAATTTACAGTACCTTACCAACCTAAACTACCATTCCCCTCTCATATTCACCCTTTACCTTGACCAATTTCACCCAAATTGAACACTAAGACATCATAGCCCAGAATAATCCCTACCCAACTATTGTACTATATCTAACATCTACCTTTAAAAAAAATAAATTCAACTAAACTACCAAATTTACAACACCTCCTACCTCATTATGTGAGTGCTACCATGGCCAAAACCCTTGCCTCCCTACTCGGCTATATTCTTGCCCACCCTCCATTTTATACACTCTCATTCAATATTCTCAATCAAAAAATCCACCTTAGTAACCACTTTCTCTATCAAGTCTAAATCCTCTCCTCTGTTAAATGCAAAGTTCCAAATCCACAAATTGCTAGAATATAAATGCAAAATGTCACAAATGGTAAAAACAATTTCACCTTTTAATTTAATCTTTTTTACTATTTTAGGGTTTTCTTGACTGTCGATAGTTAGGGTGATCATCAATGGTTAACTCTGGGATTAGTCCCAACCATGGCGGTTAGGAAAACATTACTTTTCACCCTTTTTCCCAAGCACCCTATTTTTACCTTGACCCATTTGAAGAACTACATTTGGCCTAAAGCTTTTTTATGGATATTTCATCCATGGAACTCTATAGGCAACATCCAATTACCTAGTATATCTAGAGTTAGCTTGGCCATTCCCAACCAACCTCTATTGACCCATTCTAACCTAACCACTTGGTCACCTCACTGTTGGTCTATTTTGGCCCATCTCACATGCTATTTTTGATCATTTTAAACTAGTCTTTTGACCATGGAAACAACATTTCCATGTTTACCCTTTTGAATTTTGTGCCACCTCATGCATATCAAAACCACTTGTGTCTTTTTGGGAGCACTTCCTACCTCATATACCCATGATACTTGACCCATTTGTGTTTCCCTTGGAGCACTTTTTGTCTTGGATACCCATCAAAAACATATAAATTACTTAGGATACTTGCATTTATGAGTGTTCTCAACCACCATACCTACTGACAGTCATACAGTTCACTTTTCACTTATCCTTCTTAGCACCAACCCTTATTTTTACCAAAATTAGCAACTTTAATATTTGCATGATCTTGTCTAATTTTACTCAATAATATTTTATGCACAAGTTTGTGTTTTAAATTCCCAACCTCATGTCACTACCTCATGACTCACCATATACCATTTATCAAACCTCAATTCTATTTTAGTTTCACCTCATTGATTCTTAGTTTGAGGGGGAGCATCTCCTCCTATTCTTAGGGCAACCATGCCTATGACCCATACTCCATTTTTGTTTTATAGCTTGATCACACAAGCCACATAAAAAAAGGGGAAAAATATAGACACCAAAAATATTCCCACTATAATTTTGAATGTTGAAAATTCCCCTAGACTACTTAGAACCCTCTTAGGAATAATCTATGCTAATATGGCCTAACCAAGATCATCCATAGTTAGTTTCAAAAAATGGATCAACCTAGCCTTCAACCCTTTTTTCCTTTAAGACCTAACCGTCGATGGTCAGGGTAATCATCGATGGTCACCATTGGGAAACCCTAACTATTGATGGTCAGATTGTACCTCCTTCATCAAAATCATGTAATCATCCACCGACCTTCTTTAAATATAACTCATCTAATTTTTTTTGTCAGCCTTTGCATGGACAAATTATATTTAGATGGCCTATCTGCACCTTGACTTCCACCTCTTGCTTGTGCCTATAAAAAGAGAGGAGAATGGGAAGTTAAAGGGATCAATAATAATTATCATGAGCTCAAGTATTCAAGAATTTCTTTTACAAGTCAATCATCACCAATCAAAATAATCATCATGATCAATTTAGCAATCCTATTGAGAGTTGACTTACTATCACCTCTCAACTAAGTTTTACTCTATTAGATTCAAGCTAAATTATACCAATAGGATAAATATTTCAACCACTCACCTAATCAACTTCTGATAAGACAAGTACTTGTTTGTTAATATTTATATACTTTATTCCCATTTTGTGATTAGCCCAACCCTTGCTAATCTCCCATAATCCATCTTTGAGATCCCATTATTTAACAATTGAAGAACCCAAAACTCCCATAATAATTGTCTATAGTTGATGCAACCAATGATGGTCCACAAAACTACTAATGATCTACCCAACCATTGATGGTCATCTTAATCACCAATGGTCACCTTAACAACTGATAGTTACCCTAATCATTGATGTTCACTATGGTAGCGAAAACCAACAAGCCATTTTCACGCATCTAACCTCAACCAAACCTAGTTTTATATGTTTTTATTTGTGGATAAACCTATTTTAGATTTTATAAAGCATATCCCAACCCCTTAACACTATTATTAATTAGTTTATCACTAACTTGATCATTTCTAATATTTTTTTTTAAGCAAGCATTCTTGTGTTAAATTTTAGTACCTTTTGATTATTCATGGAAGTACCTTCTTTCCAAATTTTTAACTTAATTATTTAAAACATGTGGATTGACATCTGCTAAGGAATCTCTCACTTTTGGGATCTATCTATCACTAAGCAATCCACCCAACTATCTATCTAAAGAATAAGTTTGCTTTACTACTTTATTATAGTAGGTCTTCCTCCCAAGCCAAAGAGGATTTATTGATAATATTCTAATTTAATGCATGCACAAGCAAACATGTTTTTCAACCATACCTATATTGAGTTTCTTTTATCTCTTTCTTTGATCTTAAAATAAAAATTTACATGAAACATTAGGCTTCATCTCTATCTTGAATATTACTTCATTATTTGGTGGTATATCATCATTCTTCCTCATCTCATAGGAAGTAAGGGTGCCATGACTTTGATCCATTTTCAATTGAGTAAGATCATGACTCTTTTCTATAGAAAATAATTTTAGATCAAACTTAGGGGAAATACACCTTAATACCTTTTGAACATTAGTAGTCTCTTCAAGATTCTCTCCAAAACCTTTGATGATATTCACAATCTCATCAAATCTTTGTAGAAAGGATGCCATAGCATCTTCTTCATTCATCTTGATATTTTTAAATTACTTTCTATGAGTTTGCAACTTAACAAGATTAACTTTTGAATTTATTTCAAAAATAGGCTTCAATTTATCCCATATTTCCTTGGTATAAGTGCAATGATTTACTTTAGTGAACTCAATTTTTGGAAGACCGTAAGTAATGGCATTCATTGCCTTAGAGTTATTCTCAAATAACTTCTTGTCTGCAACACTAGATGGAGGAATAGCATGAGAAAAATAACCATCCAAAACTGATTTCCATACATCAAACCCTATAGACATAATGTAGGTGTTCATCCTAGAAATCCAAAATGCATAATTAGATCCATTGAACATTAGTGCTTGATTAGTAGAGAATTCACCTTGCACATTCTAACTAGCCATTGTACCTTAGATCATCTTTAAGATGTCAAGCCTTTACCAAAAGACATCACTATGATACCAATTGTTAGAGGTAAAATTACTAAGAGGGGTTTGAATCATGAGCCCAAATAATTCAACTTCAATTATGATCTTTAAAAATACTTAACCAATTACCACAAACATTCATGAAGCATACTTATCATTCATAACAATAAGCAAGAGAGACAATGCAAGATCAATCACATAACATATGACATACATGGGAAACCCTCTTGGGGAATAAAACCCATTGGAACTTGTAATTTTAATGCTATCCTATAATAACAAGATCTAATTTAGATCATTTACCAATGACTAAAGAATTGTAATCCCTATTTAGTGAGACTTCAATCCCATAAGGTGATGCCACACCTATCTAGCTATGTTGTAACAAAAACCAAACCTTTTAGCAAGTTTCACCTTTCAAGGAGGTTGTAACCACCTTAGATATTGAGCTACCATAATAACACTTATGAACACATCCACCTATACATTCATGTCTTTAACACTTGATGATGGACCTATGATTAACACACTTCACCTTCACTCATACTTAAATGATAAATGCACTATTTTTCCAATAGAATCATGACCAGTAACTCATATAAATAGTCCTCAATTTTTTCTACTCTTCAACTCATCCTCAGGGCACTCTACCCCTCCTTCACTCCTCAAAACACACACACAATGCTCTCTCCAATCGTTCATTTTTTTCTCACACTCAGTATAAAACCCATCATCTTTAGTTACACTATTTTTAGAGCTATCTTGATAATAACTACCTTGATCAACCATTAGGCAAGCCTTATCCATTATGTAATATTTCATATGAAGATATAGATCAATACAATCTTCATAGGTTAGCCATAGAATCTATGGGTCACCTTTAAGTAGCTACACCTTTTAATAAGGCCCTTGTAGCTTTTATATGTCTCATGTGAACCCATTCACTCATTTATCACTCCCTCAAGAAAAAATTAATATAATACCACTTTAAAATCCATGGGTTCACTCCATATGTCCCATTCAACATCCTCATAGTCAACTTAACTAGCCTCTGTGTATGCTCAAACAACTCAAACATTAACCTAGTGCACATAGTCAACTTTTTAAGCATTATTTATACTAAAGATAGATTAATCACACCTCAAAAATCTATACAAATTATCCTCATGGAGTCTACAACACTCCCCAATATCTAATTCATCACAAGAAATCAAAACAACATCAATACAAGCTCAAATATCCTTCTCAGGTCAATTGCTAAATAAGCAAAAACACATTTAAATTATATACTCAATATATTTTACTGTACTCACTTCTAGATCTTCAAATTAGGTTCATGATATGTGCCATGGATTCCTCTTCATCTTTATTTTTTACAATACTAGCAAATTTGACTTCTATCAAAATATATGGATGAAATATAGAGCTTTAGTTTTTTTTATATTAAATTCAAATATTTGAATTACAACATTCACAGTTAACCTTCAATCACAATGCTTGAATATTGTGTCCTCTCAACTTCAAATCAAATATGCTCCATCGATCTTGATTAATATTTAATTCAGAGGCACTAATGTTCATATGTTAAAATTTTATCACTTTAACTTCATCTCATGCAATCTTAAAATGTTGACTTAATGCACTCTATATATTTCTATGGATCAATTAATTCTTTAATGATCAATTCTTACCATTCAATCAAACTATACAAATTCCTACTCACCATTAGATCATTATCCTATACCTTTACTCAATTATTAAACATCATACACCTATCCTCATATCTCTACTTCCCAACTTTTTGAATTAACATGCACTGTTGATCTTTATCAAGATTTAACACTTTAAAAAATGACTATGGGAACCCATTCAATATGCTTGAGTATCCATTTTTGATCCTTTATAACTTCTTTTGTGATTCCATGCAAGATCTCAAATTTGGACCAAATGATCTCCTCATATAGGAAAATCCAACCATGAGACACACTAATCTTGAAAACCTCATATATATGAGATATAACACTATTAAAGTGCCTTCTTAAAATCTTTTATCATAGAGCCAACTATGCCAAAATATGTCTATAAGACCAAATTTGCTCTTGCATAACTTTTATTGCACTTTAGTGCATAATTTTAAATTTAGTGCAAATCATCTATGCTCAAACTTGAACAAACAAATATGACCAATTTCTCTTGACACATTCACACTTACAAGATATAACATTATAAAAATGCTCACCCAACTCTTTCTACCTCATTTCAAAATTGGCTAAGTATGGGAAAACATATTAAAAATGCCTAGGTCCCCAACTTTGCATATGCATATATTTTGACATGTTTCATCACATGATCTAAATTTTAGCACAAATAAAATAGGTACAAAATTAAAAAAAACCCATATGATCACCTTCTCCTAAAATTTACACACATATGAGATATTCTGTCATCAAATTACTTCCTTGGCTCTTTCTGGCCATATTACAAATTTGGCTAAGTATAGGAAAATAATGAATTCTGACTGAGAATCCAAATTTTCACCCTCATATCTTTGATCACACTTATATTCATGACTTTATATCTAGAAAATAAAAAATAGGGACTATTTTTATCACAAACATATGACCAATGAACCTTGACTCATTCCCACATGGCAATAGTGATGTCATCAAATTGCCTACTCAAATTTTTTACCACTGGACCCAAAGTGTCTAAATGAAAACTATGATCAACCAAATGAATTAAATATATGCACATAAAAATTAAAAGAATTCTTGAATTTTTATAGGACCTCTTTCACATGCTCTAATCAACATACATAACCCTTAACACCTCTTATCTATAAAACATTGATGATCAACTAAGCCAACATTAATCATACTCGGACAAGCATATTGAACACTTTGTCATTGTCACATAGACTATCAAGGCTCTTTATCCACTCACCAGAGCATCTCCATGATGCCAATATGACATCATTAACAATAATCCAACATATTTTTCATTTTACTTGATATGATATTATTTTTCATATGTTAAATGTTCACTTATACTCAAAACATTAAATAAATGTTTAGATGCCTATTCATTTATTCAAAATAATTTTCATAGGTATTAGATATTTTCAAGATGAACACATGTGATTCAAAATATTTAGGTATTAGCTATATTATTTTCCAAACATATGAGACACTTAATATTATCTTTTAAGATGAGACCCCTCACCTCAAAATGGGTGCACATATCAAAGCATATTTTCAAAAAACAAATTTAGTGAACTTGATAAGACATGATCAAAATTGAAAAATATTATCCACTTCGTTGATCAAGAATTGGATTGGGTCCTAATGACTCCTATGGATGTGTTGGTAATGTTTCAACACCCACCAAAATTCTATTTTTATAAATAGTTTTTGTGGAATTTAGAGAAAATATTGACCATGTGTACTCATTCCTATTATCTCTTTTAAAATTAAAAATTTTCAAACTTAAAATATTTATGTTGATAATTCTACTTGTAATAATTGGAACTTGTTTTATAAACATAAAAAATTGATCTGAATTTCATCTTAAATGGGGTATAGATCAAACAACCCTACATTATTCCTTTGGTAAATTAAGATATATGTTTTAAATTATTCATGTTTATAATTTGATGAATGCATGAATTCACTCATGCTCACATACCCATGTCAAATTTGGGGTATTATGTATACACCTAAATTTAGTATAAGACCCTTTTCCCTAATGTCTTATCCCTAATTTATCATATTTAACATACTTATGTCTATTTTCACATTTTTAGAATTTGTGTGAACCCACATTGGTATCTATTTATCCCTTAATCCTTAAAAAGACACCTAATATTACTAAAATATATCCACTATCATATCGTGTCAAATTTGGGGTATTATGTAAACACCTAAATTTGGTATAAGACCCTTTTCCCTAATGTCTTATCCCTAATTTATTATATTTAACATACTTATGGATATTTGCACATTTTTAGAATTTGTGTGAACCCACATTGGTATCTATTTATCCCTTCATCCTTAAAAAGACACCTAATATTACTAAAATATATCCACTATCATATTTGGACTAATTCTCATCTATTATCATGCTCCCTATAGAGATCTAAGCCTTTATTTACTCCAAGTTAGAATCATACCCTAAGTGATTCCACCCTTGTCAAACTCATTTATGCATGATCAATTAGGTTCATGTACAATCTTACATCACCAAAATTATGTTAGTTTAGTAAAATTTTAAGATGTTATTTTGCATAAATTTCTTAATATATATATATATATATATATATATATATATATATATATATATATATATATATATATATATATATGTATGTATGTATTTATTTGTAATTGGGATTGAAATTGAGTTGTGTGTAATCATCATCATGTTTTTTAATGACACATTTTAGTGAAAACATAATTTTTATAGTCTTACACACCCTAAGAGCATACATATTTTTATTGTGTTGTAATTTATTTGTAATATTTTAAAAATGTCTATTCTACATAGTTATAATTTTTGTTCATCTAAATAAGCTTGAATTTTTTTTTCATAGAATTGGTGTTGGTATTTTACTAAGTGGTCTTGTAAAGATATGAAAATTAAACTTAGAAGTCTATGACATCTTCTTGAACATCAAATATTTCATCTGGGCCATGGCATATAGTGGTTATTTTCTATTGAAGTAGTAAGGTTAGAAAGAGTTCTTGAAGGAGTTGTTTATTCATTGCTCAAGTACAGTGATGATTTGTGAGTCATTTGGAGTTGTTTTAGTAATGGGTAGGTAGGTTTATTAATAGATACAAAGATAATGGTGCAATGTATTTTTGGTGCATTTTTTGGTGGATAATTCTTGTGACTTAGTCTCACAAGGTTACAATTTCCTTGAAACTTATCTCATGCACATTTTGGTTTGGGCACATATATTATTATGATTTTTTAAATAAATATATATCACGTTTAATTCCTAAAATCATGAGAAGTTTATAAGTATTCATTTAAAATTTATTATGATGTAGTATGTTTTGATGCACTAACCTATAACGTGTTATGGTGCCTTAAAATTTTATTAGGCATTCAATATTTTTAGTGCACTATGGTGTGTTACCAATGTTTAATGATGTTAGTGGAGCACTAAATGTAAGTAGGTGAGTCTTACACCTTTAAATTTATGCCCTTAAATTCTTATAAATGATTGTGAATTTGGATATATAGGATTAAGAGTTAAAGATAGTCTAAGTGATTACTGAGATAAATATAAAGTTACAAATATTATGAGTTAACAAGCAAAGATATATGGATATAATATTGTAACACATCTCATTTGAGATAGCTAAGTACTTTTTTATTTATTTTTAATCTTATTGTAACTCCATATTTGAAATAATTAAAATATCTTAGTTGTGTTGATTAATCTAATTACCTATTATGTTTGGTATTTTGAGGGATGTGTGGTGTAATCCATCTCTTAATTGAGACCCCTAACCATGGCTGCATCATTTGGTATTAAAGTCAGGTTGCAATCTTTGTTATTTATTTATTACTTACACATCTATGAGTGTGGGTGAAATAATATACTAACATATCTTAGTGAGTATATTTGGTAAAATATTTAGTAAATATATATTTCTAATGAAATGGCATAAAGAGGTGGCTTGAATGTTATAAGGACAACAACATCTAGAATGCCAAAAAATGTAGAAATGTCTATAATTATGAGAGGTATGAAAGCCTGATTAGAGGCTATAAATACACCATAGTTATAAAGTATTATAAAAGTAGATTATCAAATAAATACCAAAGTTTTAGAAAAAGTGTTTGAGGATTAGGACATAGATGGGGAGGTTGATGAACCTAAATATCAATTATTGTGAGATGTTGTAATAATGACTAGTAAATTAAATTTTGGATTCTAGAATTGTTTTATAAGTTTGAGCCCTAAATATTTCATTGATTGGATCACTAAATTGTATAATTAATTTGAATATGAGCTTATGGAAGATCCCAAGCATGTTAATTTTTTTGGTGGAAATTTGAAAGTTTATGCATCCTTTTATTGAGAGCATGTTCAAACTAGAATATTTCACAAATTCATTGATAATATTAAAATTTTGAATGGATTAATCACAAAGCTAAATGAAGAATTCACCCATGTGGATTATAACAATATATTGTTTAATAATATTTAATAGTTTGAAAGATTACACTGATTAATATTATAGACCTATCATTAGTGTGGGTCATGTTGAAGATAATGTTGAAAAGTTCTCAAGGTATGTAAATGGATATCAAATTGTAGCTCAAGATGAAGTTTATGTGATTAAATTTTGGTCTATCAAATAATCTTATGAAAGTGAAGGCAATGGAAATGTTGGCATGAAAACATTAAATAGTGGTGGAAGAAAAAGTAAAATTCATGCATGGGCATAGACAGGGAGGTGGAAGTGACAAAGGTTATTTTGGAAAATAATATGAGGAGTATAATTCAAAATGGAATGATTTTAATGATCAAATAGGCAAATAATGTTTTAGAGGTATAAGATCTTATGGATGAGGTATAATTAATGGATTCTTTGGTACATGTTTCAGATGTGGTGAGATTAGAGATAGAGAATTTGAGTGTCCACATGTGAATAATGAATGTGGTAATATAAATGAGGTAAAAGTGAAAATTGAAAAATTAGATGAATAAAGTATTACATCTAGTCATAGCATAGATGAGCATGAAAATAGATAAGCTCTCATGATGAAGATGGTATTTTTGAACTTTCAAAAAATGTGAATGGTCTTTCATAGATAAATAATTTTATTATAATGATTTTTAATTCTATATATAAGTATTATAAATTTATTTTTGATAGGATCATTATTGATAATAGTTTTTCATAATAAATGACATATAAGCTTGGTTTGAAGAGAATTTTGCACCTGAATCCATATAAGGTTTCATGGTAGTTAAAGGAACATTAGATTATAGTGAATGATAAATATCTGATAACTTTTTAAATTAGTAAAAAAAGGATGCATTTATTTGTGAAATAATTCCCGTGGATGTTTGTCGTGTTTTTATTGGAAGGCCTTGGAATTTTGATCATAAGCCATAGCGTGATGGTTATGAAAACATTTATACATTGGTGAAATATGGAGTGACACATACACTAATTTCATTAAAGAATAAGTATAAATAATTGAACAAGAGTCCAAATATTGTGATTATTTTAGAAAAGTTTTTTTTTTAATAATTGAAAGAGGAGAGTGTATGTTAAGTGTTGATTTATAAGATAATACAAGAAGTGAGTACAAGTTTAGTCGTATAAGAAGTAATTTCCCAAGAAGTAAAGGAGATTTTGAGTGATTTTGAAGAGATTGTAGCTAATGATAAATTATATGGGTTTCGACTCATTATTATTATAATTCATCACATGTATTTAATTATAGGTTTAATTTTACTAAAAAAATGGCTAATCTAGGAGGATCTAGGTCACTAGATCTTACTGCAGTCTAACATTATTGCATATCTATCCTCATGCTAGTGTTAATTTCATTATCATTATGTTACATGCCTATATTTAAATTTTCAATATTAAACTCCACTTATATGTCACAATATAGCTGCTATAATGTCATCACTACAAACCACAATTCGACAATAATGAAAAATAGTGATGTCGCTACATTCATTAGTTATAAAATAGTTGCTATTAACTCATGAAATAGTTAAAATGACACTTTGTATTCCTCATTTTATATTAATAGACACTTTTATTATTATTTAGATCTATTTAACCCTTTTAACTTAAGATGAATTAGATTAATAGAATAAAACTATTGTAATAGAAATGTTAATATTTATTGATATGATATTAAAATATAGTCAAATAAAATTAACTTAAGAATTTATATAAATCATAAACATGATAAAAATAGTAAAATAGGCATAAATATGTGCAAACCTCCATAAAACAAAAATAGATATGATTGTGCAAACTATCTGTAAGTGAAAACTATATGAAATGACATGTAAACTTATTAATATTATAAAATAATAATTTGCACTCTTGGGACAAGTCCATAGAGGATAGATAAGGGTTCACCACAATAATTTATTAGTTTAATTTATTCTTAATTTATTTATATGGGCCAATAAAATAGTTTATTAAGGTCAACTATTGAGCTTTATGTGGAATATGTGAAAATATTAAACCCTAGTCCTACACATGTGATAAATGGTAATTAGATATAAAATGGGATAAAAATGGGTTAACTAAGATAATTGAGATAGCCTCAGAAACCTCTTGTGATTGAGTCTTGTCTACATAGATCAAATTGGCCTTGGGCCAATGTAGTTCTCATTCCTAAGGTTATTATGTGATCCATGATTACACAACTATAATTCCTTGATCTAGATGATTGATTGAAATCATTGACAATATCTTTCATTGACCTATACTAAACAATATTTAAATTTGCTTATTGACCATTGAAATGTTACAAGGTTGAAATAGGAATAAATAGTCATCTTTTCCTCAAAGTGGAGTACTTTTGATAGAGAGTTTCAGTGGGGAAAAATTAGTAGCCTTGATGTGCCTTTATAGGAGAATATTTATAATAATTTTTATAACCAATTTGATAAGATGTGTGGTAGAGAAATTTTGTAACATCTCAATTCAAAAAAGTGGCCATTGAATTATGAGAGACAAGGTCACACTAGGGGATAAGGGCATAGTGTGGCCTTATTCATCTAATGCATACTTATCCCAAAATACCAGAGACTATTAGAAGAGATCTGACAAGAGCTAGTGGGTTGAATAGGGATGAATGTAACTAAAATAGGGATGTGTATATGATATTTTTCAATTCTTATAAGATAGGGAATTCAATTTTATATATTGTGAGTTATCGAAATTGTAAATTTACCAAGGGTAAGGAAGTCATGAATAAACATTGTCAATAATTTAATAATTAATTTAATGTGTCTATATCTTCCCCTAATTTATTTGAGTGATGCATGAAGTGAAATTACTAGAGTAATGTAGATGTGAACCTAAGTGTATATATACACTTTGTCTTTGGATGTGAAATTTAATTATACAATATTCTTTAATGTAATAAACCTACAATAATTCAAATAAAATTAATATTTTCTCATATTAAAAATTAAAAACTTGAAATATGTTATTTTAGTCTAAAAAGAGATCAAGGAGATAAAATTTACTTATAACTTTGGAGATAGAAAAGTGTATGTCCACTTTTTGGGACATTTGGATAAGTGCTTAATAATGCTTAATTTTGAGTTATCAAGTATCAATTTTAAAACCATTAAATCCTCAAGTTAAAAATATTATATGCTTTAACTCTCATTTGACCATATAAAGTACTCTATAAAATATTTGAAGGGTTGTAACCATGAACTGTGGCCTATTACATATTGAAAAAGTGTAGCCATATATGTTAAGTATTTTTATAATCTAACATGGCCCATTTGAAACTAATACAAATCACACCATTGTAGACAAATCTAAATTATATTTAAAACTTACAACTTGATAGTTTTTAAATAAAATAAAATGCCATATCATAAACATGAACATGAATTAATATCATGCCCACTATATTTTTACTGTATTAAAATTTTATTTTAAACCATAATTAAAAATTTACACTTTGAAACTTTTGAATTTTTTTGAAACTATTTTAAGTTTGTATTTAGAAATCATAGGAATGAGTGCACATGCATGCCACATGCCATCATAATATAAAATTTTTGAATCATATTTCCATTTGAAAAATGTAGATTTTTCATAGATCTAAAATGTTTCTTATGAAACATGAATTTTCTAACCACTCACATTGTGATCCGCCATTTTGACATGAGATATGTATCATGCAAGTAACTTATCTCAAAATAAATCATATGTGAAACATATGTTAGTTTAAATTTTAAAATTGATTACATCATAGTATTTGAATATAGCTTTCAATTGGTAGATGAAACATGTGGTATAAAGATATAACATTTAAGCATAGAATCAATGTATGCATGATATACATCATAGAGCTATAGTAAGCATAAATTATATAAGTGATGCATGACAGGAATCATGACACCATAGTATAATAGATAGAGTGTATAATATGCATCATATAACCATAGTAAGAAACATCAAGCATTGAATTAATGTCATATAATTTATCATGTAATTTTCATAATATGTCACGCATAAGGATTAAGAGGCCACATACAAGGAACATGTGCATGTCGAATAATACATAAGGATAAGGGACATATGAAAATGACACAATGATACCATAAAATGAATAATTTAAACATACAAGGCCAAGGATATGCACATGATAAGAAAGTAAATCTAATCTAGCATGTAGTAAAATAAGAATGTAAATTAAAGCATGTAATTAATGAGAGTAGTGTATGTCAAACATATGTATGAATATCATTGTTAGTAGGCATCATATTTCACGTAGTAAATTTGAAAAATATGAGTTATTTTTCAATAAATTTTTATGATATCTAGCTAAAAATGGTAGATAAGTTATAGATAAAGACAACATATTAAAATGTTCATGGAGAAGAAAAATATGTCTCCAACTTAGCATGTTTTTTGGGTAAAAAGGGAAGCGCGACATTGAAAAATCATGTGAAAGTATGCTCCACTCAAGTACCTAGAGAGAATAATTTTGTATTGAAATATAAAATATGATATATACTTAACTTGGAGTAAACAAATATAAAAATAATAATGTTAAAAATATTTGAAAATGCTTTAGGTCAGATTTTGAATTTTTGGAATATATGCATTTTTTGAATTTTTTTACTATATATGAATGCTAAAAGAGATTTTAAAAAGAAGTGATAAGAATAAAATATTTGAAAATATATGATGTGGGATGGATTCAAACAATCCTCAACAAAGTGTAAAAGCATAGCATGATAATGTGGAAGGCAAGTATTATTCCCCCAATATAGATGTAACTTTTCAATCATAGCATTGTAGTGTAAATATGTAAAATATGTAGGAATGTCCATGTTCCTCAAATAGGGAAGAGGCTAAATGTTTTCATGTAAAAAGGTAGAAATATGATATAATTTAAGTGGTATAGTGTATAAGATATGTAATAGTAATCAAGTGGAGTTATATAGAGATAAGTGTTTTAGAATGTTTGAATTAGTTTAAAAATCAAGATGGTAAGTAACAAAAATAAATAAATCCAATGGGTTAGAAGAATAGTTGGATAAAATATATAATACAAAATAATTAAATTTAAATCAAATAAGATATGTATAGGGAAAATACTAGATAATCAAGAAATGAAACCCAAAAAGTAGTCTAAGAGGGAGTGGGAAGCCCTTTCCAATCAAGGATCTCATCAAGAGGATGCACATAAGTATACGCAACTATATTTTACAAAGAAATGAATTATTGTGAAGAATAAGTACCAAATGTAGATGTTTTTGAATCTGGTTAAGATCCACATGTTATAATATAACCCTCTAAATTAATTCTCATATGATCATGTAAACCTATATCCTTATGTGTAGGATAATAAGATGTAGCAATATATACTTATACCTATGGTGAAGCTCTTTGAATAACTTATTTTTACTTAGGATATGGAGGCCTATTTGTATGTGCCACTTTATATGTAGGAGCATGTATCATGCTTTGTGAAATAAAATAAATATGCTCATGGGTAATTATATCATGCTCATGAGAAGATGGAGAAACTGATTTTGTAATATGCTCATGCTCATTATAAATTATAATATGCTTTGGAAAATGTTATTGAATAGTTATTTAAACTAGTTCACTACCATGTTTCTTAATAGTTGTACCAGGGAATTATTCTATAGAATAAGTAAACATCATTTTCTATATAGGATATTCATATTGTATTCTCTAAATTTTGACTACTTGATTAACATTAATGTATTTGAGTCATTTATGCACTATATAAGGTATTTATTTAATATTTTATATCAAAGGGAATCCTAATAACATATCAAAAACCCTTGTGCTTGGTATACCTAGAAGTGAAGTAAGCAATATGAGAGGTCCCACTTATAAAGGAAATACTATACAACCAAGAGTATATTTAGTATGCCCATCAAATGCTTTGATAACACTTGAAGTATATTATAAATCCTTTTATGTATAACTAAGAGAATGAAGGAGTGTTATGGTGTACATACTTTCACTTGATCCATTATCTATCATGACACTATTGATGGATTTCTTGTTAACATATATTTGAATAAATAGTTCATGTCTATTTTAATCATCATAAAAAAAATTCACTATCATCAAATGTGATCATAAGATATAATTTTTGTTTGCTTGAAACTATACTAATAATTCTATCAACTGGATATCCATATGTATAAGGACGATGAAGATCATTTTATTTATAATAAACATTATAATTATCCTTGGTATTTTCCTTGTGATTTTGAAAAGGATATTCATACATTTTTGAGCTTTGTATTATCAATTTATTGTGACTTGTCCTCTTAAATGAGTGTCCCAATATCTATGATGCTTTCATAAATGAGATATTGAATCTTATGCTTAAGCTTGAAACATATATTTTTAGAATGACCAAAAAATATATGATAATAACAATATGTATTTCCATCAAAATTTCTAGATTTGGGTCGAGACATATCTATCCCCATTAGTGGAGAAAGATTGATTACATTTCATTATAGGATATTTTGCAACAAAACATGAATAGGTGATGGCAATCTTAATAATTTTCTCATTTGTGTAGCTTGTAGTTAAATATTTTGACATGGTTGTGAGATGGCATTAACTATAAAATTTTATTCATTATTTCTTTCATATGGTTTGGTATTGTAAAGGGATTTATTTTAAACTTTCAAATTGAATTAGAATGAACATTTGAAACATAATGAGATTTTTCAAAGTAAGCAACTTGACTTCACATGATTCAAAAATATGGCATCGTTCATCAAAGGATTTGAAATTATCAAATATAATGTAATATCAAAGAGGAGAGATAAATTTTGTGTAAAATTATCTATAATCTCATCATTATCGATTTGATTTGTTGTTTTGTCAAGCATAGTATTGTACCTTAGCACGCATTCACTGATTATTTCATTATATCCTTGTTTGAGATTTGTAATTTGAGCATAGGATATATTTTCCACAATGTTGATAGAAAAGTGTGTCAAAAATTGATTTACCAAAGGAATGAAATCATTTATTTATTGAAGAGGAAGATCGTATAACCATCTAAAAACATACTATTTGAGATTTATTGGATAAATCATTTTCAAAAATTTATCATTATCTGCATAATTTAGACAAATTACATAGAAGGAACACAAATGTTGTTTATGATCATGTTTTCCTTGATAAAGAGGAAGATTTGGAGCCACGATGATAAAAGGTAATGGATATGATTAAATTTAGGGTGACAAAGGGTTATGTAATAATGAACATGAGTCCATGGAAGGTCTAGCATGATAAATGGATTGCTCAATGTGGGATAATTTAGCTTGTAATGGAAGGATGGCATGATCTAAAGTATTATTGGAAGAGGTAATAGGTGGAGTGTGTTGATCATGTTCATTGATTCTTGGTTTTCATTTATGTCAAATAGATCATGTTGTACTAATGCATTAATGATAAAGTGATCAGATTGATGGTTTGGAGAGATATGACACATTTGTAGGTTTGTAAGGACAAAGAAGAAGTTGTGAGGCATCCATAAATGTCTTGATGAATTCCTAATATGTATTTTGATCATTTAGATTGAGTAACATGGATATTATAGATTAGGAGAATCTAGACCATCATAGAACATCATGCAGACATATATGATCCAACAAGTTTGTGCATTTATTGAAAGTACTTAGAAAGTCAATAGTGGGAAAATGTTTTCATGGTGATGTTGTCTATAGTGCCAAGAAGGTACCCTAAAGATTTGGAGTTTTGAAGTGTTTTATAGCTTGAGATATAAATCTTCAAAGTTACACTTGAAAACTATGATGGGATAGAGACCATCAAGTTTAACCAAGTTGAAGTTTAAGGTCAACTAGTCAATAGATCTAATATTGCACGTTAAATTATAAATCTTGATCCAATGGTGTGAGTAAAAGTCAATATGTCAAAAAATGAATGCACTAGTGACATGTGTCATATTTAAAGAGATTGGACATAATATCAATATTGAGCATATGATCATGAAGTTAGAAGCTAAATGATGTGCATTAAAGTCAATCAGTCAAATGTGTAAAAGGCATATGTGGATTCCAAGTGGCACAATCATGGGAGCTCAGATCGAAGATCAATGGTGAGCATTACAAGGTAAGGAAAAAGATGATACACAAAGATGGATAGTACATATTTGTTCAATATTTATAGGGTGAATGATATGAGTTCAACATAACCAATGTTTAACAGTTTCTTAGTGACCGTTGGAATTTGAATATTCAAATTTATGAGGGAGAACTAATATATAGTTTTTGAGCTATAACTTTTGATATATGCAAAATTTGATCATGGTGTAAATAGAAAAGTTTTATAAGAATTCAAGGCACATATAGAGAATCTTTTTATAAGGTATGAATGTTTGTATATTCAAAGTTATGAAGCTTTAAAGTTAACTATTTATTCATTAATAGTGCTACAGTGTACAAAATGCTATTTGAGAAAATTGTGTTTTAGCAAAAGAATGTTTTGGTGGGTATAATGACTTTAAGATGTCTTAGAGATAATATGGAGTGGAACCATGAAATTTAAAGTGATATTATATTCTTAATTTTCTCATTGAAGTGCTAAATGGGCGAATAGGTCTCTATGAGACATATAAGGGCTAATAAAGCCTAATTAAAAGGCATAACTATGTAAGTGTGACCCATGAATGCTATGGCCAACCTAGGAGGATGGTATTAAGATTTTTTATATGTCTTAAGGGTTAAGACAAATATTATGGCTGGCCTAGATGGTAATATTCATGATGAATCTATAAATAATGGAAACCAAGGCAATGGTTTTAAGACTTGTATGTGAATGTGTTGAGAAAGTAGAAGATAGAGGTGAAGGATAAATATCAATTAGAGTGTGCTTAGTGGATGGGATGAAGTACAAAGTAGATTAAGGGTGAGTTGAAGAATATTAGAGAGATCCAAAAGGGTGTTTTAGATTCATTTCTTTTATGATCAAGTTTATGAGTGTGTGATGAGTTGAAAGAAAGGTGTTATACATTATATCTCCAATTAAATTGGTTTGCAATCAGAATTATAGAGTTTTTGATTGAACAAGGTGTTGAGTGGGTACTCAACATCTATAAAAAGTGGGTTATTATTCATACTTATGTGTGGGTGCTCCTTGTGAAGTGAGTGCTTCACTAAAGGGTCTCATGTTTGTAATCATGGTATAGCACAAGTAGTCCATGTGCTTGCAGGATTGAGAGTGGGTTTTATTCCCTAAGAGGGTTTCCCATATAGATATTTTGTTATGTATTTGATCTTGATTATTCATTATTATGAACATATTATATGCTTTGTGAATGCTTATGGTCATATATTAACAATTTTAAAGGATTACATTTGAAGTTTGAAATATCTTGAATCACTGATTCACCCCCCTCTTAGTGTTTTTAACTCTAACAATCGGTATTATATGACCTTCATTATAAGTTTAAACAAATAAAGGTGATCCAAGATATAAAATGGTAATTCAATCGATGTAGGGTTTCTCTACAAAGAAAGCACTATTTTTTAATGGGTCAAATTATGATTTCTAGAGGACAAGGATGAGGACATACATTGTCTCTAAGGTTTAATATTTGGCAATCTGTCCTGGATGGTTACACTACACCAACTACTCCTCCAACTAGTGCTACTGACAAGAATTTGAGTGAGAACAATTATAAAGCTATTAATGTTATCATTTGTGGTCTATTCAAGGTTGAGTTCACCAAAGTGATTCATTGTAAGTCTGCCAAGGAAATTTGGGTCAAACTATAGACTAACTATAAAGGAGACTCAAAAGTAAAATTGGCCAAGTTACATACCTACCAAAGACAATTTAAAGGTCTCAAAATCAAGGAAGAAGAGATTGTGGCATCCTATATTATAAGGGTTGGTGAGATAGTAAACATGGTCAGAGGTCTTGGAGAGGTGATTGATGATGCTACTATAGTACATAAGGTATTGAGGACTCTTACTCTCAAAGGTTTCAACTGTAGAAGAAAGTATTACTCTCACTCAATTGAAGATGGATGAACTGCATGGCATCCTTACTACCAATGAGATGAAAGTTGATGAGGAAAGACCTCCTAAGAAGGAAATATACTTCAAGGTGATAAAAGAGATAAAATCCAAGATAAACAAGTTAAGTCTTGAAGACTTTGATCTCAATGATGATCAACTTGAAGCTATGATTGCAATAAAATTGAATGTAGGATTAGGTAAGTAAGAAGGAAATTTTCCTTTCAATTTTTTTCCATGTCGTGCAGTTGGTCATTTTGTAGCTAGATGTCTAGGTAGAAACAAGTCTAAATACAAAAAAAATGATAAAGAATCTCATGATGATGAACATAAGAAATATGAGGGTATTATCAAGTAAAAAAATTCTTCAACAATAAAAATGGAAAGAAGGAATCATACAAATGTATTAAGAGCCTTTACCATGAATAAGATAGAAAATCATTTGTAGAAGAAGAAGTAAACACATCTGGTAGTGATTATTCTTTTTATAATATAGACATGGAGACATTGTTCTGGATCTTAGTGATTATGAAGGTGAATGTTCTTTAAAAAGATATTTCTCTAGTGAAGTTAGCTCAGAGGAAGAAGATGAAAAAGTCACTTTTGAATATAAATATATAGATACTATGGAAGAAATGAAGATGCTACAAGGAAAAAATAGAAAACAAGATTCATTAGTAAAATCCTATGAGGAGAAAATTGGACTCTTTGAAGGAAGGTTGAGTAATGAAGTCAAGGGGCATGATGAGATCACATAACAGCTTGAAATTTAGGTGTGTACTCTTAATGAAGAAGTAAATAATAAGGATGAAGAGTGTATCATGTATCAATCAGAGATAGAGTCATTGAAGATGAAACTAGATCAAACTATGAGCAAAGATACATCTGATGAATCAGATAATAAGGATGATTTGATGAATGTTCTTGAAGATTTGAAGATTAAGTAGAAAAATAAAAAAAGATATGATGTCACAAATCAAGGACTATTAATAACAATTCAATATATTTGAAGCAAGATTGAAAGATGACACCAGGAAACATGAAGATACTATCAAGAATCTCAATGGTCAATTATAAACTATGCCTACAAGCCTAAAATACAAAGAAAATGAGTAACTAAGGTATGTAATGGAAATTGAGTAATTAAAATATGAGTTAGACAAGACATATTATACGTTGAATTCATTTATGAATTTTGAAAATAGCTCAAATGATCTTGACAATATTTTGAGTAGTCAAAAACATGCAAGTTATCTAATTAGTCTTGGATACAAAGAATAAAAAGAGTAACTCAAAACAAGATAAAAGATGATGTGAAAAAGGACAATCAAACTTTAAAGAACAATCATCAATCAAAAAATTAAGGTTTTGGTAGAATGAAGACAAAACAGATCAAACAACCAAATGCAATGAGGTATGCGGATTTCAATAGTCATTGTTACTCTTGTAATAAGTTTGGTCATATGTAAAAGATTGTAAAATATCCTCATGGAATGAATTTTCATGGAATTATGATCAAAATAATAAAAATCATGAATAAAATCATCACTCAAGATAACCAACAAGTTCACAAGGAAAGAATGATATCTTTTGATACAAGTGTCAAGGACTTGGTCATATTGCAAAATTTTATAATATCTTCATTAGGAGACCAAATGATCAAGTACATGAATTAATTAATAAAACTTAAATTAATTATCATATATCTCAATCAAAAGGTATGTACAATATAAGAAACATCATTTGTTTCAATTGTCATGAGAGAGATCACATAACATGGTTCTACAAGAATGACCAGTATTTTACTTCAAAGATTGTCAATCCTATTATAAAGAGAAGGAGCCATAATGAATGGAGGCCTAAGCAAGTAAAATAAAAATAGGATCAAAATGGATTATTTTCCATTACAGAACATGAAACAAGTTCAAGTATCAAGGAATAAGATTTATCTACCTAAATGGATAAGGAAATCAAGTAGGATCTTGAGATAAAAGAAAAGACTAAGGTTGGGAACTCATTAAAAAAAATCTAAAGATGAGGAAGGACTATAAGTCAAGTAAGATCATGGAGATATGATAGTCTCCTAAGTTATAGTATATTTAGTACCTCTATGACAAGTGGGTGTCTCTATATATGCTTATTATGAGATATCTATCATGTGTGGAAGCAAGTGTGTATGCTCTAGGTAATGATAAAAATATAACTTCGTACAAAGGTATGTTCCTTTCAATTTGATATTATGAAATAAGTGTTTGGCTAAGGGGGGGATAAATATGTTAGCTTGAGTGGCTTGAAGTAGATGTTCATGATGTGAGGGGGAGCATAAGTGAATATGTTTCAGTCATATATATATTACAAGTTTTAAATTCAAGAAGATTGACATGATGACTTGATCAAACCAAGTCATATATTTTGACAAGGTATTGAATCTTCATGCATGAGAAAAGAAAACTTGTGAGTTATATAGGTAGTTAGGTCCAAGGATCAGAAAATCCCAAGTTCGATTGGTGTATATCAAATAAAATATGACATAATATGGATCTTGATGTTAGGGGGAGCTTTCAAAGCTCTATGAGTAGTTTATCAGGTCCAAATATTAGAGAATTCTAAATTTAAATTGGTTCATGTCAAAGGGGGATCAATTGATTCATATGCCAAAAAGTATGTAAGTATCTTAAGCATATTAATTTTGAATGCATACATGATAATGAGGATTATTATTGGCATGTTGATGAAGAGACCCTTTGTCATTAACGTCAAAGTGGGAAAAAGATCATAATGAAGGATTTCAAATGAAGTCATTTTGAGGGTGTTTGACCATCAATGACAAAGGGGGATATTGTTGACATGGTCATTGATGTTTGGTTGTAATTGATGTCAAATAGAGTATGTTGTACTAATACATTGATAAAAAAAGGATCATCTTGATGGTTTGGAGAGATATAACACATTTGCAAGTCTATAAGGAGAAAGAAGAAGTTTCAAGGCATCCATAAATGTCTTGATGAAGTATTGATATGTATTTGATCATTTAGAATGAATACCATGCATATTATATCTGAAGAGAAGATAGAACATCATAGACTATCATGTAGACATGTATGATCCAACAAGTGTGTGAATTTATTGTAGGTGCTTAAAAAGTCAATAGTGGGAAAATATTTTCATGGTGATTTTATCTATAGTGCCAAGAAAGTACCTTGAAGATTTGGAGTTTTGAAGTGTTTTCTATCTCAAGATATAAATTTTAAAAATTACACTTGTAGACTGTGATTGGCCAAAGAACATCAAGTTTAACCAAGTTTAAGTTTGAGGTCAACTAATTAGTAGATTTAATGGTGTGCTTTAAATCATAGATCTTGATCCAATAGTGTGAGTAAAAGTAAATATGTCAAAGAATGAATGCACTAGTGACATGTGTCAAATTAATTAAGCTTGGAAAAAAGATCAATGACAAGCATATGATCATGTAGTAAGAATATCAATGACATGGATTAAAGTCAATAAGTCAAATGTGTAGAAGGCACATGTGGTTTCCAAGTGGCACAATCATAGGAGCTCAAATCGAACATCAATGATGACTATTACAAGGTAAGGACTAGGCTGATCCATAGAGATCAACTATGTATATTTGGTCAATATTAATAGGGTGCATGAGATGATGTCAACATAACCAATGTTTAATAGTTTCTCAGTGATCGTTGGAATTTGAATTTGTGAGGGAGAACTAGTCTATAGGTTTTGAGATATAACTTTTTATAGGTGCATATTTTGATCATGGTGTAAAAGGAAAAGTTATAGAGGAATTCAAGGCACATCTAGAGAACCTAGTTATAAGGTCTAAATGTTTTTAAAGTCAAAGTTATGAAGCTTTAAAGTTAACTATTTCTCATTAATGGTGTTATAGTATACAACATGTTGTTTGAGCAAATTGTGTTTTAGTAGAAGAATGTTTTGGTGTGTATAATGACTTGAAAATGTCTTAGAGATCATACAGAGTGGACCCATGAAATCTTAAGTAATATTATATTCTTAATTTCTCATTGAAATACTAAATGGGTGAATAGGTCTCCATGAAACCTATAAGGGCTAATAAGGTCTAATTGAAAGGTGTAGCTTCTTAAGTGTGACAAATGAATGCTATGGCTGACCTAGGAGGATGGTATATGTATTAAGGGTTAAGACAAGTATTATGGCTAATTTAGATGGTGATATACATGATGACTCTATAAATAGTGGAGACCAAGGTAGTGGTTTTAATACTTATATGTTCATGTGATGAGAAAGCAGAAGATAGAGGTAAAAGATAGAGATCAATTAGAGTGTGCTCAATTGATTGAATAAAGTAAAAAGTAGATTGAGGATGATCTGAAGAATACTAGAGAGATCTAAAAGGTTATTTGGATGCATTTCTTGTATGATAAAGTTTGAGTGTGTGATGAGTTGAAAGAAAGGTTATATACATTATGTCTCTAATCATATTGGTCTATAAGCAGAATTCTAGAGTTTTTGATTGAATAAGGTGTTGAGTGGGTGCTCAACTTCTAGAACAAGTGGGTGCTTGTTCATAATTAGGGATGGGTGTTCATTTTGAAGTGGGTGCTTAAATAAAATGGTCTCATGTTTGTATTCATCTTATAGGACAAGTAGTCCATGTGCTTTCAAGTTTGAGAGTGGGTTTTATTCCCCAATAGGGTTTCGCATGTAGATCTTGTGTTATGTATGTGATCTTGCTTATTCATTATTATGAACATCTTGTATGCTTTGTAAATACTTATGGTCATAGATTATGAATTTTAGAGGATTGCATTTGAAGTTTGAAATATCTTAAATCACTAATTCACCCCCCTCTCAGTGTTTGTACCTCTAATAGAGTTACATAGAGACCAAATACCAAACCAAGAGATGGTTCTATATAAGTAGATATTAGAATAGATGCAATAGTAGAGGTAGAAACATTATAACCACAATCTTGGGTATATTTTTGTGAACATATTTAGCCACATATAATAATGAATCAACCTTTTCATGATACTCATGAAGATATTTTAGGAATTATGTATCATCATTTGGACAATCATCCTCTTATTGAATATTGTTTTAATATATAATAGCCATGATGCACCCCTCAATAGGGTGAAAAGTGAGGAATAAAAAATACTTTAAATTTTTTTGTGTGATGTAATTAGTAATATATGATTTATCTTATTCTAAAATATTTTTATATTGGATATTTTGATAATGAGAAGTATTAAAAATGATCATAGAAGATGTCTTGACTTAACTTATTCCATGATTGGAGAACATGCTATTATACACAAGACCTATTCACTCTTTTTCAACATCAAGAGTAATGGGATGATTAATCCCTTGAGCATATTTACCCAAAATTTGTCTTGTGGAATAATTATAATTTTTTACATATTTATATTTTAAACGATATCAATTGAAATCTATGAATTGCTCTAAAGTAAGTTTTAGAACATTATCAAAATTTAATCATGTATAAATGAAGTACATAATATCTTTGAAAGTAAGAGAATATTTTAAAAGAAAATACATAATCCAATATAATATATGAGAGATAATTTAATTATTCAAACTCATTATAAATATAATGTAATATGAATTAAGCAATGCTAATGATTATGAATATAGTATAATGTGAATCATGTAATGCTAATAAATATAAATCAAGTACTGTTAATGACTATGAATACAATAC
The DNA here is from genome assembly GCA_037957365.1 of Torreya grandis. Classification (NCBI taxonomy): domain Eukaryota; kingdom Viridiplantae; phylum Streptophyta; class Pinopsida; order Cupressales; family Taxaceae; genus Torreya; species Torreya grandis. The sequence continues at coordinate 3,155,787 of JARHVA010000832.1, read as the reverse complement.
AATCAAAACTAAAGGTATGATGGTGATCTAGGTAAGGCTTTGAATGATTTGTAGGCTCCCAAATATACTTGTTCATTTTTTTATTAAATGTTCACCCAATATTTTAAAGAAACAACTAAAAAGGTAGAACCATACATATAACCCACTAACCCTAATTTTTAGGGTATAATGAGAGTAATTTATCTGAGTGATACACTCATCTTAGGTACACCAAAAATCATATGGATAAAAGAGGATTCATATTGGTTTAAACAAGGGATCCAAATATTTTCATATATACTATGAGGCACATGGAAACTAAAATATGTGTTTAGTGTTGTCCTATGGCTGAGTATTAGGTAAACTACTCATGCCATAATGTATATCAATATAACACTTTGTATCCCTTCACAACAATCACTAAGTAGTTTTAAAACTAATGGAACGAATTTTATAAAACAAGCCAAATTAAGTGAAAAATAAAATCAAAACATATTTGGTTTTAAAAATTTATCAATTTTTAACTCGAAGTCAAAAGAAAGATCTTTTATGTCAGAATCATCTAAGGTGACAAGATAATTTATTTAGTGTCATTATAATCAAAGGTCAAATAAATTAAATCATTTTGTGTCAAATATTATCCAAAGTCAAAGTTTTTTTCATTTCAATGTCAAGAATTTATATAAATTTGAAAGAATTCATATCCCAAAAATCAAGGAAAAATAACAAGCAATGTTATAAAAATAACGAGTTCACCAAAATGTTTAACCCTTTTAATTTTAGATTATTTAAAATAATATAATTAAAATATTTAAATATAAATATTGATATAATGGTATAATATTAAAATATAGTCAAATATAGTATATAACATAATTTATAGAAATTAGAAACTTGTAAACAATAGTAAACTAGGCATAAAGATGTGCAAACCTCCGTAAAAAAAAATAGATCTAACTATGTAGATTGTCTTTATGTGAAAACTATATGAAATTACATGTAAACACAATATTTTTATAAATAAGTAATTTATATTCTAATGGTATAAGTCTATAATCTACAAACATGGGCATACTATGGCCTTATCTAGCTACTATGACCATGTCCTCGATGAATTTGTTTTTAATTTAGTAATTTAGGCCTATGTGATAGTTACTAAAGGTTTACTATTCAAATCTATGTGATGATATGTCACATGACAGACTTGGAAGTATCAAACCCTAGTCCTACACATGCATTATATAGTAATTAGATAATAAAAAGGGATAAAAATGGGTTAATAAGGATAGTTGAGTTGGCCTCAAAACCCCCTTGTGACTGAGTGATACCTACATATCCCAAATGGGTCTTAGGCCAATGTAGTTTTCCATCCTATGGTGATTGTGTGATCCATGATTATGCAAATTAAATTATTTTATCTATATGTTTGATTAAAATTCTTCATAATAGATGCCCTTGACCTACAATAAATAATATTCAAACTTAGTCATTGACTGTTGGAATGATACAGAGTTGAAATAGGAAAATAATGATATTTTGATTGTGTGAAATGATGTTTCTAGAGATATTCAATGGGGGATAATGAGTATCCTTTATGTTCCTAAATTTTTTGCTAATCTACTTGATAAGACATGTGGGAGATCCATTGTGTAACATCTCAGTTAAAAAAAAGTGACCATTGGAGCATGGGAGGAAAAGATGCACTAGGGATAAGGTTTCAATGCATCCTTGTTTGGATAGTGTGTACACGTCCCAATTAGAATAGGTTTGATAGGAGCCTTGGACTGAATAGGGATGAATGTAACTAAAATCAAGATGTTTATGTGATATTTTTAATGCTTAAAAGACAGTGAAGGCTCTCTTATATATTGTGATTTAGTGAAATTATGAGTGGAAAAAGTAAGGGTAAATATGTCAAGAATAAACATTGTTAATAACTTAATTATTAATTTTATGTATCTACAATATCATATACAAGTTTGACAAGAATGAATTTAGGGAGTACATAGACACCATACATTTTACCTCTTAGATAATGTATAGAGTTTAGCATAATAGAAATTTGATATTACATTTTAACATCAGTTTTTCATCATATTATATAATTTCCTCATTCATTTTCATATTCTTTGTCATTCATAATTTTTTTCCTTTCACAACCCTCTGACAATTGTTTTAAGTAGTTTGTCTATTAGGTCTCTTATTGGGCCCCAGATCAGTGGTATCATAGCATACACACTTGATATCATTTATTATTGGTATCATTGTGTATCTAAAATTTATCTCTTTTTGTATGTCCACTCATATAAGGTTTGAGTAAAATAGGTTAGGTTTTGACACTCATGACCCTGCATCATACCTTCCTTCACATTCTTAGGGAGTAAAATATTTAATGATGCCAAATAATGAAATGTTTGAAAATATGATATATGATCCATTGAGAAGACAATGGTAAGATTTGTAATAATCTCATACACATGAACAAGAAAGTATCATTAGTCATTTATCACTAATTATCAAGTAGAATACTCTATAGGAACCCTCCAATCATGTACCAAAAAATGTACTAGATTTTTTTAATTATCTTAATATCTCACCCCAAAATATTTCATACTCATTCCATTCCTTAACAAAAATTACGTAAAGTTTTTGTCATGAGGTAACTAAACCAAACTAACTTCACAATTTGGTTTACACAATAATTATCAATTCAACCATACTCATGGTTTTCATGATGATAAATTAATTACATGTTTATACCTTGTAATCAAACTTCATACATAATGCTAAAAATAAAGAATACATTATGAAATATACTATCATATTGAGTGTACAACAAAATATATATTTATCACAAAATTTTACATTTAATTATGGTAATTGGAGTATCCATCATAGTAAATTACTACGGATACATCTTTCCAAGTACAATGCAACAATATCTAAGTATGAAAAATTAAATTCATCTTTTGGAGGTTTAATAGATTAGATCCAATATACAATATAATCCAAAAATAACAACTTACAATTGTTTTCAACATTATTTATTTAAAAAAAATTAAATATCTTCAGATTACAATCTAAAATTTAATATAATCACTGATTAATTATAATATAAAGTATTCCCAATTGAAATCCACCAGAGTTCTATAGTCCATTGTTGTCATTGAAGACTAGAAGAGAAAGAAAAGAGAGAACATTATTAGAGGGAATTTACTCCAATCACATAGCCTTTCAAATCCCCTACACTCCTCTAGTCAAGTAAGTGTGGCCCTTACCTTCCATGAATGTGCTATCATATAATCAATAGAGAATAGAGAATCCCTGAAGGTAGAAATAGTTTAACGAACCCCTACATATAATAAAATAGTTTAACATACTAATCCTTATAGTAAATAGTTTAGAATACTTATCCATGTAGTATAATAGTTTGACATAATTATACACATAATAAAATAGGTTTGACATACTACTCCACATAATAAAATAGGTTTGACATACTACTTCCCATAGTAGAATAGTCTCATAGACTTCAAATCTTGTTTATCCATTTTTACGTACATAGGGAAATATTACCTTTTTAAAAATTATGATTTTAAATTAGGATGTATATCTAATTCCATTAATAAGTTATATTTAAAAAAAGTATAATTGTATCACCAATCCTAAGGCATTTACAAGTGAGGCATAAGTTCCCATTATTAAAGTTTTATCTTATGATATGCAACTGCATTTGTTGATCAAATCCCAAAATTATCTTATGAAGGATCATAAAGGTACAAAAACACAATTACCCATTGTAATATTATGGTTTTTCATTAAATTCAAGGTATCATTTTATCAAAAATACAATACATATAAATCAACCAACAATGGTTAATTTTGTCCAAATCCAAAACGTAGATTAAATGTTCTTAAAAAATACCATTGTTGTTTTAATGAGTACCCATATTTATCATAGGTTTCAACATCATTATTTGGTATTTGAGCATATTATTGGCATATATTATATTATTTTAACATAAAACCATCCCTATAAGTGTATAAACTAGTTGGGTATTTTAACAAAACATAACCCACAATCAGATTAATATGTTTATCATCACAATTTGACAATAATAGAAAAGACTAATTATCCTTTGAACACATGTTGACTCTTATTTGAAAAAATTAGACAAGAAAAGACCAATTATTAAGTTAGAGTCACATTTATATAAGATATCTCAAGATTTCTAATTTATTGTGTTAAGCATGAAATATACTGAGAGGGGGGTGAATCAGTATATTATATATCTTTTTCTTAATATGATTTATTTTATTTAACCACTCAATCATACATTGAGAGAGAGAGAGAGAGAGAGAGAGAGAGAGAGAGAGAGAGAGAGCAAATTTTTACATGGAAACCCAAAGTGGGAAAAACCATGGAGAATAATATCAACTATATGAATGAGCACCAACTCAAAATACAAATTTCACAAGCACCAACTTGTAGGAGCACCAACCCCTCTTGTGTATAAAACATAACTATCTCTCAATGTTGCTTGCTCAACAAATGATAGAACTCTACAATATCTCCTAATTTTCTCTCTTGCATATTACAAATGGCTTCTCAAGCCTTTGTTTATATCTTTCCAAATGACATTTGGCATTCACCATTTATGACCCTTTAATCCTCATGGAAAATGGTGCCAAACTTGCATAACCCTTCATATCCTTGCATTTGAAAAGTCATATGGTGACCCTTCATAAGCCAAAGTGTCCTTTCCTCTTTTATCTTTATCTTGGTGAATTTTCATATTCCTTAAAGTGTCCCTTCATGGAATGATGTGCCATACATGTTTTGTCTTCACATGGTGATTCTTGGAATTTCTCACGATGACTTTTCATGAGAAAATGTGTCCCATTCCTCTTTCATTTTTTACCCCATGACTCTTTGACTTCTCCATGGGCCCTCTTTTGACTTATATGCAACCAAAAATATATTCATTAATATTAAATAAATATTAACACACATTAGCCAAGATATGAATATTAAAGACACCATTAAAAGCAATGGGGCCTTTATCACCAATAATGCTATACCTTTGACATCAATGACAATATTTCCAACAATCTCCCCCTTTGTCATAGACGACAACCTCAAACTAAAACTACCACATCCTGAAACCTTCACATACTATCATCTAAAAAACATACAATAATTCCACTTTACTGTAGCAATTTGTACTTGTTCCTTGTACCTATTTTTTCACCTATACCTGTACCTATTATTCTCCCCCTTTGACATCAATGGTAAAGGGCCTACCTAGAGCTAACACTTAGCTCCCCCTCAACTAATGTTGAACCTCAATGGTAGGAATTAAAATAATTTACTCCCAAATTCTCTCATAGATACTAAAATGTGTCTTTTAGTAGTGCCTTTGTGAAAATATCTACAATCTGCTTTGTAGTACTGATATACTCCATCTTAACCTATTGATCTATAACCTACTCTATCAAGAAGTGATATCTAATGGGAATATGTTTTGTTCTTGAATGCATCACTAGATTCTTTGAAATATTTATAGCACTTGTGTTATCACAAAAAATTTAAATAGGTTCATCATGATTTACCTTGATATCTTCCAAAGTTTGCTTCATCTAAAGCACTTGAGTACAATACAATACTACTGTAATATATTCTACTTCAGCTATAAAAAGTGATACTAAATTCTAATTCTTCCTTAGCCATAATACTAAGCTGTTACCAAATAAGAAAGCTCCTCCACTTGTACTCTTTTTGTCATCCAAGCACCCTACCCAATATGAATATGTATAAGCAACCAAAGTGAAATATCTACCTATGGAATACCATAAGTCATAATCTAATGTCCCCTTGATATATCTAAATATTCTCTTCACCAGCTAAACATGACTATCTTTTGGAGATGATTGATATCTTGCAACCATACCTACTACATGCATGATGTCTGGCCTTGATGCTATCAAATATAAAAGACTACTAATCATAGATCTATACATAGATTGATCTATAACAGGTGAATCTTCATCCTTGCTCACCTTATTTCCTATACATATTGGTATGCCAACTAGTGAACAATCCTCAAAACCAAATTTATTCAACATTTCCTTGGCATATTTAGTTTGAGATATGAAAATTCCTTTATCTAACTGAAATATTTGTAATCCTAATAAAAATGACAATTCTCCAAGCATAGACATCTCAAATTCTTTTTGCATATTATCAAAAAAAAGTGCCATCTTTTAAATATTTCCTCCAAAAATGATATCATCAACATATACCACAACAATCAATTGATGCTCACCTTCTATTTTGATGTAGAGATTACTCTCAACAAATCTTCTTTTAAAACCTTGATCCTATAGGTACTTATCAAGTCTTGCATACCAAGCTCTAGGAGCTTTTTTTAATCCATACAATTATTTATTCAATTTGAATACATGGCTATTAATATTTGAGAGAATAAATCCCTCAAGATGCTCAATGTAGACTTCTTCTTGATTCCCATTTAGGAAGGTAGATTTGACATCTATCTGAAACACTTTGAAATTTTTAAACACTACATATACAAGAAACATTCTAATAACCTCTAACCTTGCAATTGGTGGAAAATTTTCTTCAAAATCCATTCCCTCAATCTGAGCATATCCTTTACATACTAATCTTACTTTATTTGTGGTCACTTCTCCATTTTCATTCAACTTATTTCTATAAACCCATTTTGTTCCTATCACATTATGATATTTTGGTCTAAGCCCTAATTCCCAAGTATCATTTTTTTCTATCTAATTTAATTATTCATTTATAGCCTTAACCTAATGTTTATCATGTCTAGCTTTTGAAAAAGTTCTAGGCTAAAATTTGGATAATAAAGAGAAATTAATTTGCTCAGATTCACTTACCATCATTCTTCTAGTCTAAATTTCTTCATTTATGTCCCTGATGATGTCACTTTCATTATGATTTCTTTGAACATATTTGGATGGATTTTTGGTGCCCTTTTTCTCCTTCTTCTCATCTTCATCTAATTCTTCAAAACCTTCCTCTTCAATGATTTCAGGAATGTCTACTAGTTCACTAATTCTTTGTGTTCCATCTTTTTCTATCATGACACTTGTACTTTCAACAATTTTCTTGGTTCTTTTGTTATAAAATTTACAAGATTTACTTTTGAATGAATAACCAATAAATATACCTTCATCTATTTTGGATTCAAACTTACCAAGTTTTTCATTGGTTCTCTTTATGAAGCATCTGCTACTGAAAACTATGAAATAATCAATTGTTGATGGTTTGTCTTTCCATAGATCATAAGGAGTCTTGTCACTATTGAATCTCAATAATGATCTATTATGAATATGCAATGTTGTAATAACTACCTCTCTCCAATATTTATCTATTATCTTGGTTTCATTTAGCATTCTCCTCACCATCTCTTGAACTATTCTATTTTTTTGTTCAACTACATTTTGTTGTGTTGTTCTGGCTACTAAATAATGTCTCTTTATTCCATGGTCTTCAAAAAACTCAATAAATTGGTCTAACATGAATTCTCCTCCTTGATCTAATCTTATACACTTAATCTTCAAACTGGTTTCATTCTCAACTAATGCTTTGAATTCTTTGAAATGTCTAAAAGCTTCTGATTTTTTCTTTAAAAACATCACCCAAGTCATACGTGAAAAATCATTAATAAGCAACATGAAATATTTATCACCTTGAGTACTTTGAGTTCTCATAGGTCCACATAGATCAATTTGAACAAGCTCTAGCATCTGAGTGGTCGAGTACTCTTTTATTTTGAACCACCTTCTAGCCTGCTTCCCATGCTGACAAGGTTCATAAAGTGTGTCAGATGGCTTTGTAATCTTTGGAAGATTTTTGACTAATTTATTTTTGTTGATGTTGATAAGATTATCAAAATTTATGTGACCCATTCTCTTTTTCCATAGCCAACTTTATTTAATCTAACTTAAACAACATCTTTGACCTTTGATGTCTAACAGCATATACAAATTATTGTCTATTCTCTGAGCTTCTATAACCAACATATCTAAATATTTTCTTCTAATTTCACAACCTTCTACATAAAACTTTAGTGTGTGCCCCTAATCACAAATTTTAATTACACTCAAAAGATTATTCTTAAGACCTTATACATATAAAATATTTTTAGTTTTAGTTCTACCATTATCCAAATTTAGTGTACCTTTTCTAGCAGTAGTATTATCTCCAAATTTTATTGTGCCACCATTGATATTATTTAAGGTTATGAACTTGATCTTGTCTCCTATCATGTGCCTTGAACATACAATGTCAATGAACCATGGATTTTCTTCATTTATTGCATGTAATTTTTTCTGCACCAAAATAGATTTTTCAAGTTATTTCTTTTGCCATGAACCTGTCTAAACTTTCTTCTTGATGAATAGAGCCTAGAAAATCTGATCCTTTTTGATTGACTTAAACACACTTATACAGTACCAAGCTATGTGTCTAAATTTGTTTCACTTGTTACATATTATGGCCTCTTCATTAAATCCTGATAGAGGAGCAAAAGATTTGTGGCTTCTGCTTGCTCTGCATGACTTTCCTTCTCCTTATTTTTAAAACTATTAGCTCTTTTTTGACATTCTAATTTCTTATGACGATACCCATTAAAATAGAAATATTAACCATAAAAATAGGACCTATTTGTTTATCTCTGACTTGATTGCCTTTTGTAGCTCTATTCCCTCTAGCCTTCTTTGTTTGAGATGTCCTCTATATTCTTAACTTCTTCCCTTTTTATTTCTTCTTTTTAAGAGCTTCAGCATAGCTCTTTCCTTTTTCCTTATCTATGAAAGTAGTAACCTCCTCTTTTTAAAATCTAATCCTTGTCTTATCTAACATTGATCTTTGATTTTCTAACATCTTATTCAACATATTAGTGTTATTCTCAAATTTTGAATCATTAACTACTTTATCATTGATTGCTTTATTTATTTTCTCAAGATCTTCTTTTAAAGAAGTAATTTCATTAACACACCTATCACATTCTTTACTTACTATTTTCAACTATGTCGTTAGATCTTCTTCATTCTTCTTAGCTTCTTCAAAGTGTGATTTTAGATCTTGAATTATTTCCTTTGACTCTTTTTCATTTTTCTCAATCTGGAGCTTTAATATTTGATTCTTCTTTTCAAGAGATTTTAACTCTTCTAAGGACCAAATGATTTTTCCTTCCAGATTCACTTCAGCTTCATGATATTCTTCTTCTTGATCATTTATACTTTTGCTTGTAGAGTCATCTTCATGTTTGTCCATGAATATAATCTCTTCTTCTTCTGAGTCATTGACTCCAATATCTTTGATTGAGCTAGTATGTTTAGAATACAAACTCTTCTTCTCGAATCTCTTCTTGAATTTGCCTTTGAAATTCTTCTTATATGTAGAATTTCCTTCTTCATTATCATAATTACCCTTATTTGGGAATTTATCTAAAAAATGTCCAATCTTTCCATAATTAAAATATTTAAAATGTAATTTTCCTTGATATTTACCTGTGCCCTTTTTCATCTTACAAATGAATAGAGCTCCATTGTCATCTTCATCATTGCTAGAATTATCACTTGATTCTTGAATTTTAGCCTTCTCTTTCTTTGATGTCTTGAAGGCCACTTCTCTCTTTGATGGTTTATCTTGTTCAATTTGTATCTCATATGATGTAAGAATACCATGAAGCTCATCCATCTTTAGCTTGGCTAAATTCTTCATCTCTTCAATTGCCAAAACTTTTGCATCATATCTCAATGGTAGAGATCTCAAAACCTTTAAACTACAATCAATTCTTCTAAATTTTATCTAAGACCTTGAATCTGATTAACTATTTTATCAACTCACAATAGATAACTTGCTATATTTTTCTTCTTCTTCCATCTTCAAACTCTCAAACTATCTTTTGAAAGTCTGAATCTTACCTTGCTGAACCTTTCCATCACCTTTGTAAATATTCTCAAGTTTTACCCAAGTTTCATGAGAAGATTTACATTTCATAACTTTAACAAATTCAAATTCACATAAACCACATAAAATATCATTTAAATCTTAGCATTATTTTCACTTTCTTTCTTTTATGCCAAAGTAGTTACAAGTGTCTGTGGCTCTTCATATTCCTCTACCACTACTTGCCATATTTCAAATCCAAGGGCCATCAAGTAAGTATTCATCCTTATTCTCCAAAAAACATAATTCATCCCATCAAACAAAGGTGCCTTATTTGTAGAAAATCCTTCATGTGATCCAACCATCATGCTTTCCTGATCTTCCTTCAAGCTGTAAATTTTTTTCAAAAGGAACCTGCTCAGATACCTATTATTAAGCACACAATATACTGAGAGGGGGGGTGAATCAATATATTACATATCTTTTTTTAATCTGATTTATTTTCTTTAACCACTCAATCATACATTCAAGATATGCAATAAAACTAAAATAATAATTTACACCACACAAGAGAGAGAGAGAGAGAGACAAAGACCATATTTTTACGTGGAAACCCAAAGTGGGAAAAACCGTAGAGAACAATCTCAAGTATATGAATGAGCACCAACTCAAAATACAAAGTTTTTAATCACCAAATTTTAGGAGCACCAACCCCTTTGCCGAGCACCAACACAACAATTATTTATGAGCACCCAACCCACAGGAGCACCAAACCCTTACAAAGATTCATGAGCACCAACCCACAGGAGCACCAACCCCTCTTATGTATAAAACACAACTATCTCTCAATGTTGCTTACTCAACAAATGATAGAAATCTACAATATCTCATACTTGTCTCTCTTTGAAAACAAATACAAACCATGCACTCTCTTGCATATTACAAATGGCTTCTCAAGCCTTTATTTATAGCTTTCCAAATGACCTTTGGCATTAACCCTTTTCAACCCTTCAATCCTCATGGAAAATGGTTCCAAACTTGCATGACCCTTCGTATCCTTGCATTTGAAAAGTCATATGGTGATCCTTCATAAGCAAAAGCATCCTTTCCTCTTTTATTTTTATCTTGGCGACTTTTTGTATTCCTTAAAGTGTCCCTTCATGGAAAAATATGCCATACCTCTTTTGTCTTCACACGGTGACTCTTGGAATTCGTCAAGATGACTCTTCATGAGAAAATGCATCTCATTCCTCTTTCGTCTTTTAACCCATGACTCTTTGACTTCTCTATGTGTCCTCTTTTGACTTATATGAAACCAAAAATATATTCATTAATATTAAATAAATATTAACACACATTATCCAAGATATGAATATTAAAAAAACCATTAAATGTAATGGGGCCTTTATCACCAATAATGCTAGACCTTTGACATCAATGAAAATATTTCCAACATATTGTTTATCTATTTCTTCTAAAAAATAAACCAATTGATAGGTGTACTATGTTAATGAGTAATATATTTAAACTATTCCTTAATAATAATATATATTTATCTAATTTTATAAAAACCCATTTATCATTTTCTCATTCTTACTATCCTTAGTTTAAGTATAAATATATAATAACAGGTCCACCTCTCTTTCATTTACCATCATATAAATCAAGGGTACATAACTAGTATCACTATACAATCTCAATATATATATATATATATATATATATATATATATATATATATGTATACCAATTTACACATACCTATCATATGATTATTTAGATTAATAATTTATACATACCTATCCATACCATAGACTCAAGTTTTTCTATTTAAGACATCACATAGTGAAGACCTCATTATTAAGTTCTAACTAACTAATTTTTTATTTTTGGGAATAATAGAGTTTTATTCCTTTTTAATAAATTGGTTTGAGTAGGATAAATTAGTAAATAATATTCTTAATTAAAGCTACTAATTTAAGAAATTAAATTTCAATTAGACATTTTCTAATAATAGTAGTGAGAGAGAAAATCAAACTTAGCTTATTGTAGACTATTCCAACTGAGACAGGGTCTAGAAATTTGTGTAAGAATGGGACACTTTTACAAATAGGAACCTAGACTTCATTTTTTGATTGGATAAGATTGATATAACTAGACACCCTAGGCTCTGATGATTAGTCTTTCTCTGGTGTTGTTGTCTTGAGGATTTAAGCTTTCTAGGTTTTATTCACCTACTCATTATGAGATTGTGTACCAATTTTTAGGTCCTCACTATTAACAAAGTTCCTCATAGAGCTGATTCTTTGTGTACTTATATATTCTATGCAATTGAGAAAAACTTTAGAAAATAGGAAAAAAGGGGTTAGTGTGTGTAAGATGCACTGAACATACTTCACAAACCCTGTGTGGGTACATTACCTACATACCAATACTGTAGGGAGGGATCAAGCCATATGTAGTTCTCCCTTTAAGAGTGCTTGGTGCAATAGTGAATGAAATTCAAAAAATACTAAAACTAGGTATGTTTGAGATGAGTAGGGACTGGTGTAAGGACTTGAATTGAATTAAAAGTGTATAGGCTAGCTATATACAGAGAATAGGGAAGATTTCTTGAGTGGTCTTGCTTGTATTCATGCTTGATTGAATGATATTTACCAACCCCTTCTAAATGATCTTTGAAATGGATTTTATAAGGATATAATGGTCATGGGTTAGATGAAACTAGACTAGGCTAACATAGTGAACAAGATGAATCAAGGAAAAATAATAATCTCAACTAAAATTGTGATTGGATAGGAGCATTGAAAAGGGGACACCCTAGGGTCAAGCACTATAGTCCAACTTTGGTGATATTATCTTGAGTAGATGAGACCTAGGGGGATGGATTAGTCATGAAGAAAGGGTCCTGGCTCAGTTGGGGTTATGTTTGGAAGGCCTTAGATGACTGAAAATTAGTGAAAGTAAGCCTAAGAAGGCCATGAGAGTTTTATTCCTACTTAATAAATGGGTTTGAGTAGGATAAATTAGTAAATAATATTCATAATTAAATCTATTGATTTGTGAAATTAAATTTTAATTAGACTTTTTCTAAAAATAGTAGTGAGAGATAAAATCAAACTTAGCTTATTCTAGACTATTCTGACTAAGACAGGGTCTAGAAATTTGTATACAGGACTAAGACACTATCAAAAATAGGATGTTGGACTTCATTTTATAATTGGATAAGAGAAATGGAACTAGACACCCTAGGATTTGATGTTATAATCCTTTTGTATCATTATTTTCCTAAGGATTTAAGCTTTCTAGGTTTTGTTTGCCTACTCAATGTGAGCCTATGTACTAATTTTTAGGTCCTTATTATCAACAAATTTCCTTGTAGAGTTGATTCTTCATGTACTTGTATCTTCTATGTAGTTGAAATGAGCTTTGGAAAATGGGTAAAAGGGGTTAGTTTGTGTAAGATACACTAGACATGCTTCACACCCCATGTGTGGGAATGTTGCCTATATACCAATAATTTGAAGAGGGATCAAGCCATATGTAGTTCTCCCTTTAAGAGTACTTGGTGCAATAGTGAATTAGATTCAATAAATACTAAAATTAGGTATGTTTGAGATGACTACAGATTGGTGTAAGGACTTGAATTAGCAGTGAAAGTGTATAGGCTGGATATATGAAAAGAATAGGGAAGATTTCTTGAGTGGTCTTGCTTGTATTCTTTATTTCTTGACATAATTTTCCAACCCCTTATAAATGATCTTTGAATGGGATTTTATATGGATCTAATTATCATGGGTTAGATGAAACTGGACTAGGCTAACATAATGAACAAGAGAAATCAAGGGAAAAAAGGTAATCTAGGCTTGAATTATGATTGGATAGGAGCATTGAAAAGGGGACACCCTAGGATCTAGTGCTATAGTCCAACTTTGATGCTATTATCCTAAGTAGATGAGACCTGAGGGGATGGATTTTTCATGAAGAAAGGGTCTTAGCTCAATTAAGGTCAAGTCTAGAATGCCACAAATGACTAGGAATCAGTGAAAGTAAGCTTAAGAGGGTCATGAGAGAAAACAAGAGGGACCTAAGGGTTGGGTGTCTCTATCCATGCTCAAGTTACCAATTTTTGCATTTTATATGACTACATTCCTCCCCCCCTTTATTCTAGTGATATAACAAAGTAAAATACTAGGATAAAGGAAAATATAGAGTGTACTTAAACTTACCTACAAAGGTGAAGCCCATGAAACTTGTGATGCTAAGTAATGCTGCATAGTACATAGAGAACATATTGTGTAAGTGTTAATATGAAAGGAAAATATAGATTAGATCAATTGTTATTATATGCAATATAAAACAAGAATGTATAAATTTGGTAAGAGAGAGGAAGAAGAAATAATGAATACACCTCATCAGGTACATGAACCAATACAAAACCTATTGTGATACTGAGTAAGGCTGAGTAATGTTGGATGTGTTGGATGATGTTGTACCAAAATCTATATCACAAATGAAGTTGAGTGCTTAATTCCCTAGAAAGTGGCTCAATAATGCAAATTTGAGCCCTTTGGCTCCATCATCACCTACTGAGTGAAGCTAGATGATCATGCATGTGATAATAGATGTCTAGACTATGTGTCTAATCCCTTTGAATAGGTGGATCAAGAATATAAAGGCTAGCCCTTTGGTTCCATCATTTCCCTATGAAGTGAAGCTAAGAACTGATACTAGTATGTATGAATGTGTATATCATATGAGATGGCTTCTGAAGCCCATGAATGGTTTGGAAATCTAAAAATATGGTGTGGATAGTTAAATGTGTGATGAAAACTAGGCTAATGTTGGCCAACTTGGAAAAGATGGAGATTTGGCTTATATGAAAGCCACTCCAAAAATAAAAAATTGGATTATGTGGAATCACTCAAGAAGTCATGTACTTAAGAATGTGGATGTTAGACTTGTGTGAAATCCACTCTGAAATTATGCCAACCACCTGTAGATGGAATAAGTCATGTAATTGTTGAAAATTCTTAGGTAATGATAAAAATTGAAAGAAAAGAAGAAAAAGTGTAATCTAACCCCAATCACTAGTGTCTAAAATATGTATTTTGATATGAAAGTTATACCAACTATCATATCTAAAACTAGAAGTGAGAACCAATCATGCCACAGATGATTCCATTTATGTTTAGATTCTCTAATAAAATTATACTAAAAATTACTGGTCTAATTATGCAAAACTATAGCTAAACCTACCTTTCTACCTACTTTTTAAAAACTTAGTTTTTTTCTCTTTGGATAGAAACACCAAAAATAGACACTCTGGTAGTGTTCAAAAATATAACCTAGCCTTGGGGTTGTTGTCTTGGGCTGAAAGTGATCACTATTTTGGAATATTGATTGTCTACCTGGTCTATTTTGAGTGGTTTTATGACTGGTTGCTATTTTAGTTGTTCTAAAGCTAGATTTTTCAACTGATTAGAAGATTTAATATTTGTAAAAAAAACCTTATTTATTTCCCCCTCTTTTGAGGGTAGGAAAAGGTACCCTATAATGACTACCCTTAGAATAAGAATCCCTACAAGTGTGTTAAGATATAAATATACATGATATAGAAATGATAATCAATAAGATATCTCAAGATATAACATGGTTTGAATTGAGAGATTTTTAGATCAACAAGGGTATGTCAAGATAGATATAACAATGTAATATCATGTGCAATGTACTGAACTAGAACTAAAACTGTTAGTTATCAGTTAGTTTTGTGTTTATTTTTAGTTGTTATTTGGAGGAATGGAACATTATGTCCATCATAACATCTAAGATAAGAGTAAAAATCATGATATGGATCATGGAATTATAATAATCGAGAAGAAATAAAGCAATAAGCACATAAAATAAGATATAAGAAGCATACAAGGGTGGCCAAGGGGCCATGAAAATAAGGGATATGGGCACATGCCACTCAAACTAGAAATCAAGCATACAATGCATGCTCAAATGCCACATACACATTCAAGTGAAATAAACAATGTTGACACAAGGGCTACCAGAACATAGAAGAGTACAGTCAAAGGACATTAGCAAATGTCCTAAGGCACATACATGAGATAAGTAGGAATTAGAAATATAATCCAACAAGCTATGCTAGAAAAGAAGATAAAACATGTAATAACTAAAAAGATATAATCGCATCTAACTAATCAAAGAAAGAGTTAAAGTATGCAAGACATGTTTAGTACAAAACTAGGTATATGCTAGGGGACACATAAGTGCTAGATACTATTGAAATGTTGATATGGTAATCCATGTAATCTAGTCAATAATTTACATCAGCATGATAACTTAGAGTGTGTAGTGTAGGAATGACATAACCTATATGGTGTTGTCATGTAGAAGATGCCCCTAGTGGGTACGTATATCGATGTGTGTCTAGAATGTAGAAGTAGGATGCCCCCTCAATGGGTAGAGTGAAGCAATAAAGTAACTAGATGTTATTAAGCACACTCAAAAAATATCAAGTGAATCATGATAATGTAGCTAGATCAATAAATAATAGCATGGAACAACATATGTAAGTCTTAGCATACTAGTAGAAATGTAAAGCATGGATGATGTATACAATCAAAATATTTTTAGTGTTTTGACATTTTTGAATGTTTTTTGGATTTTGAAATGTTATATTATTTTTTTGTTTTTGGAATATTTTATTATTTTTATATTTTGAAATATGTGAGCTATGTACAATCAAGCAAAAGATATTATGTATAATAAATTTAAAAAAATATAAATATAAGTAATTATGAAAAACTATGTACAAGTAAGGCTAAGAAAAGATGATTCTAATCGATGAATCTCATGAGAGCCTCACTATCATGTTGTCCTGTATCAAGAAAAAGGATTGTGCATGATCATGAAGCATTATGGAAATGATAAGACTGTGGCTCTGAAAGCTATATATGTTGTAAATATTCTAAAATATCTATAGTAGAAACCAACTATGGGTTCCCTTTGTAACTCTGAGAAGTGGATGCAATTATAGGGCTCTTAAGGACCCATATGGAAGTAGGAGAAGCTCTCTGAACATGTGCTCTATGTGTAGATGCATGAGATCTCAATGAGACTATTCTAGGTGTGAACACATTACCTAGAATATATCTAGAATCCTAAAGCTATGGAGGTGTATGAAATATCTATGATGGAAATGAAGGTCTTGATTGTGGTTTAATCTATATTGGAAGAAGAATTTTAATAGGTGGAGGTTATGAAACTAGATGGGAAAGGGTGATAACCTGAGTGAAAAAGTTATAACCATGGGTGTAATCAACCTACTTATCTTTGTAAGCTTTGGTGATATAATGTACCACATAATATACTATAAGCATAGAGCTGGTAGTAGGTATGGGATAAAAGTTAGATGAACCAAGTTTGAAGAGAGGAGGGATAGATATAACCACAAGTGTTTACTTGTGTCTAGTAGTGATAGGGAGATACTTAAAATTATCCAAAGAGTTAGATACATGTAAGTAAAAACCATGTATATCAATATGATTATAAAGAACATTCCACATGATAGATATCAAACAAGGGATAGAGAGCATGGAATTGTGCATTAATGCATAGAAAACTTTGACTTGAATCATGACATTTCTAATGTATTTATCATGATAAACTTGAAAAAAATTCAACATGAGAGAGAGATAAAATATGTAATAGAGAGCATGATATTTTCCATAAATACATTTAGA
Source organism: Torreya grandis (assembly GCA_037957365.1). Lineage (NCBI taxonomy): Eukaryota > Viridiplantae > Streptophyta > Pinopsida > Cupressales > Taxaceae > Torreya > Torreya grandis. The sequence continues at coordinate 3,138,108 of JARHVA010000832.1, read as the reverse complement.
ACTTTGATATGTGATATGACATTTATAATGTGCTTATCATGATAAACTTGAAAAAATTTCCACATGAGAGATATAACACAAAGGGTTGAGAGCATGGATTTGTGCAATAATGCATAAATATCTTTAACATGAACTATGACATTTCTAATACGTTTAGCATGATAACTTGAAAATTATTCCATATGAGAGATAGATAACAAAGGATAGAGAGTAGGAATTTTTGCATAAAGGCATAGAAACTTTTGACATGCAACATAACATTTATAATGTGCTTGGCATGATAAAATTGAAAAATTTTCCACATGAGGAATAGAAAATAAAGGATAGAGAGTATGAATTTTTTCATAAAATCATATAAACTTTTGAAATGCAACATAACATTTTGAATGTGTTTATCAAAATGGAGTTGGTAATTATTCCGTATGAGCAAAAGAGAATATGCAAAAAGGATTTTGAAATCTTATGTATTTTTGGCAATGAATTTTGTAATATCATCTCATATAATGAAATATAAGCATGAAATGCAAAGGATGAAGCTTTGTACTAACATATGATAGACTTCATTAGTTATTTACATGATAGGTCCCATTAGGGTTTCCTTATTATTTGTGAGAAATGTAAGAAAAATTTGTAAATAAATGAGCATCATTTTTACAATTTGATTATGGATGTAAGGAGATACCTCAAGAATCAAATAGGTGCTAGTACATGCAACTAGGGATTTTTCAAAATTTTTTTTGTAAAAGACTATGAATTTTTGAAATTGAAATTGAATTTCTAAGTTAAGTATTCAATAAAAAATTTAGAAATGTATGGGAAAGTGCTCGATTTAATGGGACCTAATAGATGCAACTAGGGATTTGAGAAAAATATATATTTTTTGAAAACAAATATGAATTTTTTAAATTTGAAGTGATTTTTTAATTTTAATATTCAAGAAAAAAATTCAAAAATTAATGGGAAAAATTAGCTAAGAATTTACCCTAGGGTTTCTAAGGTTTTTATGCGAAATTTAAAGTAAGTCAGGTTCACCAAATGATTTGTTATTTTTGGGAATAATGGAGTTTTATTACTATTTAATAAGTGGGTCTAAGTTAGAGAAATTAGTAAATCATATTCCTAATTAAATTTATTGGTTTGTGAGATTAAATTATAATTTGACCTTTTCTAAAAATAGTAGTGAGAGAGAGAAAATCAAACTTAGCATATTCTAAAACGTTCCAACTAAGACAGGGTTTAGAAATTTGTGTGCATGACTAGGAGACTATCACAAACAAGATCTTATAATTCATTTTTGGATTGGAGAAGAGTTATGTAACTTAACACCCTAGACTCAAGTGCTATAGTTCTTCTCCATTACTTTTTTCTTAAGGATTTAAACTTTTTGGGTTTTGTTCACCTACTTAGTGTGATCTTGTGTACCAATTTTTGGGTCCTCATTTTCAATAGAGTTCCTTATAAATCTGATTCTTCATGTTCTTGTATATTCTATGTAATTGAAAGAAATTTTGGAAAATTGGAAAAAAGGGTATAGTGTGTGTAAGATGCACTGGACATGATTCACACCCTATGTGTGGGCATGTTTCCTACATACCAATACTTTGAGGAGGGATCAATCCATATATAGTTATCCCTTTAAGAGTGATTGGTGTAATAGTGAATGAAATGTAAGAAATTATAAAATTGGGTATGCTTAAGATGACTAGGGAGTAGTGAATGGACTTGAATTGGCTTGAAAATGTATAGGTTGGATGTATGTAGAGAATAGGTAAGATTGCTTGAGTGGTCTTACTTGTTTTTTATTTGCTTGAATGATATTTACCAACCCCTTCCAAATGATATTTGAATAGGATTTTATATGGATCTAATGTTCATATGTTAGATAAAACCAAACTAGGCCGACATAATGAACAAGAGGAACTAGGGGGAAATAGTAATCTCAACTTGAATTTTGATTGGATAGGAGCACTAAAAAGTGGACACCTTAGGGTCCAGTGTTATAGTCTAACTTTGGTTCTATTTTCCTAAGTAGATGAGACCTATGGGGATGGATTAGTCATGAAGAGAGGGTCCTATCTCAATTGGGGTCAAGTTTGGAAGGCCACAGATGACTAGGAATCAATGAAAGTAAGCCTAAGAGGGTCATAAGAGCAATCAAGAGGGACCTAAAGGTTGGGTGTCTTTATCCATGCTCAAGTTACCAATTTTTTCATTTTATATGACTACACTAACCAATATAATTTTAATAACTACTTATGTATTATTGGTTCATATGAAAACTTTGAAGAGATCATAAAATAGGGATTTTCCTTGCATTATTTTAAAGCATAACAATCAACATAAAATGACATATATCTCATTAAATCTCTTTATTAAGAAACACATGGTAGTTATGATCCATAGATGCCTTTTGACAAATGGTAAAAGTTTTAGAGGACACATAAAATATCATTTATTTTCATTTACTACTTATTCTGAACCCACTTCACGATTATAGTGGTGACTAATTCAAAATTTTATCAAACCATCCTAATTTTTTTAAATAATTTTCTCCTTTATATAATATATCATTCTTAAGTATGATATGAGGATTTAGATCTATATAAGCAATCCTAATATAAATAGAATATCTATATCTAAATTGAGGTAGAAAGGCATTTTTACAAGGTTTTTGTGTGGGAATATTGAAGCCACTTGAGGAGGTTGAGTAAGCCAAATAACTTATCTAAAACCAATCAATTGTTATGCTAGAAGGAGGCCTACTTCCATTGTGTCATCACCCTTATTAAAAAAAGTACTGGGGATTCCAAATGAATTTTATAAATAATGTTATTTTATTAACATTACATTCTTTATTATGTCTAGTTTTCTCAAGTACTCATTCTCCACTTATTTCAAGATAAGAAGAGGAGTTTAGAATCTTCTTTGGAAAAATGATGAAGCCAAAAATATACTACCCATTTGGATCATCCATTCATAGCTAGATAGGGATATATTTTAATAACATCCATGAGACCCAAGACAAATATAATAAGGGTATTAAACAATGTCAATATTACTAATTAAATCATTAAAATCTATAAGAAGGATTTTAAAGCCTATCATGGCATTATCATGGATATTTTTTATTGATAAAATTAAATGGTAAAAATTAGATATTCAAAGGACATGGGAAATTTCCATTTTGATTATTTCAAAATATGTATTACTATAAATAGTTTTTCTTGTCTATAAAATAGTTACAAACATGCTATACAAACCAATGTCAATACTCAAATTATATGTTTCCAAGGAATTTTTATTTAACTTGCAGATAAAGTCCATGATATTTCCATGTAAGATTTATTTTAAAGTAAAATCCAATTATAAATAAATCTGAATTTTAATTTTTATGAGTTTGCCATTTGAGATGGATTAAAAGAAGACAAGATTGGCTTGTTAAAAGGTATGACTAGTTGTAATGGACTCGGTAAATGAAATTTGGATATTCAATTTTGTCATGCTCAAATTATAAATTACATGTGGCCTCTAATTTTAGGATTTGTGTGTTTTATTAAAGGTCTTACAACCTAATTTATGATTCAAATTTTTTCTACCCTCTTATTTTTCATTGTACATTTGACAACTAAATTCCATAAAGGATACACAGACTTTATTTTAGCCAAATTTAGAATTAAATTTATATAAAGTTTTTAGAGCATATTATTATACTTATAACTATATATTTAATAATATTCTTAATATTTAAATTCATAATTTACAAATGAATCATAATTTCATGAGAAAACCAAACCAAATTAAAATTATATAGTTTTAAGACTTTTCTATGCATCTGAAAAATGCAAAATGTAGAGTCATATAAATCTAATAAGTCATATCTTTATTTTTAAAATTAGGCTAAAATATTGGAATTTATATTAGTAGGTATATTAGTTAATTTCCTATTTAGATCATATTTCTACACTCATTCATAATTTGAAGCCTAAAATACATGATTTCAAAAATGGGACCAAATGTTTTCTAGCCATTATTGATCAGTCCTTTGACACAAATGGCCAACCAACTGTGGAAAATAATTTTTGATGTATTTTTCACTCTTGAAAGAATGTAAATATTGAGATTTAAACTCCCCAAGGTCACTTTAACTTGGTCTAGGTGCATTGATATTCACTCAGTTGTTCATTGTGATGATTCCAATTTAAAAGGCCTTTGTTGGTTGCTAGAGTGTTTCAGACAAATCAATATGCATTAGAATTAAGAGTTAATTATAAAGGGAATTAGTGTAAAAATATATCATGTAAACTCAACTAATTCATTCATATATCACACTTAGATACAATAATGCAATAGTATCTACAAATAATGATTCAAGCAATCAAGATATAACACTAAGAGCAGATTGTATAGATCATAAACTAAAAGAGTTGATAAAATAAATAAAATTAGGTATGGTTAGGGAGAAAGATAATTAATATCCCAATTTATAATGGACCTAATATATTCCATTTAATATACAAATATCTTAAAGTAACCAATCCTTAGTTGATTCAAACCTAGCGTAACTCCAACTAAGGATTGTGTAAGAGTTTATGGGATGAAGTAGCAGAACTAATGAAGAAAAATGGGTCACCATATACATGCATAAACAAATTATATAAAATTAAAAATATTTCATATAAATATGTTTACATTAAGGTATCAATCAGGATTTCATCAAATAATCATGTGAGTTACATACATGGCTTCTAAACTACCTTGACTCAAAGAAAAAAATAGAAAGAAAGAAAAATGCTGAAAAAATAGGCCTAATATCTCTAATCCTAAAAGGATCAACCTAGGTATAACATTTTATAATCCTAAAAAATACCAAACCTTACTACAACTCATGATTTGATCTTGTATAGACAATAAATTCCATAGATCTCAAAATTCAAAATCACCCACTAATGGGGTGGTTACAAAAATTATTAATGCGATTGGAAGATATAGTTGAGGAGGTAGTGGGGACCATTGAAAGATTGGAGGCATGTGTAGGTATTTTGAAATTGACACCATGCCTTGATTTAATGTTGGTAGCTAAAATTAGTTATGATTTCATCGATATTTCCATACTCTATTCTTTTATGCAATTAATTGCCATGCCTCTTTAAGGATAAGTTTTGTCTTTTATGTTCTACATTTGATATTAATGTGCATGCCATGCACCAATTAATGACTCTACCTATACTTTCATTTAATTCTACCATTTTTTATCATTTAATGGTGGGAAATAATATATAAATTGATTATACAAATCAAATTGAATTCATAATCCCTTTTAGGGTTTTGAGAGTTTTTATGGTCAAATAGGCCATCAAATTTGGACTAGTGTCTTACTAGCATGGATTTATAGTGTCTTATCTATTGGTAGGGTCTTACCATGTGTCTTATCCTCATTCTTTTTCTACTTATCCAAGACTTCATATGTGATGACTTTGTTTCATTCATGATATAGTGAGATTGTGCCACATAATGTAATATTACTCACCCAGATACTTAATGGGTTTAGAAGTTGTACATACTACTTCAAGGTAGTGAGTCATGGGAATCATACCACATGGTAGCATCCCACTTATACCCTCACCTAGAGGTGTTTACATTTTAAAAATTTGGTATGGGAAATGGGTCACTAGGATCACACCATATGGTGACATCCTGCTTGTCTGCTTGCCCAAAAAACTTTACTTGGTATAAAATTGGTCAGGATAGTGGGTTGTAGATATTTTTCCACTTGGTAACATTCTATTATCCACTCACCTAGTGAAATTTCACTGATTTGCAGGATACTAGTAAAATCCTTTTGAATCATTTAATTCCTAAAAATAAATGAAAATATGCCTCATGGGTCTAGTCAAACTTTCAAATAAATTGACTAAGTTTTATGGAGTGAAAATTTAACACATGGCTTTGGACAACTTTATAGAATTGGTTGTCTTTGAAATTTTTTTTAATGGACTAGGCCACTGAGAGATATGGGAGACACCTATGTGATTTTGGGAGTAATTTATGTACCTACAATAAAATAAACAAAGTTATAGTCAACAACTTCAAATTTATAAAAGTAAATGGCTAAGTCTTTTTCAATGAAATAGGCTAAGACAAAAGCTAAAAATGACTAGGCAAAAAGATAAAAAGTCATGAAAGCTTTAAACTTATAATAAAAAGGAAACCCAAATTAATATATTTAATTTTTCCATTTTATCAAAAAGAAACTAAGTTAAAAAAATTAAAAATTTATAAGCATTTAGTTATTCAAATCAAAATGAAGCAAAAATAGACTAAATTGTTCATGAAAAGAGGTAGAAAACTGTGAAACAATTACATAATTTACATAAACCAAATGACAAATAGTCTAAAAATAAATTTTAAAAACCTGTTTAAAAACACAATCATGAGATATAATAAGACTTAATAAAATCATGAAAATTCATATTTTAGCTTAATGTAGTCCTTGATGTGATTTCTATGCCAAGTTTTTAAAATGCAAAATTATTATTGTTTAGGCTTGGATAAAATAATGAATCACATTAAAAATAAAAAATTCATATTTATAAAAAATACATTTCCAAGAGGGTTGATTTAAACAATAAACCACCAATGAATTCCTCAAATACATAAGATCACAATCTAGAGCAAAAAAGGGTCCTTGATTTCAACTTGAAAATGGGGCATGTTGTGCAAGTAAGAATAAATGATGACTCATAATAGGAAATACAACTTAGTATTTAGAGAATCCAAAATCTATGATTTCAATATAATAAAAATCATTAGCTAAAGATAACCACCTAGAACAAACGATAATTCAAAGATACTAAAGCTGGACTCAACTTGTGACATACTAAGCTACAATCCTGCCAATGGACATCTATGTGTGTGATCAAGTGATACATTAATTTTATTTACATTCACACATAGTAATTTAAATTTGCATAAGGTTATAACTACTAAAGAAAAAATATTTTATAGTATAGCTTAGGGGAAATGGTGTGGATATTTATCTTCTGCCAGTGAAGCATTTATAGCCCTTACACAGATACTTCTAGTCTATTACAAAGGCCTTACTCTAGTGCCAACTAGGCCAAAAATATTGTGGTAGAGGTTACCAAGATCACCCTTTCAAGGAATATTTTTATATTTTATAATATGTTAAAGATTTTTGGAAAGGATACTTTGTTTTTTCATGCATAGAGGGTTGGGGACCAAGCCACAGGTAAAATTAAATTAGCAAGTTCATGATAACTCAATACTAATTAGAACAATGTTGCATTTTATTTAGATATTTAATTAATTGGATTAGATGGTTTTGAAAAATACCATAAATTTTTTAGATTCACAATCTCTATTAAGAATTATTAACCTTTAAAATTTAGGAAATGAACAAAGCAATCACAATAGTTCACACAAGATTTCCAAATAAAATTACAATTAGGTTTTTTTGAGTGTTATCTTATGATACCTATACAAAAACCTTTATTTTAATTTATTTTATTAACATTGGAACCATATCAAAAAAAATTGGTACATGCCCAATAATTAAATTAGGAAATAAACAAAAAATAAACCTAAGCTAATAATAAGTTTCTTATCATGTGAGACCTAGGTTGCGTTATAGAACTATCAATTGATAAATAGGAATATTGATGATTCCTCTCTTTGTAACTTCTCTCATCTCAAACACAAGGATTCTCTTCACCACACCTAAATTTAATCCACCATGGGAGGATATATAAATAGAATCCAACCAATGACTGCTAAACATAAAAAAGGACAAGGAAGTCTGAGAAATTCTAAAGACTAATGGGTTAACTAGCTTCATAACCAACATTTATAGCTATGACAAAAATATATCAAGATAAATTACACAATAATGGGAAGAACACATGGTAACCATCAACAATGCCATAGTAGATATCAATGATGGCCTTGTAGCTCAAGTCATAGGTTTGAAAATTGAGGACATCAAATTCACCAAGTTCAATAGGGACTATAAAGAAGAAGGATAAATTTATGATTGACGGTGAAAAAAATACTTGGGTGAATTGGTGGAATCCTATGTAAAAACATCCCAAAACATTTTTATAGATTCATCAAGTAGATTATGTGATATGTGGCTTTGGATGGCAGGTACACTCTAGTCCATCAATTTCATTGACCTATCCTTAACTACTTTCACCATCACATTCCACACAGTATTCCTTTTTATATACTTCATTCCTTGTAATATTAAATTTATGAAATAAAAATGTGTAATAAAAAATATCCCCTCAACTAGGTCATGATATTTTTAATCCATAAATTCTTGCTAGCTTCTAACCCCACCCCCCTTGTTCTCCCTAAACTAGATAAGCCTACTTTTAAGTGTAATATCACCTCTAGAACTATAATAATCTCCACTAAAACCATAGGTTCCTTTAATTAATATAAATAACCAATTAAAATTAATAGTGATCATAGTGATCAAGATTATCTCCCTCTAACTAAGATCAAAAAAATTGGTAAAAAGGTTGCATACCCTATGCATGTTCCCTCCACCCCTGCTAAAAATAGAAAATATGTCAAAACATCCCCCTCTCCATCATGTGATCCTTCCTTCCTTGATCCCACTCCAAACTCTTCCCCCTCACCCTCCCCTTCTCCCATCACCCCTACTCCTAGTCCCCTTCCCACCTCCCTCGACCTAGAAGACAATAGTAAATTGGAGGAAATTATGAATAGTCTAAATATTCTCAAACAAAGTCTCCCTTATACTATTATTAAGGATGTTTCTAAGAAACCCCTTCCTATTCCCACTCCCATTCAATCTAATCCCCCTAAATTCAAGGAGTTATTAGAGAAAAATTAATATCAATAAATATTGAGTAAAATAGAGGATGAGGCTAACTTGCACAAATCAATCCTTTGATGGTTCCTGAAGGATAATAATAAATTCAAGGATGAACTAAATAATCTCAATCTCAATGATGTAATTTTCTATACCAAATCTTATCTCATTAAAGTTAGTACTAAATTCCACCAAATCAAGGAAAGATTATTTAATTTGGAGAATCAAAATGTATCTCTAAATGAAAACCTCATCATGTTGGCTAAATATAACAGACTCACTATTATGAAGAGCATTCAAATCATGGAGACCCTTAACTCTCTTACCAAAGAAAAAGAGGATAATGTTGAACCCCACATAAAGGATTAAAAAATTAAGGGTATTTCTAATGAAAAGATCGAGCTATATCCTAAAAAGAATAAAAATCTTCCTCTAAAGAATTTTACTTAGAATTGGTCCAAGTCTTATGAAGATTGGATGGGTCCAAGAATTTAGATTGTTATCTTTCTGTTACTTTTTTCCTACTTTTCAGCTAATTGTCTTATTTTGTCTCTCCTAGCTTAAGCATTGTTATATCTAGTTTATAGACCTCTTTTGATCTATTTTTGTAAAGGGTAAGGTCCCTCTATCAAACCCTCTTTTACCAATATTAAAATCAAGGGACATGAAAGAAAGAAAATTAAAATAAAATGGAAAAATAAAAATAAATCATTCATAGGGGTTTTCAAGTAAATGCATTCTTGAATTAGTTAGACACCTGATTTTTTAGTATTTGGATAAGGAAAAAGGAAACATCTACTTGTGTCTATGTTTCCCTTTACATTAGATAACATTATCCCAAAGATATTTGTCTATGTTATTTTCATGCAATTTAAACAAATTATCATTTCTAATTCTAGTATTATGCTTACCTTTAATTTGTAAAAATACCTTAGAGTAGGTTAAATAAAATACCTCATCCCATGCATTATATTATGGTAAGAGATAGGGCTAGGTATATATACATAACATACTGAATTAAAGATACAACTAAAATTTGTATATTTTTTACTACAACCAATGGATGAATCAATTGGTGGATGCTCTAGGAATGAATTGTATACTATGGCAACATCCTAATATTCATCTTCATTTCAAAGGAGGTATGGGAAGGGTTATTCCCATGTCAATGATCTCCTAGCCTTGTCATCTAGAAGACATGGGATTGGTTTAGGTTCTTCCCATATTAGAGACCTTATAAATTTATCTTTAGTGGTATAAGTATGTGTAGAGTTGGGATAAATTAGGTCATTCTTAGTTTACATCTCTATTGGTATGACTTATTCATTCAGGCCACAATGATCATGACTTCCGTTTTCCAACTTGAATACCTTTACTATTGAGTATAACATTAAAGTATTATTGACTATTTTTAAGGTAAGGATGAACTAAGGAGAGATATAATCAATTTCAAACTCTTCCATATCATTGTTTTCAAAGGGAAAACCTCCTTCTTCTTGGTATTATTATTCTTGGCACAAAAAATCCAACTCATTATTTTTTTCTTATTCTATTTCAATCCCTTCTAATTATGTGTGGAAAGTCTCATTTTTGCCATATAGATGCTCAATATATTGAACTAACTCTCTAAATACATGACCAAGTAAATATGGGAAGGATGATTTTGATGTATAATAATCATCTTCCTCCCCTAACTATTCCATCTCTTCTAATTCTTATTCTATTTGAGTGCCAGATTCTTCACGTGGTTTTTCTTCATTTTTTATGGACAACTATTCATCAATTTACTTTTTAGCCATTAATTTTTATTCAATAGTTATTGCTTCCTTATGTTCAGAGTCATCATCACCACTATTTTAGCCTTGAAATAATGGATTAGGCTTGTGAAATGAGATGTTATTATCATGCATGATTGAATCTGCATTAGCAGTACAACTAGGTTCACATACTCCAAATGGTGCATTCGATTGGTATTGTGCATTGCCCAATGATCTTCTCCTACAAAAAATGGTATTTAATTAGTAATAGCACCCAAAGATACTAAATCACTAAAATAATATGATTAGTTTACTAATTATACACATAATTAACTTATTTATATGTATTTAAAGAGTAAGAATGGATCTCATTCATCATAAAGAGGTTTGGTTGGGTGAAATTTTGGGGTAACACTTCACTGTGAAGCACATATTGATTCATGGGCTGATTTGTAGTCATGTAACTCAAATTATCTTGGGCATAAATGTGCTATTATTCTAAATAATAGGAAGGGTCAACACCAAATACTTGAGTCATTTATTATTAATATACATTAACAACCTCTTGGTAGATCAATGCAAAGGATGCGAGATCAGATGGGTTCATCCTAATGAACATTATAGTTAAAGGATCTAGAGCATTGAGATAAAATGGCTATAACCTTAGTTTATAAGAAAGGGTACTTCAACGTAGTATACCACTGATGGAATCTATGGTTAAACACACTGGTTGGTTCGTTAGGCTCTTTATGGGATGTAAAAAACCATAATACAAGATAAAAGGGTCAATGGACACACTGAAATGATAAAGGGAAAATAATTCATAGATGGCCCAAGTGGTGATGCACCCTTTGGGTAGACCAAATACCAAGAATAGGTGTTTTGATCTAGTGAAAGGGGAAATAGGTTACAATACGCATCTTCATGCTAAATATACATTTTAATAATAGCTTATTTAAAATATTGAATGTGCTCTTTAGCAGTCTTGATCCCACCGTAGATATACTTCACAAATAATTTGTGGAGATTTTTAGGCAAGTCATGTGAAGGTCCTAGAATATTTATAAGATAACTACATCCTCCTAGCCAAGTTAAGGCTATTGGAGGGATCATATAATAAATTTTTATAGTCTAATATCTTGTAAAATAACTAGGTATCTCCTTAAAAATAAATAATAAGTTTGAAATAATCCAGTTGAGGATAATAAGTCTAAAACAATCTAGTTGAGGCCCTCCTTCTAGCACCAATATATTGATCAGTCCTTTGACACAAATATCCAACCAATAATGGTCAAGTATTTTTGACACACTTTCCTATATTGAAAGGATTTATGCTCTCCAAAGTCTCTTTTATCTGATCTAAGCATAGTGATATTCACTCACTAGCTTGTTGTGACCATTGTAATTTCATGGGCCTTTCTTGGTCATTAAAGTATTTCATAAAAAATAATATACATTTAAACTAGGAAATAATGACCAAAAGAATTAGTGTACAAATATAACATGGAAATGAAGTTGATTTAGACATATATGTGTCACACTTAGATACAATAATGCAATAGTATCTAAAAACAACAATTCAAGAAATCAAGATATAACACTAAAAGAAAATTAGATAAACTCTAAACTAATAAAATTGATAAAATAAAAAGAAATGGAGGGAAGGGAATGGAGAAATAGAAATAAGAGTCTTCTTTCTAATAGACCAAGTTTATTTTAATGATTAGACAAAGCTTTGAAGTAGCCAATCCTTAGTTGAGCTAGACCTATTACAACTCCAACTAAGGATGATGCATGAGTATATGGAATGAAGTAGCAGATCTAATGAGGAAAATAGGTTCACCATATACATGCACATACCAAGTCTATCAAATGAAAAAGCTTTGAAATAAAGATGTTTCCATTAAATGTATCAATCAAAATTTCATCAAATACTTATGTGAGTTACATACATGGCTTCTAAATAGCCTCGACTCAAATAAATAAACTATAAAGTAGGATTTTTTTTAAAAACAAATGGGCATAATATCTCTAATAATAAAAGGATCAAATAAGGTATAACCTTATCTAATTATTAAAAAACCCTTATTAAAATGTAAGAGTTGGTTGTATATAAACAATTAAATCCATGGAATTCAAATTCTAATTAACCCATTAATGAGGTGGTACATAAGTTATCAATGCGATTGAGAGACGTAGTTGAGGAGGTAGTGAAGATCATTGACAAATTCGAGGCATGTGTAGGTATTATGAAATTGATACCATGCCTTGACTGAATGTTGGTAGTTTAAAGAAGTTTGGATTGGATTAGGATTTCTATACTCCATACTTCTATGAAATCAATTTCCATACCTCTTTAAGGCTGGATTTTATTTTTTATGCTCTATGCTCAATCTAAATGTGCATACCATGACCCAATTAATTCCTCGACCTATAATTACATTTAATTCCACCATTTTTAATAATTTGTTGTGAGAAACCATTTACAACTTGATTCTCAAAATCAAATTAAATGCATAGTCCCTTCTTAGGTTTTGACATATTTGATAGCTAGACAAGCTGTCAAATTTAGACCAGTGTCTTGCTAACATCAATTACTAGCTTGTTCTCCATTCATAGGGTCTTATCATGTATCTTATCCTCAATATTACATTAATCATCTAAGGATTCATGTTTTTATTATGTTTCATTGATGAGGTAGTAATATCATGCCACATAGTACCATCTTGCTCATCTAGAGCTTTGATGGGTTTCAAAGTTGTATAAGGTAATGAGTAATTGGTATCATACCATGTGGTAGTATACCAATTATATTTTCTCCTAAAGGTGTTTAAATTATATATATTTGGACAGGGTAGTGGCTCACTCAGATCATGTCATATGGTGGTATCCCACTTGTTAGCTCACCCAAAGAACTTTACATGTATGGAATTAGTTCTGGTAGTGGGTCATTAGGATTTTTCCACTTGGTATCATCCAAATAATCCACTCGATGAAATTTTTTTTAGTTAGAGGCTAATAGGACAATATTTTTGAATCATTTAAGTCTCATATAGTAGTGAAAAGACACCATGTGGCTCTACACAAACTTTTGAATAAATTGACTAAGTCTCATAGAATGGAAATTTATCATGTGGATTTAGGAAAATTTAGAAAATAAGATCTATTTTAAGCCCTTTTTGAATAGATTGGGATGTAAAGAACCATAGGATATCACCATGTGGCACCAGGATTAACATAAGCACCTGCATGAAAAATAAACAAAGACCTAGTCAAAAACTTCAAATTTATAAAAATAAATAGATAAGTATTTTCAAATGAAAATGAATAAGGCAAAAGCTAAAAAATGACTAAGAAAAGAAGATGAAAAGGCATGAAATCATAAAACTTAGCAAAAAAAAAAAAAAAACCTGACTTCAATGATTAAATTCCATTTTTTTTCCATTTAATCAAAACTGACTAAGTCAAAAGAATAAAAGCTTTATAAGCATTTAGTAATTCAAATCAAAATAAATTAGAAATGGACTAAATTATCCAGGAAAAGAAGCAGAAAACTCTTAAATAGTAAGATAATTTACATAAATGTAAGGTGAAATGATCTAAAAAGGAATATATAAAATGTGTTACAAAACATAAGTGTGAAGATAGACCAAGACTTAATAGAATCATGCAAATTGAATTTTAACTTAATATAATCCTAAATGTGATTTCTATGCCAAGTTTTTAATATGCAAATTTACTATTGCTCAATCTTGGCTACAACAATGAAGCACATTCAAACTTAAAAATTCACATTTAATAAAAATTCACTTCTAAGAAGGTTGATTTATATAATCAACCACCAATGAACTCACCAAATAAATTAGATTAGAATATAGAGCAAAAATATGGTCCCTACTTTTAGATTGAATTGGGGCATGTTGTGTAAGAAACAACAACCATAATAACATGTTCTTAATAAGAACATACCGGTAGTATAAAAAAAACTAGATCTAAATCAAAACTACAAATAATCCATTATTTTAGATAGTTCCTTCTCATTTTAGTTAATAAAATTTTGAAGCATTTGGTACTAAATAAAATAAAGTATAGATCATACTTAGGTATATTTTGCATGTGTGTGGATTTATCCATCTTGAATACATCCTCAACCTAGTAAATATTTAACCTATACTAATGTGAAACATCAATTATAAGTGGTATTTTCTTTATTATCTCTTATTGTCATACATAGTTTGTTTTTTCCCATTATATGATCATGTTAGATTATAACACCCTTAACTAATAGTGGGGTTTTAGGATATCTAAAGTCATAAAATGTGTTAGCATAAGTTCTTTTAAAAAAACCATCATAACATGATTATTTATGTTTTATACGTGAATTAGAAATAAGATCAGAATGTAGCCATAGTCATAAAGAAAAAAAAGTCTCTCTTTGGTTAAGGATTAAGTAATTATCCTAAAAACATAGACTAACATGTATAGAACATTCATTATGAATTCTATGTTATTAAGAAGTTTTGAGAAAAATACAGAATTTATTATGCACACAATAAGGATAAAAGATGATCAAGAAAACCATTATCAAATATTTATATTAATCACTATGTTTTCATAACTTATTTATAATACAATTGAGTGTTATAGAGCTTACAAAGGATTTATCACTTCATATTCTAGCATTTCACTACAAACAAAAGATAGACTCTTTGCATTTTACAAAATCTTGGTGTGTGCTTAGGTGACAAATACATACAAAAATATATATAATATATAAAATATTGTGATTGGGACATTCATCCAATAATTATATTCTATAAATTTATAGCCTAATATATTTCCAACACTTTTCTAGACTTGTACAGTTGTCTCATCCTAAGATAATGTCTCAATAAGTGTAACTTATGTTGAAGGTGAGATAATTTCTTGTGTTGAAGAACATGTGCAAAAACATTACTTACAGTAATATCTCAAGGTGACATTTATCTATTTTCACATGTTTCACATGTCTTAGTTTCCATTTTAGGTTTTTAACTAAATATTGTACTAATATACCACCCTTTTAGGTTTTTAATAAATTATCATAACCAAGTGGTTACCCTTTACAAGTTTTTAACCAATCTAGACCACTCCTAATGCTTAAGGCCTTTGTACTAGAAAATTATTTAAATTTTAAAAAGTAAAGTGTGTGTAGTACCTACAAATAAGGTAGAGGCATAGGCTATGTTTTTGTAACTAATGGAGACTATGAATATGATGATGTTAAAGTTTTCACTATAGAATTCAAAATTGTAGAGTCTGGTGTAGGAGGTATTTTATATGATTGGACTATTGGTTAAGTAGTTGCGATAATAATTTTTGGTTTGATATCCTTTTAGAGTTGATTTGGAGGGATGAATTATGGCTCATGAAGGTTCTCTTCAATAGATCTATATACATGGGATAAGTCATTTTTGAGCATTTTATAATAATTGATAACTTCTTGCACCATAGTGATCATAGTGTGAAACAACACTTGGAAAGCTATTAGATTTTGAATGTCATCATATTATATGATTGTGATAAGGTCATAAGCCTTAAATATTTTATGTTGGATTTTATGTGTTGTCTCCTCTAGTCTATTTGCATGCCTCTACATCTAAATGACAAAAAATTTATCACTCGACATCTCATTTTTATATGTTTTCATATTTTTTATAACATTGTATCTTTATTCAACCAACTTCTTCAATTTAATGTCTAGTGTATCAGAGGTAGCATATTGATCCTCCATTAATAATTTAAATTTTTTGGCCTTTGTGAATTCTATTTTGGCCTCAATCCATGTGGTGTTCAATGGTGGTAAAAGTTATGTTATGAGATTGAAGTTTATTAGTTTCCAAGATTTACTCATATTCCTTGAGGAGTTAAAAATTTCTTCTCGTTCTACCTTGAGATTTTGACCTTGTGGGAAAAGTTGTTGTATCGTTTATGTATTAATCTAATATTTTGCTAGCTGTAACATGATATCTATGAATTTATTATTCACAAACATGAATTGGTCACCTAAGACTTGAGTGACCAAGTAAGGGAAAGTATCACCTATCAGTTGCTAAACATAAATGAGACAAAGGTGTAGGTCTTAATTTTATTGACTTAGTTGTGATGCCTCTTTCTCTAGTACAAAATAAATCTAAGTGATAGACTCCTAAAATTTAGTTTCTACCTCAATTTAATTTGACATGGGTAACTAGGAAACATCAAGTGATGCTTCATGTTCAATTGTGGTAAGATCCAAACTAAAATTTATAGTTGTCATAGGTGCTTTCTTGATTTTTGCCACTGAAAGAGAGAAGGTTGTGCATCATGTTGAGGGTACAAAGACATCCAAAACAATTGTATAGATAATTGAGGCTTGTGCTAATAGGCCTCCTCTTATTCACCCCCTTGAGTGTATTTTTGGCCTTGAGATGTGGAAGATGGTTATTGAACCTCAAGTATCACAAACCTCTCGATGGATTATACTACCTACTTTATTTTTGTCACTTGTATTTTCACCCCTTGATAAGATGCCTAGATATCCTCATCCAAGTGACACAATTTAAACATCTCTCTTACTGTGGGTAACAATTTTGTTGAGATGAATCTTTAGAAGGATTAGTTCCCTTGATGCACTCTTTGAAACACTCTCTTATCTATTAACTTTGCATGAAAAATGTTGAGAAGACAAAATAATAAAACTAGAGGTGATGTAACAATATTATATTTTCTCCTATTGATTGAAATTATACTACTTAGAGCTAAATAAGGCTTCTTTCAAACAAACCTCATAATTCAAGATGTATTGTCACATCAATGTTTCATAAGATAGGTTCAAGAAGGTATTTTGATACTTAAGAGGATAATGAATGATTAATTTGTGGAATAAAGTCATTAACCACTTCTAAGACACTTATAAACTTAGAAAATAACATTAACAAAGACATGTAACAATTATTCTTTTGTACACTTGGTGAACAATAAGGATAACATGCTAGAATAGATCATATTCTACTAGACAAGACCAAAAAGATTGAAATAACACTCAATTGTACAATATGTTATTAGGAAAAATAATTTTATTTATTTATTCAAGAGTCATTCAAGTAAAAATTTTGCCAAGGTTTCACCATCAACCAACAGAGGCTACTAAAAAGATCCAAAAGAGTCAATATTTATAGCCTTTAAGAGAAGAGAAAGATAAAGGAAGTCCAAAGGTCACTTGGACACTTTTAAATATAATATAATGTGTTATAATTACATTATAAAGAGATATGGGATGAGCCATGCAATGTTAGGAGGACCAAGTGTCCATACAAGTCATGAAACTTATGAAAAATGGCATAAAACTCTCAATCTTGGCTCAAAAAACTACCTTCAAAATTTGAACCTAGTTTAACATCCCAACACTAACTAAGGATAGGTCTGATTATTGGGATAAGAGGTAAGGTCTTCAATCATGCCTACCCATGCATTTGTTCTAGTCCTAATCATTTGAAATCTCCTAGAAGGAAGACTTCACTGTCTGCAGTCTAAAAAAAATCCCTTTTTAGTCACCCCTCACACTTGGACTCAAAAATTCCTTAAATTTTCATGAAAATCCATGGGATGGAGTTAATTACACCTATTAATACCCTCCATATCCTTATAGGAATAAATCATTCTTTAAAAGGAATCACACTTGGGTTTTTCACCCTTTTCACCCTTGTGTCCACTATGCCAATTTTGACTCATTAAAAGAAGAGATTTGGTTCAGACACTTATAAGTTTTTACCTATAATAAAATGGTCATATATATTTATTTTTATTCCTAAGCTTCCACCCAAGCTTGATTTCATCTTTAGACTCCTTTTGTAGCCTAGAAACATATAAAATAGCCAATAAAACCCTATTTCTCATGTTGTCCATACAATTTATTACAACTCATCTTGGTGGGAGATATATTGATGGATCCATTTTCATGTAAAAATAAATTTCATTTCCAAAATATTTCATTAGGATATCTTACCATGCTCATTTTCTCCATTGGGTCTTGGTTGAAGGTTTAGGAGGGTTTTTTTGTAATTTTAGGTCTTAATTTTTATTCATAAATATTTGACATTGAATATAATAATAAATGAAAAAAAAATTATGCCAAGGGACCTTGATGACTCCTCCAAATTCCTTTAGTTCCTATGCATAGTCTTAGAAATGATATGATCACTTGAAGACACCCATTGAGCTTGTTTTCCTCTTTTCCTACATGGTTGGATTATGTTAGGGATATAATTTTATTTATTTTAGGTTTAATTACACTCAAAAATATTAAATAGGTCTAAATTCATCTCCTTAACATGTTCAAATCATCTGGATAGCCCACCAAGAGTTGGAAATGAAGATGGACCCCAAATTGATTCTAGGTCCTTTGAAGGCCTAAAGGGTTTAGCATGTAATGTACAAGTTTGGGATATATAAGATCATATTTCATGCTTGGGATAACATATAATAATTATTCGTGCTTCATTAAAAATTTTAGGATCACCACACAACCTCCCAATCACTCCACTTCTTTCTTTCCTCTCATTCACCAACTAAGCCTAGTGAAAGCTTACCTAGTTGAACTGTGTGCAAGAGGAATTTTGGTCTAGAGAGAGGTCTGAGATTGGTATAGTTTTTATAAGTACCTATTAACCTTCCATACACATTAAAAAATATTTATATAAGTTTTAAAATCTTTATATCAAGCCCTTTGCCCATTTTGCACTCACTAACTCACTTTGCCAAAGCCTATTTTTCCTAGACTAGACGACCTCTGAGACAAACTAGTGAGTTATAGCCCTCATTCCCAAGATAAATTGAGAATTTTGAGTGTTTTTTCTAGTAATTATTATTATTTTTACTATAGGTTTTATATTTATTCCATGGTTTAGGTGTCTAACCAGCTCCAAATGCCCAAAAAAGGCCTCTAAAAAGCTTATTTTCTTGTTTTTTCTTCAAACCCTCTTAAGAGTGACCTTTATAAGCCAAACCAATGCCTATAGGTTTATTTAAAATGTTTCCAATTATCTAATTCATGATATTGTATCTTTTCATTCATCCAAAAACACTCTTTTCCTTGGATTCCTCATGTTCATCTATTGGGCCAAGAGGTTTCCTAGCTCATTGTACGGATCGATAGCCCCTTATCTAAGTAAGGAAAGTATATGGAAATCTTGGAGGATTCTTGGGATTATGAACACACTTTTTTATTATTCATAAACCACTTTTTATTATCCATAACTATCTTCTTCTTCCTAAACAAGTCCATGTATTACCCTACCTTCACTAGCTTGTACCCTATTGTATGTGTATCTAGGGGTTTTGGAGAACTATGTAGGTGTCTACTTCTCTTTTATGTATTTAATGAAGTCACCAAGACATTCATTGAGGTGTCAAATTATATTTTATTAGGTTCAAAATATTTCTAACACTACCTATGCACATTGATCTTCAAGACTGAGCCTCTCTAGGTGCTGATTGAGACACTCTTCTGTAGGTGTCTATTGGTGTAAAAAGATCCTAACTTAACCAATATAGGTGACCATGTATGTAATTTAAATATTATTCTCCTTTTAAATTCTTAAGACACCATCCTAACATCAACCCTCTAGGTCACTAGCTGTTGACTGAGACATCATGTTTTGTTGACCTACCTATAGGTGTAATTTGCATCATGAGACCTTGGTTGTGTTGTTTGGGAATATCACTTGAGCCCATTTTAGCCACAAAGTGCATGATTAAACTTTCACTTAACCTGATTTCACTTATATGTTCTTTGGAATCACAACTATGTTCTCTTTTAGATTGATATACCCCTATCCTTAATACCTTGTTGTAGGTGTGCATTGAGCATCATGAAAACTTGGTCATGATGTTGGTGGAATTTATTTAACAACCCTTTAAGGACAAAAACATTTGATATCACCTTGGACTCACCTTAATTCTCCTTGGATCCCCAAATTTCTTTTCTTTTCAATGACTCAAAAACCTTTTTTTTGACTACTATTGGTGCTTACTCTTTTCTAGAAAGGCACCTATAGGTGGCCTTAGAGTCTACAAGGTCATGTTTTAATCCTTTCCTGCTAGCATTATAGACATTTTACCTCATCACATTATTTGAAATATAAAATTCACAAGGATTTATTTAATGTTTCTCCTTAGGGTGACAGAAGACCACTTGCAAAGTCTAGATTTCAATGGAGCATTTTAGTGCTTTTTAGGGCATGTTTGAGGCCTCAAACAACCTATCCTCCCTTACTTTCTGACCTCCATTATTTGAAAGGGTCTTGTATAAACTAGAGACTATAAAATACAATCATTTATATGCCTTGAAACACCCTATAAGCATGTTGAAAGAGATTTGTGAAAACCCTTTAGACCTCTATTTTGGCTTTTTGGGGCAACTTTCCTAGATTAAAGTTCCTTGTCTCTTCAAGTTGGTTTCACACTTCTTCTGCTCTTTAGACACTCTAGATGTATTTTCATGGATTCTTCATTTGATCAAGTTCCTAATCAAGTGTCAAGCTACTTCTCTCCCTCCATACAAACCCTTTTGGTTCCCTTCTCAACCACATGTAAGTGGATGTTCTGGTATACACATAGTGAGCTAGAGTGAGCTAGATATGAGAAATTATGAAACCATTTATGTACATTAACTTTGTATGATTATATCAAACATCCTAATACACCTCTAGAAATACTAAGTGGTTGGAACACACTTCCACACATAATCATGACATTAACAAGGGCTCTATAGGTATGCATTAGGCATGGTATATAGCTAGATCATGGAATTAGGTAGAAACATACTAGTGAATAGCTTTAAAAAAACTAAAATTGATTTTTTAACCTTCAAGTACATTATCTCCATTATCAAACACCTTAAAACTAGTTCCAACCTATCTTTTCTAACATGAAAATCACTTACACATATCTGGGGTAAAGCATGCATAGGCATCTCATGACTATATTAGCATGGTAAATAGATTTGGGATCACATTTACACTTTCCCAAACATCTCAATGGGCTATCTTCAACTCTTGATGGTTTATAAAAATGATGCACCATGAATATAACTCTAGGAATGAGATGAACAAGCCCATACATCTAACTGCAACTGAGGTTAGGCATGGAAATGATAATGGAGAATCACAAGATTAAAAACTACCTAAAACATGATATATTAAAAATAGAACATGGAAGGAGTTAGTCACATGAATTTGAGGCATGTGGTACATCAATCTTTATTCACACAAAACCTCTATAAAAAGCCAACATTCTAGAACAAGGTAGAGAAGACTATAACTTCACTCTTTCACTAGTCTTTGGAAACTAAGTTGGATCATAAAATCAAAACCAAATGTGAAATAAATCATGGATAACATTATGGAAGGGATTCACTTCCTTTGGAACCAATATCATCAATTGAATTGTATGGAATTTCCCAAACAAGAGAAAAACTTACAGGGTGCATAGATTAACAAGTAGATTTGAAAGGTCAACTTCTGAGGAATGGTTCATAAAGCTTAGATATGTAACCAAACATAAAATGGAAGTTAAATGAGTGTATAATACATCCCCAAGATAAGTTTACCTAAAACCCCTTGTGTTAACTGTATCAAGTACAAACCTATAGGTCACTTTTACTTGTCAGGAAGGGTGAAAAGGAGTATAATAGTTTTGGCATTAAAATGAAACTTTTAGATCATTTCAAACATGGAGATAAGCATGGTAAAGATAAAGAGATATTTTATAATCCTTTCCCATGGGGTACACTTCCCAAGGAGGTCATACAAGGGCCATTTTATTTTCTTTTCTCAAGAAAACTACCTTTTCTTCTGCACAACCCATCACTTTTTATTTATGTCAGTTGATTAAGACTTAATCAAATACATGGGACATGACATAATATTTTTTAACCTTCACACTTTCCAAGAAACCCATATAACTCATTAAATGCACCTTATTTAACCTCAAACTAACCCAAAATGACTAAAATAACTAAGGACCAAGGCTATTATAACATCAAATGACATTAATTAACCTATAAAACACCTTATCACATAATGTTTGACCCTATAAATCACCTAAAGGTCAGCTTTTTTACTTAGGGGTGCCCTAATTTGACCTAAAAGTCAAATTTGATCAACAAATTAATGGCTAATAGGGGTAATATGCCTACTATACTAATGACCAATAGTCTTATCCTTTCATGGTCCAAGGGATTTAATTATTTCTTGAAGACAACTAGAAAATAGTTTGCCTAAAATACACACAAGAAAACAACACACCAAGAAAACACAAGACAAAATAAGACACACAAGACTCACACATGTACATAAGCACTTAGGGAAAATAAGGAAATCAATAAACTATGTACAAGGAGAGAAGAAGACTTTAGTAGCAATGTTTGAGATATATCCCACTGACTAGGATATGAAGCTCCTCTCAATCCGACTTTGAGATTTGGAAAGAATTATGTTGCTTGCATTGGGTGATAACATAAGGGCCACTCCACAAAGCATCAAACTTTGTGTGTCTTCTAGGTTTGTCCCTATCTTCATCCCAATTTAAAATAATGTATCCTTCTTGGAAGCTTCTTGGCATGGCCTTCTTGTCAAACTATCTCTGTATTTTTATCTTGGTGAGATCTCATAGTTTACATAGCTTGATCTCTTATATCTTTAAGCTCCATCAACTCACACAACCTGACTTCCATGCTTTCATTCTCCATCAATGGTAACTGATAAGTGAGATTCAAGGATAGTAGCTCAAGTGAAATAGGTAGTCTATCTTCTCTCCCATAAACAAGTGTGTATGGTGAGTTTCCAATTACTCTCTTTGGGGTAATCCTATTAGCCCAAAGATTTATCTTCAACTTAGAATGCCAAGTCCTTTGGTTCTCCTTTAGTATCCTCTTTATGATCCTAATTAGATTCTTATTGGTGGACACATCTAGTCCATTCCCTTATGGATAATAGTTGGAGGAAGTACTAATATATATATATATATATGCCATGTTTCAAAGATCACTTATTTTCATTCCAAGGAAAGCTAATGCATTGACTAAAATTATTATTGAAGGAGCCCCAAACCTTGTCATTGTGCCTTCATAAAAGTTTATAACTAAAATTTCATTTACTTCCATGATAAAAATAGCCTCCACTCACCTTGTAAAGTAATTTGTAATAGTCAACACCCACTTATAGCCAACACTATAAGGTGGGTTGATTAGGCCTCTAAAATCTAGACCCTATTGCATAAAGGGTTGGTCAACTTGAATTAGATGAAGAGGAAAGGCATCAAGATTTTGTTTACCATCAAAGAGAGCACATTTTTAACACTTCCTTACCCAAGCATGGGAGTCTTTTAATAAACTAGGCCAAAAATATCTAGCTCTAATTATCTTAGAAATTGTAGTTCTTGGAGTAAAGTGACCACCAGCTGGTCCTTCATGAAACTCAAGAAATATTTTCTCAACCTAATATAATTAAATTCACCTCAATAACACACCTAAAAATTCATTCCTCAAAAACACTCTGTTAATAATCACATGAGGAATAGATTGCAATCTAAAGTACCTTCTTTTAGTTCTATCTAGACCTTGTGAACACTCACTAGTTTGAAGAAAATGGATTGTATCTTGTGTCCAACTTCTCATTGATGAAGGTGAATATATCATAGGGTCATCATGTAATGATAAAAAAACATCTTTTTGTTCTTTCAAATCTGAATCAATATGCTCACATAACCCCTTTCCTTTCACTAGTTTGGCTGCCTTGATTTCTACATCATACTCCATCATTTTTGTGATCTAACCAGCCCTTTTTTCATTCAAATCTCTACTCAAAAAAAAGTCTTTTGTCAGGACCCAGAAGCACAATTGACTACCAAGAAACTTAACATGTGGAATTACCCAAAATTAACAAGTAACTAGAATTCAAAAATAACATAGAATATGAGAGACAATACCCAATTGTATTAATACTCTTTCAGAAGGAAATACAACAAAGAAGATGCCACAGTCTTCTTCCTTACACAACTCTAGGGCTCCCACACCTCTAGGGCTCCCACACCTCTAGGGCATAAATAGTAAATCTCTTCAAGAGTTATCTCTCTTGTAATATCAATTACAAACACAAATCAACACACAGAGCTATCAACCAGTCAGTAAAAAAATTGCCAGTACACAAGTATTCCACGTACTCCACGACCGAGTACACACCGTACTCCAAGTACACAACGTACTCCAAGTAGATCTCACCTAATCTTTCTCCTTGATGTGTTGCTGTCACCTTTGATCTTGCTACCCCATAGATCTCCTTTGACCTCACACACACACACACACACACACCTACAAATCAATGATCTTACTTACCATGTAGATCTCTCTACACCCTAAAGAACCCTTGTCCTTGCCTCACCAAGTCCTTATGATTCTCCAAACCATTACCCCAGTGAATCTTCTACCTGATCTTGAAACAACCTACAGATCTACCTAATCATACACACTCGGCACCCCTGTGGAACTAGGAGGAACTACCCTTGCTCTCTTCACACTGAAGGAGCTAACCAATCTCTCTCAAACTAGAACACTTTACAATACAACCCATGAGTCTATTATATAGATCTCATGCAAACAATAATTAGACATCCAATTACAATAATTAGATCCACAGCTCCAAGACTAAAATTAGCCTTTATCATGTAAACAACCAGTTCGTTAACAAACTATCTGTGAAACTCACAGTTCTGAATCGCATAGGCGACCGGCGTCAGTCCCTGTCTGTCTGGGGATGACCGACATCGACTGATCCCTGACCAATGTCGATTGGCTTGATCGACACTGGTGACTGTGACACTCAGCAACCTCCTCCAATGTCTGCATTAGTGAAGCTTTTAGCTCCACAACCTAACAATATCCCACTTGGAGATAAATAGCTACACTTTATCTATACTTGTACACCGTCTAATCTATTTCCTAGCTTGTATCCCTCTTTAAGCTCAATCTTGAAGACCAACCATCACACATCCTATGGTGCAACACCTATCATCCAAGTAACCTACCATATCAAAAGTGCCTGACCCTTCATAGCATGTTAACTTGTTGCTGGTCCCTCTCATATACCTGAGAACCCACTGAACCACTTTCCAGTGCTTCCTTCCCAGATTGACTACAAACCTGCTGACAACTCCCACTACTGGGGCAATATCAAGGAGTACACATGTACTCAGCCTCATCATGTGATTGGGGACCCTGTTCTATGAATTTTCCATCCATAGGTGCGCTTGTCGTTCTGCATCCTACACTACCTTCACACAATCATCTTGTGACAACATCAACTTGTGATCTTCCCTGTCTCTAGGATTACTCATGCCAAAGAATTTCGCTCCTCTAAATTCTTCATGACACACCTCTGAACTAAATTTACCTTTAGCTCAGAAAAACCCTATATGTGTAACCTTGCATCAAGCAAACACACAACATACAGTAATAAGATGATGTTGTAATCATCACCCACCTGGTAAAGAAACTACAGTAGTTACAATGACATTGACTAAAGCCATGCTTTGTCATCCACCTGTCAAACTTGTACCACTGTCCTAGAGCCTCCTCAACACCATATGACCTGGACTTCCATCTCACGTGTCCATTCTCTTTATTCTTTAACCAAGGAATCCATTTGTCTTTCAGTGCTTTCATACTGGCTGGTAACCCTACCAAATCTCTGATTTGGTTATGCATCCTAGGAATCAAATTCCTCATCATGCCATGCTCCCACTGTTTCCTAGATCCTTCTTGCTCTGTAGTGAGCAACTAGTATAAAGAAGAGAAACAATGAATTTGAGGCTTAATTACCCTTTCAATCCTCTTATATGGGCATTTGAGACTCCTTGATAGCTTGTTGTCTACTCAAAATCCATTCCAATGACTGACCTCGATCACCACACAGTCTGCATCTAACTGATGTCGGTTCCATGTGACTGTCCAAGTCATCGACACTGGTTATCCTATCGACGTTAGTCTCCACCTTCTTAACACCACTGACTCCTCTGGTCTGCACATGACTGACGTCAATACCTATCTGTTTGATGTCGATTACCTCTGATCGATGTTGGTAGCTATGTTCTCCTATGAGTGATGACTTTTTACTCGTGAGCTCTCTTTAGATCAAAACCCTATCCAAACTGCCCTGCTCAGAGTTACTCAACCTTTTCCACTGATCTCTATCCGTCATCTCCTCCATGAACACCAAGGCTTTCCAGTTCTTAAGTCTGTCAAACACATCTATCTTCCACTTAAGAACATGCATCTCCTTCTTACTCTTGTGACCAAGCCTATAAAGCCACCTCCTTGCAACAGAAGAAGAATCAGTAATACAAGAAGGTAGATAAATAATACCTAATTTCTTACCACATGCTAATTCAAGTGCATCCACTGTGAGAGTTCTTGTGCATCTCTCATCACCCAACTTTCCTGAAGCAATTAGTCGCATCTTCAAGACTGGGACCTGCATGACCTCCTTCAACACCCATGTGTTGGCCGTCTGCAATTTTAGCTTCACTTCCCCTTTGCCAAAACTTTGACAAGGCACACCAACCCCTAAATAAATCTTTCCAAAGTCTCCAAAGACCTTAACATGGAAAAATACTCTATTTCAGGCTGCATGGAAAGAGGCAATAGAATCTATAAAACAAGATTCTACTTTATCCAAGGAACATCCTAGAGCATCCTATGCAACAACACCTGCAACATCTGCTTCTTCAGTTCCTTCATGCTGATCTTCTACCAACCAACAATATTCTTTACATGCTCTTTCTTTCCATAACACCGTAATTGACCATTCGTGCTTTTCAATTCCTCCATTCTTAGTGTACTTTCTTCTGCCATTGCTATACTCCCACTCAATCAAAAACCCCTAAGAGTGACCTGTAATCAAACACAAACCTGCTCCCTGCAACCTTAGCTCTGATACCAACTTTCAAGAATCTAGAACAACAAACATGATCTGATACCAACTTTTAGGATCTAGGAAGCACAATTGATTACCAAGAAACTAAACATGCAGAATTACCCAGAAGTAACAAGTAACTAGAATTCAGAAATAAAACATACTATGAGAGATAATACCCAATTGTATTAATACTCTTCCAGAAGGAAATACAACAAAGAAGATGCCACAATCTTCTTCCTTACATACCTCTAGGGCTCCCACACCTCTAGGGCATAAACAATAAATCTCTTCAAGAGTTATCTCTCTTGTAATATCAATTACAAACACAACTCAACACACAGAGCTGTCAACTAGTCAGTAACAAAATTGCCAGTACACAAGTACTCCACGTACTCCACAATTGAGTACACACCGTACTCCAAGTACACAATATACTCCAAGTAGATCTCACCTGATCTTGCTCCTTGATGTGTTGTTGTCACCTTTGATCTTGCTACCCCACAAATATCCTTTGACCTCGCACACACACACACACCTGCAAATCAATGATCTTACTTACCATGTAGATCTCTCTACACCCTAAAGAACCCTTGTCCTTGCCTCACCAATTCCTTATGATTCTCCAAACTAGTACCTTGGTGGATCTTCTACCTGATCTTGCAACAACTTATAGATCTACCTGATCATACACACTCGGCACCCCTGTGGAACTAAGAGGAACTACCCTTGCTCTCTTCACACTGAAGGAGCTAACCAAACTCTCTCAAACTAGAACACTTTACAATACAGCCCATGAGTCTATTATATAGATCTCATGCAAACAATAATTAGACATCCAATTACAATAATTAGATCCACAACTCCAAGACTAAAATTAGCTTTTATCATGCAAACAATCAGTTCGTTAACAAACTGTCTGTGAAACTCATAGTTTTAAACCACACAGGTGACCAACGTCGATCCCTATCTGTTTGGGGATGACCGACATCAGCCGATCCCTGACCGATGTCGACAGCTTCCTGTCTACACCTGACCGACGTCGGTTGGCCTGACTAACGCTGGTGACTATGACACTCAACAACCTCCTCCAATGTCTACATCAGTGAAGATTTTAGGTCCACAACCTAACATCTTTGACTCTAGGATGAGGTACCAATATGTGGATCTTGGTTTTATATAACATATGCCTAAAATTCTTTAGACTTCTAACAATTGAAAGTATTTGTGTCGACCAAATTTGACTTTTTAATCAAATTGGGGCACCCATAGTAAAAAAATTGACTTTTTAGGTCTATAAAGGGGTCTAATATCTTTTAATTAGGTTAATTATAGGTTATTTTATGTAAATTAATATTTTACTAGCTTTGATCAGTTGTTTTCTAGGTCCATTTATAATATGAAGTTATTTTAAGGGTAAAAAATGAAGCATTAAATGTGTTATATAGGTTTCTTTGGAAATATGCAAGTGTTTATGGGTGATGTCATGCCCCATGTGTCACTATAAGTCTTAATTAACTAACAATATTGAAAATATGGTAGGTTTTTCAAAGAAAAGATAATTTTTTTGGCCAAAAAGGAGAAAATAGCACTTATACAACCTCCTTGGGAAGTGTCCCACTTGAAAAACATGCAAATGTGACTCTTCACATTCCCCATTCTCAAATCCACATTTTTTTGATTTGAAAGTGACATTTAATTCTCAAAACTATTATATCTCTTTTTCACCCTTCTTGGCATAGAGAAGGGACTTGAAAGTTCTTGCTTGGTATAGTCAACAAATGTAGTTTTAGGAAAAATAATTTTGGGAGATTATTTTAAATTAGGATACCTTAATTTTCATATATGGAACTATAATATTGGTGGATTGAGATTTATGAATCATCTATTTGAAGTTTAGCTTCCAAAACATCCTGTTCATCTATGTACCCTATCAGTTTTCTCTTGGTTTTAATAGTTCTATACAAACCAATTGCTCATATTTTATCTAGAATATTTTGGCCATGTCTCCTTATGTATCCTATGATTGGTTTAAATTTTCAAGTTATTTTGATCAGCTAATAATCTTGAAATTGTAGACTAGTCTCTTTTAGGTGAAATGGGCAAATTTCTTTCAATTACTGGGGTCTCAATCTTGTTAATGGATCCAAGAGTTTATGTTATATTATTTTTCACTTTTACAAGTCTCCTTGACTTCTATTTTATCCTTTAATCCTCTTATTCCAAGGCAATTCTCATGGTTTACAAACACACATGTCACACAAATAGTCATTAGATCATTGCTTGCCCTATAGTTTTGGTTGTAAAGGGATTTCACATTGAAATGTATGTTTTTTGGTGGGTTCCAAGACCATAATAATTATTTTCACTTATTTTAAAAACTAGTGAAAGATTTCAAGCCTTCATGAAGGCTAAACAAGTACAATTGTCCATTTTTCCCCTTTTCTACCTATATACACAAAATATTCATAGTCAAGTAGCCTGAAAAAAAAGTAGAGGTACATGTATAGAGGTGTCAAACAAATAAATAATCCTTATTTAATGTATAACATGTTAAAAGGAGCCTAACATGCATGTTTGGAATGATATAATGCTAGACTAGGTGAAAAATCTCCCAAGGATGATGGTTGTAGAATTTAGG
The DNA here is from genome assembly GCA_037957365.1 of Torreya grandis. Lineage (NCBI taxonomy): Eukaryota > Viridiplantae > Streptophyta > Pinopsida > Cupressales > Taxaceae > Torreya > Torreya grandis. The sequence continues at coordinate 3,107,862 of JARHVA010000832.1, read as the reverse complement.
CCCTTTTTCCATAAAATAGGAAAACAAAGGTTTAAGGCCTCTTGGTGAAATACATATAATGAGGTCACAAGGTTGTTTGATGTATATAATGACATTATCTTATAATATCTACATTGGAAAAAGGATATGATAAGTTTTAAGGTTAGAGAGTGAGTGGAAGATAGATATTTCAAGACATAAAGTTCCACATGAAGACACTATTTTCAAATAGAAGCAACTACATGTTAGACCTAAAGGAGGGGCTCTAGCATCCAAGTTTGAAGATGAAGTATATCCATATGCTTGAATTATTCAAACAAGTTAAAGGACACATCAAGGAATAAAAATAACACCAAAGAGGGGATAAATATTATGTTTTACTTCCTGAAGCATTCTCGATTTGCACACACTGTGCAAATAGAGACCTATAGTAGGGTCTTAAGGCCAAGAGTTTTCTCAATCTAAGCAAGAAAGCATAGTTTATGTTACCTATGAGCATGAAAATTATCCCAAGGTGTGTGTAAATTTTATGTGACCTAAATGTAATTTCAATTAAGTCTTCCCATCATAAACATCTCAGTCAAACCCAATAAGAACATACAATAGAGCCTACAGGAAGAGGTGTCTCAACCCAATAGGGTATGAGATAGTGACCCCAATATTAATGTATTTTTAATGTTTTGAGATCATAATAAGGTGATTTTTAAATAAATAAATTATTTAATGAATATTAGGGATTAAAGATAAGTATTTTATCATCTTGACCATACCTTTTGAGGAGATAGACACCTATAGGGATCTAGGAGAGCATGGTTGTCTCAGTCAATAAGAAAGAGGCCAGTATGAGCATGTAAGTATCATTGTAAGTTAAGTAGAATATTTTAGATAAGGTTAGGTTTTTTTAATTTATGAGGTTTCAAATTGGGTTCTAAACACAATGACCATATCAGTTGAGGCCATACATACCTACAAATAGGGGTCTCAGTCTAGGTACACTAAGGTACCCATTTTGGACTAGAAGGTGCATATGAGGCCCTAAGAAGGAGTTTAGGTGTTAAAAAAGTCATGATAAATTTAATAAGGATTATTATTACCTCCATGTTTATATAAAAAATTTAAATCAAGCATAATTAGATCTAATAGGGCTCTAATACAGCCTATAACTAGGTCAAGAATGGATATAGGTAGTAAACTAATAAATGAGGTGTGAAAACTTGACAAGGCATAAAAATCATATAAAATGATCCAATAAAGTATAATGTGATTAAAAAATACTAAATGTAAGTTTAAAATAATATTTCCAAACCTAAACCAATCATAGTCACCTACAGGTGTGACATTTCAAGGAAACATAGTCTTGATGGAACACATGCTTAAGAAATCAATTTATTGAGGAGTATGTAAGGATTAAGGACCTTAAATAGACATAAGACACTTAAATAATGATATTAATAACATAAATAGACTCATATAACATGAAAATAAATAATGGAATGGATTTATTCATATAAAACATAGTCATTGTGAAGGACCCCTGCATGCAATCCATCTCTTCTACAAGTCTACTTGGAGATTTTTAGGAGCTAAGGGGTCTATTAACGTATTCAAGGGATAAATTTTTGTGTAAAATGTATATTTGAGTTGTTTAATCTCCTCAAAAACTCATTTAGTTTGATAAAATAGGGGAAGTGCCTCCTATTTTATCTCAGACAGGGGGCACTTCCTCATACACAAACCCTAAGAGATTTGAGAGAAAATGATGAAAGTTGAATCAAGAAGATTGAAGGACCTTGTGTGAAGGATGGATAAGTTGGAATAAATCTATAAAAACATGTGAAACCAATAATTATGTGGTTAAACTAGGTAAAATTGTCTATACTCATAGGTTTGCAGGTAGTTATGTTAAACCTTGAAGGGACCTAATGCCAAATGGGATAGTCAATCTCTTTTCTCACCTTGTTTAAGATTTATAAACAATTTAAATTTTTTAATAATGTTATAATAGATGTGTATGAATCATTTAAATTCAAGTAAATCTAAATGGAATAGTCTAAAGCATAAAAGTTGTAGCCAAGGCTATAAGGAATTGTGAACCATAGTGCTAGACAAAGAGGTCATATTCTTTTCCAATTTTTGATATTTATAATATACTATTGGAACATGTTTATATGGTATATGAAAAAAAATCTAAATCCTTTGGAGGTCAAATAAATAATGAATATTCCATTCATAATCTCAGAACCAAAATTAGGCCTATGAAAACAAGCAAAAGAGCTCGATAAGGCAACTTCAAGTGTTCATATCTCACCTGAGGCTTTGCATGGGAGTACAAGTGATTTGAATATGTTAGTATGGTTAATGAAGATCATTATTGGATATATTTTTTCAGGTTGAATGTCAAAACTTTATGAACCAACCTTAAGACCAAAAATAGGTCTAAAACACTACTAAACCCTTAGCCAAGACTAGTTTGGGAAACTGAGCTTGGATATGTAATTAAATGGCATAATTCGGATATAATACCTATTATAAGTTGAATATTTCTCACTCAAGCTCCTTCAAATGCTAATTATTTGTATGAGATTCTACAGATGAGGGTAGAAATAGGATTTTTCTCACTATTTAATGTGTTTTATAAGTTGTATGAAGTTTCAAGAGATGTAAAGCATATGGATAAACATACTGAGACTTAAGATAAATTTTAATGTAATTTTCATGCCTTGAAATTTTTCTTAATTGTCTCAAACAAGTCCTTCAACTCAGCCAGTCAAAACTGACCTAATGCACAAGCTAGTGAGAGGGATGAAAAGCTTCACTTGAACTAATTTTAATGATTTCCTAATGATTTAAAATACATGGAGGGTATTTAAAAATTTCACCCACTGATTTTTATGGATTTTCATAGAAAATTTAAGGTATTTTGGAGGCCAAGTGTGTAGGGTGCATAAAAGAGAAGTTTTTTGGATAACAGAAGATGATGGCTCACTTTTAGAGGTTTCCAAAGGACCAATCATGCAACCAATGCATGGAGAGGAATTTATGAAGGAATCCACTTAAATTTAAATAATTTTTACTACTCCTAATTATTTATAGGATGTTCAAACAAGACCAATCATGAAAGTAGTTTTTCTATGTAAAATGAGGAGTTTTTTGCCACTTTTCTTCAATTTTGTGACTCAAATCTACACTTGTTGATCCTAACCTTGCATGGTTCATCCCATGGCATTATAAAATTCACAAGTGACTCATTTTATCATCTTTAAAAGTGTCCTTATGACCCTTTGACTTATCTTCTTCTCTCTCTCTCTCAAACTCTATAAGAGTTGGCAATTTTGGCATTGTATGGGATATTCCACTTGAGTATGGTAAATCCTTGCTCATTTGTATAACTTTTGATAAATATAATGACTAATTTTTACCTTTTCATGACTTTTAATAAGTTTTTTCCACTTTAATGACGAATCTTGTTTAGTGAAGACTATGGATTCCTAGCATGTGGTCTCATTCTTTCACCGTGTTTGCAGTTGGAAAACTTCTTCTTACAGGGCATGTGAAGTGTTTTAGAGGATGTGAAATGTTGATAAAGTTAGTATTTTAATTAGTGCCATTGAATTCCTCTTATATATTCCTCCTATATTTTCACATTCATCCATGACCTCACAATGAGCATTGAGGTGAGAAGATGAAGACTCAAGGAGTGTATTTTTAGTTTGTTTCTTGGTCTCAAGTATAAAATAAAATTGGTTATAATTCATCAAATCAATTTGGTGTATCACCCACTTAGTTTATATTTTATTTCAATTATCTCTCTCTTTTTATCCCCCAAACTTATTATTAGGTTCAATCATAAGTGGTACATCAAAGAAACTAGCCCTATCTAGAGACTCACCTCATTCCTTAGGTTTCCCACAAGCCTAAATGTGATTCCATTCTACCACTTAGATAAGGAGAGATTTTCATCTCCTTAAAGGGTGAAAACATAAGTGAAAACATTTTTTGGCATGCTTGGTCGGACTCTTGTTCCAAGAGGTTGAGAGATTTTTGGAGTTGTGTCTCAATAATCAACATTTGGAGTCATCTTTCAAAGTATCAATGGTGACTCTGAAGTTGTATCATTTGGTCAATTAGCCTAGGTATTCCTTTTGAGTATTATTGATGAATATTTATTTTATCTTTGTTTTCTAATGAATTTTCATGGCTGGATTTGGCTTTGAGTTTTGTTCCCTACAAGTTGGTGAAACCTTCCAAGCTTGTGCCATTCCCCATCAATGTGAACAAGTTCTTAAAAAACCTTGGTGTGACTATAATCAGCCTTGTCATGAAGTGTATTTATCCTAAAATAAGCCTTTCTATGAACCAAACTTTACCCCTCAATAATCCTATGAGTCATGGCAATCATACAGTCCTTCATTTCCCTCTCCATATGAACATCAAGTTGTTGGACAATCCTATGAGAATGACTACCAAACAACACCCTTCTATCAGCCTCAATATGAGTCATATTCTTCATTTCATGGTACCTATCATCCTCAAAAGTATACCCATGAGTATGATAAACCAAATGTTTCCATGTATTATACACAAGAGTATCATTGGCAAAGTGTAATTCTTACTCATGTAGATGTTTTTCCTCCTAATTAGCCTAAGGATTCACTTCCACTAGAACTCACTAGTGATTTCCTCTTTTCCAAACCTATTCATAAGCCATCTCCTTCATCCCACACTCCATATCCAATCCCTTCACCTTCCACTATATCTCGTACTCCAAATCCTTCATCTCAAATCAATGAGCCTATCCATCAAAATTCTACTTCATTTCTTCTTAAAGAGGAACCTATTTTGAGAGAGGCAACTAAAGAAGAAAAAATATAATTCATGGTTGATAAATAATCTCTCATGAGTGATTGTGAGGAATAAATAACCATAGGTACTCCCCTTGGTGAAAAAAAGGATAATCCAATAGCTAATGTCTCTATGTTTGAAGGGATGTGTGTCCATGGAGAAACCCCTACATTTCACCCTTAACCTAATTTTGAGATATATGTGTTGACCATTTTTTTCCCAATAGGCCAAAAATTAGTCCCTTTCTTCCCCTGTTGTTCTAGGCCAATTCATTTTTTGATTTTGCACAAGTCCTGGAATTTCTATGGACTCTATAGGTCTATTTCTATGGACTCTGCAGGTCTTTTTCTACGGACTCTATAGGTCTATTTCTATGGACTCTACAATAATTTTTCTATGGACTCTATAGAGCTTGGATTTCTATGGACTCAGTAGTGAGGTTTTCTACAGACTCTATAGGTCCATTTCTATGGACTCTATAGGTTTCTACGGACTCTGCAGGTTAGTCTTTTGGTGCATGAAGAATTAGTTCAGAGAGTGTTGGGTTTTACAAGGCTTCTTTGGGCTCTTTTTTGAAGAAAATCATGAGGAAGGTTGGCATCATTGAACCATTAAACCAGTTCAATGCCTTGGTTCAATCAACAGGTTCAATCAGCTTAGTTTAATCAATTAATTCATCAGCTTGGGTCAACACGTTGGTTCAATGCTTGGTTCAACACGTTGGTTCAATCACTCAGTTCATCAGATGGTTCAATGATCTTGGTTCACCACACAGTTTAAAGGCTCAGCGTGTAGTGTTGAACCATTAAACCAGTTCAACGGATTGGTTCATCAGTTTGTTCAAGCAGGAAATGTTCAAAGGCTTGGTTCAACAAAGGCTCGGCGCGTAGTATTGAACTGTTGAACCATTGAACCATTTCTGGCTCAATGGGTTGGTTCAATGGCTTGGTTTAAGGGGGGTGTCCCAAAGCTGAAGGGTAGGTGCCCTTGCGAAGGGCAGTTCTAGTTTCAAAAACCCTTGCAGAGGGCATGAAGCACTTCAAAGGCAGCCAAAGGGTTTTAAAAATGTGAAAAAGACTTAAGGCTTTGAATTCTTTCAGGCATTTTGTCTGAAGGAATTCCTTTAGACAAAAAGTTTGAAGAAATTTGGAAAAAGACCATGACACAAAACCTGAGAAAATACTCCAAAGGAAAGGAAGCGAGCGTGAGATCATTCTTGCAGACATTTTATCTATGGGAAAAGAGGCCGAAGGAAAAGCTTGACCAAGGAAGACAAAAGCCCGTGAAGAAGAAGAAATCCACATAAAAGACCTGATGGAATTTGCCAAGGATGGTGACGTCTTGAAAGCTGTAAATTTTAAGGAGACAAACTAGCTGTTGGGTATTCAATTTTAAGGTGATGACTATGCGAACGTCAATTTTAAGACAGTGAAATAGCCATTTGCTTTTGAATTGCCTAAGCACCAATAATGAAAAGAGCCCAAGGAGCACAGTGACCTACTAGAAGATTTCCCCTAAGGGTTGAAAGAGTAGAAGGAGATAAGGTGCAGAAAGAGACAAAGCAGTTCAAGTGGCAAAGAGGAGGTGAGTTATTACCAGATGGACAACCAAATGGTGTGGCCTATTTTTTCTTCTATTTTGCATTTATAAGTAGACAAGTCATGTAAATTCCTTAAAGGGAGTAGTCTGTTGGGATGCCAAGGTCAAAATAGGAACTAACAATCAAATGGCTCCCTCTTCCCAAGGCTCAAAGTGCACATGGGCCAGCTTATAAAAAGAGTGCCAAAATCTTTCCCAGGAAGTGCCAAGTTCTCTTCCTCTTTTTATATATTGTAAAAATTTCCCATTTTAGAAAGATCCATTCTCTTATCCTTAAGGCAAAACTAGGCCTAAAAATATCTCGGGCTTGTAAGGCAGAGCTGCCAGATTTTACCTTGAATCAGGACTTAGCTTTTTTACCTCTATCTGGACTTGCACTTTATAATATATGTCTTTTTTCTTATTTTGTGTTAAGTCATTAATTTTCATGCTTTCATAGATCGATCACATCATGTCCAGTGCCTTATGAAGTCTCCTTTCTACAGGTCTGCCAGAAGTGTCTATAGGAAGAATATAGGTGCCTATGAATAGGCTGCCATAAGTGTGTCTGAGGACAGCTCTGATAGTTCCTTCCTCCTTGTATCTCCATGGACCCATAGTTGACTGTTGTAGAAGAGCTTCCCACTTCAGATGAAGTGTATGGGTGCTTCTTTTTGGTGGAAAGTGTATATTCAGGCTGGGTGGGTCAACTTTTCTAGTGTATCACCTTTTTCATTTTTTAGGCTTAGGTTTTGTTTTTAGCATCTCTCTCTCCCTTTTCATCCCCCCCTTTTTTAATTTTATTGTTAGCAGTAGGAGAAACTAGGGCCTAAAAGATACATTAGAGGGAGCTAGCCCTTATCTAGAGACTCTCCCCTCCAGCTTTGCCAGTCCCACAGGTGAGAGGGGAGTTTCAATCATTGTGTGTGGAAAGGTAGGAGCTCGGCCTCCTACCCTGGGTGCAATCCACTACGTCAAAATTTTTTGGCATGCCTGGTGGGACCAACTAGGACAAATTTTGTCTAAAAATTTGAGAAATTTTTGGTGTGTTATTCAACCGACCAGCCTTTGGAGGCTTTTACATCAACACCAATGGTGACTCTGAGTTGAATCATCTAGTTAAGCAACCTGGTGCCATCAAAAATCACTTCTTGTATGTATAATTCCTTTGTACAAAATCATGGGTCTTGTATTCCTTCATATGACTTCGATCAAACTCAAAAAATTTAGAGAATCACCTCAAGTAGCTCTCCTAGTTGCCCTTCAATGATAAGGGAGGTGGCGCTGGAGTTTGAGAAGTAGGTAATGGAAATAGACAGACTGGATGAGCAGTATGGTTATCAGTAAGACCTAATGTACAAAGAGGCATGTTTTTTTAGGCAGGCTTAGGCCTTGTAATCCATGGAGGAGGAGGTAGCAAAGTGGAGGAATCCATTCATGCAAGGCAGTCAGCCTTGCATGTCCCCTCCTATCCTAAATAAAGCCCCTCTTGTACACCAAATCCTTTCTATCAGATGGCACTTGCTCACTCTAGCTCATCTGATACATCAATCAACCCTGCTCTTGACCCTGTACACCTAGCCTTTAAGCATCAAAGGGAACTAGAAAAATCTCCCATGGAGATGAACCTTCTAAATTCCTTAGATCGTTAATCTTCTTTTGGGGGGAACTTTACAAACTAGTACATCTCTCTCGAAACTACTCCTACTCAAAATGATGATGCTAGTGACCTCCAAGAAAGACTCTTTCAGGATAATCTAGCCAAGAAAATCAAATATTTAGAGGCTAAGATGATACTTCTTTGTGAAAGAGAGATAGAACTTCCAAACCTTGTGGAGGAGCCCCAAGACCTTGGAGAAAACAAAGTTGCTACTTGTTCGCAGGAGAAAAATTCCAACTCTGAGATCTTGAACTAGAAGAAAATAGTAGAATCATGGGGGAAGGAGGAGAAGAAAGGTTTTGCTCAAAACCTTGAAGAAGATGAGGCTGCTCCTACTCTCGATGATGATTGTGACCTCCAAGAAAGGCTCTTCCAAGAGGATATAGCCAAAAGAATTGTAGAGTTAGAATCCAGAGAGATATTCCTTAGCCAAGGTGTGATGGATGATTTAGACCCAACAACACATTCCATGTTTGAACACACCCCATCTACACATCCCCAAGAGAGCTATTAGGCCACACCTAATATTGATGAAGTGCTAGCTAGATGGAAGGAGGAGAATCATTCGATTCTAGCTCAAGGACTGCCTCTTCTTCCACATGTTTTTTCCACTTCATCCCTTCTCAAGGAGGAACCTATTCTACAGGAGGTGAGTGAGGAAGAAAAGATCCAATTTTTAGTTCTTCAGGAGGTTATCATGAGTGATAATGAATAAGAAATCATCATCAATGCTCCATGTGAAGACCTCATCAGCAATGGAGAAGACATAGGGCATGCATACACGCAGATGTTCTAGCAATATGAGGAGGAACATAAGCATGGTGAGCTCTCTCCCCCTTTGTTTGATGAGATTCCTTGTTTTTTTGATGAGGAGGACTAATATGCTGAGGAGCCTGAGTTGGAGGAGGATCAGGAGAATATCTTTGAACATCTAGGAATCCTGATCTTTGAGGAGGAAAAGGAGAGGTCTGTCTTCCTTGAGGAAAGCCTTTAAGAAGAAAGTTTTGGACAGAGAGGTGATGTTCTATGGGATGAGAAATCAGTTTGTGATTCCATTTTAGACATCACCATAGTCACCCTTCTTTAAAAAGGCCAAGAGGAAGTAGAGGATGAGTCTGTCAGAGTCTTCAATGAAGCAGAAGGAAATGGGTCAGACCATGATGCACTACAAGGGAGCTATACATATCAAAGGGCTTATGGTGATGAGCCAACAACCATTGATTTCTTGGTGAAATGCACTCACATGAAGGACCAGCACTCAACAAGCTTCCAAGAACAAAAGGAATATGTATATGTTAGAAGCATGTTTGAATCTAATCCACTCGGAGGCAGGCCAACCAAGGTGACAGGCAGGAGGAGCAGGTCACCAACTCTCCATTTCATTCAGCCACTTATCTGGCACCATAAGTCTTCTTGCCAGGAAGGGGGCTTAAAAAGTTTTCCTTTTGATCTAGGAGGGAGGAAAATATTCCTAGTTAGCTATATATAGTAGTTTGTTTTCAGTTTTCTTTCCTGCTTTCCCTAAGTGCAGTTTGCACAAGTAGTATTTTTAGCCTTGTGTGGGTTTTTTCCTTTGTGTGTGAGGTAAAAGCTTCATGTTTTATTATTGGATCTTTGGGGTTGTTTCTAACCTTTATTCAAAGTTTCATTCTGACTCTGTGCCCAATGGACTACAAGGCAACTGGTCTCTAAGCATAGTAGGCATGCTTCCCTTGGGAATCACCAATTTTCTGACGATTTTTTTCCCAACAAGCCAAAAATCGGTCCCCTTCTTCCCCTGATACTCTAGGCCAATTCATGTTTTGATTTTGCACAAGTGGACTCTGTAGGTATGTTTCTACATGACTTTGCAGGTCTATTTCTATGGACTCTGCAGGACTTTTTCTATGGACTCTACAGAGCCTGGATTTATACAGACTTAGTAGTGAGGTTTTCTACAGACTCTACAGGTCCATTTCTATGGGCTCTGAAGGTTTCTACAGACTTCACAAGTTTTCTACAGACTCTACAGGTTAGTCTTTTAGTGCACATGAAGAATCAGTTCAAAGAGTGCTAGGTTTTATGAGGCTTCTTTGGGCTCTTGTCTAACTAAAATCATGAGGAAGGTTGGCATCGTTGAACCATTGAAACTGGTTCAATGCCTTGGTTTAATCAGCCTTAGTTTAATTGACAGGTTCAATGCCTTGGTTTAATCAGCTTAGTTTAATCAATCAGTTCATCAACTTGGTTCATCATGCATTGGTTTAATGCATTGGTTCAATCACTCAGTTCATCAGATGGTTTAATGCATAGTTCAAAGGCTCAATGCATAGTGTTGAACCATTAAACCAATTTAATGGATTGGTTCAACGGTTGGTTCAAGCAGAGAAATGTTCAAAGGCTTAGTTCAACAAAGGCTCGGTGTGTAGTATTGAACTGTTAAACTATTGAACCATTTTTGGTTTAATGGGTTGGTTCAATGGCTTGGTTCAAGGGGGCATCCCAAAGTCTGAAGGGTAGGTGCCCTTGCGGAGGGTAGTTATGGTTTCAAAAGCCCTTGTGGAGGGCAGGAAGCACTTTGAAGGCAACCAAAGGGTTTTAAAAATGTGAAAAAGACTTAAGGCTTTGAATTCTTTCAAAAATTTTGTCTCGAAGGAATTCCTTTGAGACAAAAAGTCTGAAGAAATATCAAAAAAAGGCCGTGACACAAAACCCAAGAAAATACTCCAAAGGAAAGGAAGCGAGCACGAGATCATTCTTGTAGACATTTTGTCTATGGGAAAAGAGGCCAAAGGAAAAGCCTGACCAAAGAGGACAAAAGCCCGTGAAGTAGATGAAATCTGTAGAAAAGACCTGACAAAATTTGCTAAAGACGGTGACATCCCAAAAGCCATAAATTTTAAGGAGACAGACTAGCTGTTGGGTATTCAATTTCAAGGTGACGACTGCATGAACGTCAATTTTAAGACAGTGCAATAGCCATTTGATTTTGAATTGCTTGAGTGCCAATCATGAAAAGAGCCCAAGGAATGCAGCGACCCGCCAGAAGATCACCCCTGAGGGCTGAAAGAGTAGAAGGAGACAAGGTGTAGAAAGAGACAAAGCAGTTTAAGTGGCAAAGAGGAGGTGAGTTATTTCCAGATGGACAACCAAATGGTGTGGCCTATTTTTTATTCTAGTTTGCATTTATAAGTAGACAAGCCACATAAATTCCTTAAAAGGAGTAGTCTGTTGGGATGCCAAAGTCAAAATAGGAACCAATAATCAAACGGCTCCCTCTTCCCAAGGCTCAAAGTGCACATGGGCCAGCTTGCAAAAAGAGTGCCAAAATATTTCCCAAAAAGTGCCAAGTTCTCTTCCTCTTTATATATATTTTAAAAATTTCTCATTTGAGAAGGATCCACTCTCTTAGCCTTAAGTCAAAACTCTTTCCAAAAATCTCTCAGGTTTGTAAGGTAGAGCTGCCAGATTTTACCTTGAATCAGGACTTAGCTTTTTTACCTCTATCTGGACTTGCACTTTACAATATATGTCTATTTTATTATTTTGTGTTAAGTCATTGTCTTTCATGCTTTCACAAATCAATCACAACATGTCCAGTGCATTGTGAAGTCTCCTTTCTATAGGTCTGCCATAAGTGTCTACAGGAAGAATATAGGTGCCTGTGAACAGGCTGCCATAAGTGTGTCTGAGGATGCCTCTAGTAGTTCCTTCCTCCTTGTATCTCCATGGACCCATAGATAACTATTAAAAAAGAGCTTCCCACTTCAGATTAAGTGTATGGATGCTTCTTTTTGGTGGAAAGTGTATATTTGGACTGGGTGGGTCAACTTTTCTAGTGTATCACCTTTTTCATTTTTTAGGCTTAGGTTCTGTTTTCAACATCTCTCTCTCACTTTTCATCCCCCCCATTTTTTCATTTTATTATTATCAGTAAGAGAAACTAGGGCCTAAAAGATACATTAGAGGGAGCTAGCCCTTATCCAGAGACTCTCCCCTCCAGCTTCGTCAGTCCCACAGGCGAGAGGGGAGTTTCCATTGTTGCGTGTAGAAAGGCAGGAGCTCAACCTCCTACCCCGGGTGTAATCCACTGCATCAACAATATGTGCCACCTCCACCAAATAGCTCATTTTATCCCTAATGGACCTATGGTATGGGTACCTAAGGAGGATCAGTTGGTTGACAAAGAAAGAGAGATCTTGTTTGAATAAAACCTACCTCTTTGGCAGCCTCATTAGGTTAGATCACATGATTTCAAAATGCCTAGTCTTGGCATCACCATGAAGGAGAAAGAAATGGAAGATCTTACAGCCCTTGAAGAAGATTATACATTTGCTCAAAAGTTTGTAGATGATCATCATAAATATTAAATTGTATGTGTTATCAAGAGTGAAATCTAAGTCATTTCTCAAGGAGTGGCAGTCCTTAGGAGATATTCATGAGATCAAGGTAGAAGAAGTGGTTCTTGAAGATGGAAACCATGAAGATGAAGAATTATGGTAGAGTTTCAATTCCATTTTAAAATAATTTGATGATTTAGTTGAAGCTCTTCCTTCTCCAAAATATTTTACACTTGATGACAAGCTTGTCTATGGACCTAAATGTGTTATTGAATTTTCAACCAAGCATAAAGAGGAAGCTCCTTCTACTCGTCAAGAGCCAGCTATCACGAAGCCACTTGATGATGCAATGGATATTGAAGAACATCATATTGATGACATCATACATCAAGAAGATAATATAGAAGAGGTAATGGGTTTAGATGATAAAGAGAACAAGGATGATTGGTAGCTACAAATAGAGTTACTTCAAGAGCTTGAATAGATTTGCTAATTTGAAGGCAAAGTTTATGATAAGGTGAAATAAGAGGTGTACATGGAATAAAATGATCATGATTGGATAGATTTTTTAAATCTTACTGATGAGCTAGAATAACTTGCAGCTGAGAAGAAGCCTAATCTTGTTAAGACCACCATGGAAGATAAGAAAGTGTGTCTTGCTCAATCATCATTTGAAGTTGAAATTGAGGATATACATGACAAGGTTGAACATGTTTGGATGTAAGAGGAATAATTTTACATTACAGACTTGTTTGAAGATGGTCTACTTGAGAGTATGAAAATTAAAGTGCCAAAAGACAAGTCTAATCCACAAAACATCCAATCCAAAGAGAAGCATGCTTTGCACCATGTTCCATCCCATAAAGAAGGTGACACTTCAAAATTACCCTTTGATCTAGAAGGGATGTATGATCATTTTTATTTTTACATATTATTCTGTTATCTACTTCCCATAAGTTCCTTGGACACATGTGTGTGTCTTGCGTGTTTGCTTTCTTTGTTGTGTGTGTCCTTTGCTTTATGTGGTTAAGGTAATCTTAATGTCTTATCTTAATCAAAAGGATTGTGCTCAACGGTCAAGGTTTTCTTATTTTTCTTAGTACTTATATGACTCCTAATCCCAATAGACTAATAAGGCAATTGGTCTAGTTAGTATAGCAAGCATACTACCCTTATGAGTCAGCAATTTGTTGACCAAAATTAACTTTTTAATCAAATTAGGGCATCCCTAGTAAAAAACTTGACTTTCTAGGTCTATAATGGGGTGTAATATATTTTCATGAGGTTAATGATAGGTTATTTTATGTCAATTAATGTTTTAATAGCTTTGGTCATTTTTTTTCTAGGTCCATTTATCATTTAAAGTCATTTTAAGGGTAAAAATGGTGCATTTAATGCTTTGTATGGGTTTCTTGGGAAATGTGAAAATTGAAATGTTTGAATTAATAAAAAAAATTCACTATAAATTTTAATTAACTAATAATATTTAAAATATGGTAGGTTGTTCAAAGAAAAGGCCATTTTTTTGGCCTTTTAATTAACTAATAATATTTAAAATATGGTAGGTTGTTCAAAGAAAAGGCCATTTTTTTGGCCAAAAAAGAGAAAGTGGCACGTGTACAACCTCCTTGGGAAGTGTGTCACTTGGAAAAAATGTAAATTTGACTCTTAAACTTCTCCATGATCAAATAAAAAATTTTTTTATATTAAATTGAAACTTCTTTCTCAAAACTATTATATTTCTTTTTTGCCCTTCTTGACATAGAGAAGTGACTTGCAAGTTCTTGCTTGGTACGGTCAGCACAAGTAGTTTCAGGACAAATTCTTTTGGGAAATTTTTCTAAACTAAGATTTATTAATTTTAATATATTTATATTTAATATTGGTGTCCCAATATTTATGAATCATTTATTTTAAGTTTAGCTTTTGAACTACTTGCTCATCTATGCACCCTATCAATTTTATCTTGGTTTTTATAGATCTATACAAACCAATTACTCATATTTTATCCATAGGATATTTCAAATTTATCCTTATGTTTCCCATTATTGGTTTAAATTTTAAATTTTAAAGTTATTTTTATTAGCTAATAATCTTGAAAATGAAGACTAGTCTCTATTAGGTGAAATGGGCAAGTATCTTCCAATTACTGGGGTCTCAAGCTTGTTGATGGATCCAAAAGGTTGTGTTATATTATTTTTCATGTTTAAAAATCTCCTTCACTTCCATTTTATCCTTTCATCCTCCTCCTCTAAGGCAAATCTCATGGTTTAGAAACTCACATGTCACACAAACAGTCATCAGATCATTGCTTGCCCTGTAGTTTTGGTTATAAAGGGATTTCATGTTAAAATGTATGTTTTGTGGTGGGTTAAAATACCATCATAATTATTTACACTAATTTTCAAAACTATATAAAATTTTAAAGTCTTCATGAAGGCTAAATAAGTACAATTGTCCATTTTTTCCCTTTTCTGCCTATATACATAGAGTATTCATAGACAGACAACCTAACAAAGAGTAGAGGTACATGTTTAGAGGTGTAAAAAAAATAATGAATCCTTATTGAAGCTATAACATGTTAAAAGGAGCCTAATATGCATGTTAGGAATGCTATAATTCTAGACTAGGTGAAAAATCTCCCAAGGATGATGGCTGTAGAATTTAGGCCCTTTTTCCCTAAAACAGGAAAACAAAGGTCTAAGGCTTTTTTCCTAAAACAGGAAAACAAAGGTCTAAGGCCTCTTGGTGAAATACATATAATAAGGTAAAAAGGTTTTTTGATGTATCCAATGACATTATCTTATAATATCTACATGGTAAAAATTATATGCTAATTTTTAAGGACAGAGAGTGAGTGGAAGATAGATATTTTAAGACATAAAGTTGATCATGAAGATATTATTTTCAAATAGCGATAAATACAGGTTAGACCTAAAGGAGGAGCTCTAGCATCCAAGTTTGAAGATGAAGTCTATCCATATGCTCTAACTATTCAACCAAGTGAAAGGACACATCAAGTAATATAAATAAGAACAAAGAGAGGATAAACATTATGTTTTACTTCTCAAAGCATTCTCAGTTCATACACACTATGCAAATAGAGACCTATAGTAGGGTCTTAAGGCACATATTTTTCTCAGTCTAAAGAAGCATTGTTTATGTTTCCTATGAGCATGAAAATGAGACCAAGGTGTGTGAAAATGTTGTGTGACATAAATTTAAGTTAAATTAAGTCTTTCCATCATAAACATCTTATTCAAACCCAATACGCACCTACAATAGAGCCTACAGGCAGAGGTGTCTTAGTCCAATAGGGTATGAGACAATAACCCCAATATTAATGCCTTTTTGATGTTTTGAGATACTAAGAAGGTGATTTTTGAATAAATAAAATATTTATTGAATAGGAGGGTGTAAATATAAGTATTTTATCATCTTGACCAGACCTTTTGAGGAGATAGACACGTACAGGGATCTTGGAGAGTATGGTTGTCTCAGTCAACAAGAAAGAGGTTAATATGAGAATTTAAGTGTAATTGTAAGATACTTAGATTATTTGATATAATGGGAGGTTTTTTGACTTTATGATGTTTAAAATGGGATTATAAACACAATTACCATCTCATTTGAGGCCATACATACCTACAAATAGGGGTCTTAGTTTAGGTACAATAAGGTACCCAGTTTGGACTAGTAGGATCATATGAGGCCCCAAGAAAGAGTTTGGGTGTTAAAAAAAGTCATGATAACTTAAATTAGTATTATTATGACCTCAATTTTTCTATCATCAATATAAATCAAGCATAATCAAACCTCATAGGGCTCTAATGCAACCTATAAGTAGGTTAAGAATGGATATAGGCAGTGGACTGAGAATGAGGTGTGAAAAGTTGCCAAGGCGTAAGAATGATATAAAATGATAAAATAAAGTATATAGTGATTAAAAATTATTTAATTGAGGTTTAAAATTATATTTACAAACCTAAACTAATCATAGTCACCTACAGGTTGGACATTTCAAGGAAACATAGTCTTGATGGAACACATGCTTAAGAACTCAAATTATTGAGGAGTATGTAAGGAGTAAAGACCTTAACCAGACCTAAGAAACTTAAATAATGATATAGATAACCTAAATATGCTTATATAACATGAAAATAAATTAGGTAAGGAATTTAATCATACAAAACACAGTCATTATGAAGGACCCCTGCATGTAATCCATCTCTTCTATAAGTCTACTTGGAGATTTTTAGGAGTTAAGGGGTCCATTAACCTACTAAAGGGACAAATGTTTATGTATAATGTATATGTGAGTTTAGGAAGATCCTAAAAAACTCATTTATTCTTATAAAATAGGGTAAGTTCCCACTATTTTGTCTTAGATAGGGGGCACTTCCTCATACACAAACCCTAGGAGATTTGAGAGAAAATGATGAAAGTTGAAGCCAAAATATTGGAGGACATTATGTGAATTCTGAATAAGTTGGAATAAACATATAAAAACATGTAAAACCAACCATTAGGTGGTGAAACCAAGTAAAATATACTAGACTCATAGGTTTGCAGGTAGGTCTGTTAGACCTTGAAGGGACCTAATCCTAAATGGGGTAGTCAATCTATTTTCTCACATTGTTTAATATTTATAAACAATTTTAATGTGTTCATAAGTTTACAAAAAAGGTTTATGAATCATTTAAATTAATGTAAAACTAAATTGAATAGTCCAAAGCATAAAAGTTACAATTAGGGCTATAAGGAATGGTGAACCATAGTGTTAGACAAATAGGTCATCTTCTTTTCCAATATTTGATATGACTTATATACTATTGGAATATTTTTATGGCATGGATAAAGATGTGTTAAATAATTTTGAGGTCAAATAAATAATGAATAGTCCAATCATAATTTCAAAACCAACATTAATCCTATGAAAATAGGGAAAAGAGCTTGACAAGGAAACTTCAAGTGTTCATATCTCACCTGAGGATTTGCATGGGAGTCCAAGTTATTTTAAGATTTTACTAGTATTAATTTATATAATTATTGGATATTTTTTTTCAGGTTGGATGCTATAACTTTATGAACCAACCTTAAGACCAAAAACATGTCTAAAACACTACTAAACCCTCAGCCAGGACCAGTTTAGGAAAATGAGCTTGGATATGAAATTAAATGGAATATTTTGAAAATAATACATATTTTAATTTTAATAGGACTCACTATATATCATTACCATGCCAATTATCTATATTTAATTGTATAGATGAGGGTAAAAATAGGATTTTTCTCACTATTTAGTGTGTTTTTAAGGTTGTATGAAGTTTCAAGAGAATCAAAGAACATGTATGGAAATATTGAGACTTGAGATAAATCAAAATGTAATTTTAATTCCTTTAAAATTTAATTGTCTCAAATATGTCCTTCAACTCAACCAATCAAAATTGGCCTAATGCACAAGCTAGTGAGAGGGATGAAAAGCTTCACTTGAAATGATTTTAATGATTTCCTAATGATTACAATGACATGAATGGTATTTATAAATGTCACCCACTGATTTTTATGGATTTTAATGGAAAATTTAAGGTATTTTTCGGGCCAAGTGTGCAGGGTGCATAAAAAAGTAGTTTTCTGGACAATAAAAGATGATGGCTCACTTTCAAAGGTTTCCAAAGGACCAATCATGAAAAAAATTAATTAAGAAGAATTTATGAGTGCATCCACTTCCATTTAAATCTTTTTAACTTCCCCTCATCAGTTATATGACCTTTAAATATTCCCAATCATGAAGGTAGTTTTTCTGTGTAAAATAAGGAGTTTCTTGCCACATTTCTTCAAGTTTGTGACTTGAATTGACACTTGTTACTCCTAAAATTTAATATTTCATCCAATTGAATTATAAAATTCAAAATTAAATCCTTTTATGAGCTTTAAAAGTGTCCTTGTGACCCTTAGACTTCTCTTCTTCTCTTTCTCTCTCAAACTCTATAAGATTTGGCCATTTTGGCATTGTATGGGATGATCCACCTGAGTATGGTGAAGCCCTACTCATTTGTATACCTTTTTATCAATAAAATTAATAATTTTTACATCTTCATGATTTTTCATAAGTGTGTTCCATTTGAATTATGAATCTTGTTTAGTGAAGACTATGTATTCTTAGCATGTGGTCTCATTATTTCACCTTGTTTGTAGTTGGAAGAATTATTTTTGCAGGGCATGTGAATTATTTTAATGGATGTGAAATTTTTATTGAGTTAGTATTTTCATTATTTCCATTCAAGGCCTCATGTATAGTCCTCTTATCTTTGCACATTCATCTATGACCTCACAATGTAGCATTGATGTGAGAAGATGAAGATTGAAGGAGTGTATTTTTAGTTTGTTTCTTGATCTCAAGTGTAGAATAAAATTGGTTGGAAGTAATAAAATTTATTTGGTGTATCACCCCCTAAATTTATATTTTCTTTCAATTATCTCTCTCTCTTTTCACCCCCCAAAATTAGTAGTAGGTTCAATCCTAAGTGGTACATCAAGGGAGCTAGCCCTATCTAGAGACTCACCTCATTCCTTAGGCTACCCACATGCCTAGAGGTGATTCCATTATGCCACTCTGATGAGGAGATATTTTCATCTCCTCAAAGGGTAAAAATCCAAGTAACAATAACGTGCTTCTCAACATATGTGTATGTTACCTCATAACCTTCCAAACCTTGACTAAAGAAGGCAATAGGCTACTCCAAGTTTTCTTCATTTGATTAAGTAAGAATGGAAGAGATTACTCCTCATTTCAAAATGTATAAAATTTTAAATACTTTGATAAATTAGGACTTTAAATATTTGGATCTTGGGTAATGGCTTGTTTAATCTCTTCAAAACTCTACTTCCTTCTTCTTGTCCAAGTGAACGTTTCATCTTTCCTTAGCATAGAGGTTAAGGGATTGAATAAATTAGGAAAATAAATAATGAATCTCCCTATGAAATTAATTTTTCAAAATAAAATTTGCAAACCTTTCTTGTGTTTGGGCAAAGCCAATGCCAAGATTACACTCACCCTTTTAGGATCTATGGATAGGCCCTAATTTGAGACAATGTGTCCTAAAAGTTTTCTTTAATGGATAGAAAACACATAATTCTTTAGGTTAATATAGATTACAAACTCTCTATATCTCTCGAAGATATACCTAAGTTGATTTGAGTGATCTTTTACATCCTTAGAATAAAATTGTGATATCATCAAGATACACCAACATAATGTCCTTTATTATTCCTTGAAAAGCTATATTCATTGCACATTGTAATGTAGCTCCAACATTAGACAAGACAAAAGTAATTTTACTATAAGAATATGTATCCAATTTAGTAGTAAAGTTTGGCTTATATCAGTCACCTTCCTTCAGGAAAATATGATTGTACCCAAAATATCCATCAAGGAGAGAAAACCTTTCACTACTTGCCATAACTTGTAAAATTTGATCCATAGAAGGAAAAGTGTAATGTTCCTTCAAGGAAACTTTATTCAAGTACATAAAATCAACACATAACCTAATTTCTCCATTCTTCTTCCTAATAGGGACTAAGTTTGACAAACAAGATGAATGCTTAATAGGGAAGGTATTTTTAGGCTAAATCAACTTAGTAAGCTCCTTCCTCATGAGAGGATCAATCTTGGGATTGATTGGAATTTGTATTTGATTAATATGATTAGCATTATCATTAATATATATGATATTTTGAGATAATTTTAGGTCAAATCCTTTTAGATCACTATATTCTCATGTAAATACATCAAAAACTCCTTGCATAACTCAATGAAGGCATGTTTCTCTTCACTAGTACATACCTTCCCAAGTGCAAGCAACTTATCTTCGAATATTTGTACTCTTTCATAATTTTCTTGATTATTAGACATGATTACCTTCTATTTATTCAACTGGTCATCATCATTGAAGATACTCTTAAGTGTGACTAAGCCTTTAGAAAGCTTGTTTGACTTCAATTAGACAATCTAACCTCCATATTACTTCTATAGTTTGGGTTGATTCTTGATAGAAAACTCAACCTCCTCTTGTAGAAAAAGTGACATTTTTTGGTCACTGTCAAACACTTTCCAATTGGTGACATTTTTAGGTATGGAGGTCCTTACAATCACCTTGAGATGTGGCTAGTTCTTATCTTCTTTTATCCCTTTTGAAACATCAAATTGAACTCTAATCACTACCAACCTATCAACATGTTTTTTGTCATCTCTTGGGATAGATATTTTGTTTAATACTTGGAAATAATCCATAATATCTCACACTCTATGATTATAAGACTTAATAAAAGAGTTATTAGTCACATTTTGGCCTCTTACCTTATTCATAATCAACTCACTATCACCATACAATTATAATTCTTTCACACATATTTTCTTAGCACACTTAAGGCCATGAATAAAGGTCTCATATTCTACCACATTATAATTAAAATAGAAATGAAATATAAAAGTAGAATAATACCTTTTTTTGGATGGTGAAACCAACATTTCTCCACCACCTACCCCAACCTTACTTTTAGATCCATCAAAGAATAGCTGCCATAAACCATCCATGTCTTCACTTGGTTTCATTAATTTTGGCATAAAAGAGTCTTCCTCATGAATTAAATACACTCCAAGACCAGATTACTCTATTAATTTTTAAGGATAATGCTCATAATTTTAATCTCCCCATTCATCTAAGTAAAAATTAGAAACTCCTTCAAGAAAAGATGTTGGAGATTGATCTATGTGAAGTTTCTCTTCATCAATAATGGCATAATTGACATTTTCCACATTAGGAATGTAAGTATCTAAGTGATTGTGATGTATAGGTTCTGATTCAATATTCACTCATTACCATACTTTATCCTAAAAACCACATAGGACCAATTGGATACCAAGTATCAACCTATCTTAGCTATAAACTCTCTTGACAAGCAAAAAGTAAAGTAGGGAGGTAAATCTGCCACAACCACATCATGAGGGATATAAAAAGTAATAAAAAAATGTAAAATCATATTCAAATCCTTTACTAATCCTAATGTCTTTTATGGTGATTCATCCAATTGTAGGACTCCTTTAGCCATTGGTTCATACTTGAGGCCTAGTTTATTCGCTATACACTTGGGCATAAGTGAATTACTAGCCCCACTATCTATGATGAAATTGTGAACTAAGAAATAAAAAATAATCAAGGATAGTTAAAAATTAGGATTCTTATCAATATTATTCACTTGTTCATCAATGGGTTGAGTTATATTTACCAAGACAACATTCTCATTCTTAGTTAATCCAACTTGCTTACCTAGTCCATACAATTCCTTTTGAAGCATATCTTTTTGTCCTAATATTTTAAATGAATCCCATAATGAAATTTTCATGTTCAAATTCTTCATTTGATACACAACATTGATATAAGTATTGATCACCCTAAGAGGCTCTTTGGAAGTACTAGTGCCTTGTGGTGTAGCTTGTGAAGGTGGATGTGTAGGAGTAAGCCTTTTATTTTTAAACTTATAATTTTACTAAACCTTAGGATATAAGTTAGACCCAACCACCTTGGATATGATTTAGGATTAATAATAGGTCCTTTATTATCCCATTATGTCTCTTCAATATCCCTCTTCTTAGACCAAGTGTTAGAGGCCACACTAGCATTCACATTGCTTGAATTCCCCAAATGATTGATGGCACAACATTCTCCCTCCAAATGATTTATGAAAGTAGAATAAAATTGTGTTTTTCCATTATCCATTCTAATTTTCATTCCATTTTTCATTATAATCCCCAAAATTAGAAACTTTAGATGTTTGATTACCTTGCATTGTCATGTCTTGACTAGGCATTTCATTAGTATATGCAACTTGGCTTTAATTTTGGTCATAAGAGGTATAGCATGTTTTTTCTTGAAAAAAGTTTTTTTGAGTGGAAAAAATAGATTTGGAAGATGATGGGTCATTATTATTATAACTTTGGTAAGGTATATATTGTGTGATTTGACCTTGTCCTTGATTATTACCTTGAAAAGAAGGCCTATTGGTTTTCCCAAACTGATTATAGGACTGCACTGATTATAGGACTGCTATGACCTATAACTTTGAGATTTTTGACTTTTTAGGGAAACCAATTAATTAGTAACACTTTGGATAAATATATTTACTTCATGGATATCATTGGTGTCGGCAATGGCATACTTTTCTTGACTGGGCAAAGGAACAAAGGTAGGTAATACAACTTGACTAGGAGGCTATAAATTAGGGGAAAATGGCATTGGTGGTATAGGAGAAATATTCCATATTTGAAAAAGATAATTATTATCATTGATGGATATCTCATAGGCAAAAATTAGTGTGTTCCCACCCTTGGATTGGATCATTATGGATACATCATTATTTAATGCTTTTAGATAGTAGAAGAAGGCATAGTTTGGAGTAGGTCTCACAAGGGCTAGAATCCTATCCCATGTATTCTGAAATATAGTATTAAAATATTTCATAATATCTTGTGGTTCCCTATTTATAGTGTTAAATTACTCTTCTAGTGATAGATGATCACTTTTCTCTCCAAATCTCTTAGTCAATAGATCCCCTAGTTCATCCCATGAACCAATAGAATATTTAGGTAGAGTCCCATACCAATCCAAAGATTTACCTTTGAAAGGAAATGCCAATAACCTAATATCCACATTCTCTTAGGTGATATTATGGATATTTTATATGTTTTATATGTTTCTAATGTGTTTAATAGCAGTAATAAGACATTCTCCACTAAAATATGGATCACTCTTAAGGGCTACTCTAGGAATTTGGTCATATTGGGCAAGATTCAAAAGAGATGATACAGTGAAAGGTATAAAAGGTTGGTTTTTAGCCATCTTTGAATATATAATAAGAGTATTATAGTTTTAAATTAGTATGAAATTATACTTATTAAATACCAATTCTCTTGAATAAGGATGAGTATTCACAAACCTAAACCTTTTGACAGAATACAAAGGTAATTGCACAAACTCAAAGGGTATACCTTTAACATTAGACATAATGGTCACCTTTGGAATGGAAACTAAGGATTTATCAGCACCAAAAGAGTTTAAAACTTTATTATAGTTGATAGGTACTGAGTGTAAATGTTCTTGTAGCTAAAATTATGCCAAGACCAACACCAATCTTAAACAATCTTATAGGACTTGGAGTCCCATCGAGCATTCTAAAAACTATAGTCACTTGGATATGTAACCCTTGAGTATATTACTATATATCCTCATCAAAGTGGCATAATGGAAACATCTCTCTTTCTATGTGTAACAATTTTATTGAGATGAATCTCTATAAGGACTAGTTCCCTTGATGCACTCTTTAAAACACTCTCTTATCTATCAACTTTGAATGAAAAAGGTTGAGAAGACAAACTAAGAAAAATATAGGTGATTTAAAAATATTATATTTTCTCCTATTGATTTAACTTATGATACTTAGAGATAAATAAGGCTTCTTTCACATAAAACTCATAATTCAAGTTGCATTGTTTATCAATGTTTCATAAGCTAGGTTCAAGAAGGTATTTTGATACTTAAGAGGGTAATTGATGATTAATTTGTGGAATATATTAACTAACCACTTATAAGACACTTATATACTTATAAAATAACACTAAAAAGTACCTATAACAATTACTCTTCTACACACTTGGTGAACAATCAAGGATAACATGCTAGAAAAGATCATCTTCTACTAGACAAGACCAACAAGATTGTAATAACCCTAAATTATAAAACATGTAAGTAGGAAAAATCACTTGTTTATTTATTTAAAAGTTATTAAAGTACAAAATTTTATAGGGTTTCACCATCAACCAATGAATGTTGATAAAAAGAGCTAAAAGAGTCAATATTTATAGCCTTTGAGAGAAGAGCAAGACAAGGTAAGTACAAAGGTCACTTGGACACTTGTAAATATAATAAAAGGGGTTAAAATTGCATGAAAATTATATATGGGATGAACCATGAAATTTTAGGAGGACCAAGTGTCCATACAAGTCATGAAACTTATGAAAAATGGCATAAAACTCCCAGTCTTGGCTCAGAGAACTACCTTCATAATTTGAACCTATTTGAACGTCCCACCACTAATTATGGATAGGTTTGATGATTGGGATAAGAGTTAATTCCTTCAATAATTCCTCTCTATGCATTGATTTTGGTCTTAATCATTTGGAAACTCTTGGAAGGAAGCCATCACTATTTTTAGTCTAAAAAAACTCCTTCTTTAGTTACCCCTCACACTTGGACTCAAAAATTCCTTAATTTTTCATGAAAATACATTGGAGGGAGTTAATTACACCTTTAAATACCATCCATGGCCTTAGAGGCATCATGCATGCTTTAAAAGGGCTCACACTTAGAGTTTTCACCCTTTTCACCCTTGTGTCCACTATGCTAGGTTTGACTGGCTAAAAAGAGATCTCTATTTTAGATAAATATTACTTTTCCCATAGAATATAATTGAAATGTGGAGTTATTATAAGTCTTAATATTTCACCCAATCTTGATTTCATCTTTAGACTCCTCTTGTAGCCTAAAAACACATAAAATAATCAAGAAAACCCTATTTCTCATGTTGTCTGTACAATTCAACACAACTCATCTTGGTGGGAGATATAATGAGGGAGTAATATGAATGTTAAAATAACTTTAATTTCCAAAATGTCATTAGGATATATTTCCAAGATCATTTTCTCCATTGGGTCTTGGTTGAGGGTTTAGTAGGGTTTAGGCAGATTTAGGTCTTAAGATTTGTTCATAAAGCTTTGACATTGAATCTAATACTAAATTACACAAAATTTAAGCCAAGGGTCCTTTATAAATATTCAAAATTCCTCTATTTCCTATGCATAGTCTTAGAAAAGATATGAGCACTTGAAGACACCCATCAAGCTTGTTTTCCTCTTTTCCTGCATGCTTGAACTATGTTAGGGATAAAATTAGCTTTCCTCAAGGTTTCCTTGCACTAAAAAATATTATATAGGTATAATTTCATCCCATTAATATTTTAAAATCATTTATATATCCCACCAAGAGTTGGAAATGAATATGGACCCCAAATTGGTTCTTGGTCCTTTAAAGGCCTAAAGGGTTTAACATGTATTTCGAATGTTTGGGATATATGAGATGATATTTCATGCATGGGATGGAATATATTTATTATTAATTCTTAACTAAAAAAATTTAGGATCACCACACAACCTCCTAATCACTCCACTTCTTCCTTTTCTCTCATTTACCAACTAAGTGAAAGCTTTCCTAATTGGATGTGTGCAAGGGGAATTTTGGTCTAGAGAGAGGTCTGAGCTTGGTATAGTTTTTATAATCACCTATTAACCCTATATAAACCTAAAAACATTTTTATATAAGTTCTAAAATCTTTATATCAATTTATTTACCCATTTTTCACTCACTAGCTCACTTTTCCAAAGCATAATTTTCCTAGACTGGATGACCTCTGAGACAAACCAATGATGTATATCCCTCATTAACAAGATAAATTAAGTATTATGGGATTTGTGTCAATCATTCATTATTAGTTTTACCAGAGGGTTTATATTTATTCCATGATTTAGGTGTCTAACCAGCTCCAAATGCCTAGAAAAGGCCTCTAAAAACCCTATTTTCTTGTTTTTCTTCAAACCTATTAAGAGTGACCTTTCTAAGCTAAAACAATGGCTCTAGGTTGCTTTAACATGTTTACCATATCTAATTAATGCTACTGGAGCTTTGGATTCATCCAAAAACACACTTTTCTATGGATTCCTCATGTTCATATATTGGGCCAAGAGGTTTCCTAGCTCATTATATGGATTGATAGCCCCTTAGCCAAGTAAGGAATGTAGATGGACATATTGGAGGAGTATTGGGATTATTAACACACTTTTTGATTAGTCATAAACCAATTTTCATTATCCATAACTCTCTTCTTCTTCCTAAACAAGTCCATGTATTACATTACCTTCACTAGCTTGTACCTTATTGTATGTGTGTATAGGGGTTTTAGAGACCTATGTAGGTGTGTAATTCTCTTGTTTTTAGTTAATTAAGTCACCATGACATAAATTTAGGTATCAAATTATATTTCATTATGTGTAAACTCTTTTTAACCTTGCCTGTGTACCTTTATCTTCAAGACTGAGCCTCTCTAGGTGCTGACTAAGACACTCTTTTGTAGGTGTCTATTGGCTTCAACTGAGCTCAAGAAAGATGTTAAAAGATCCTAACTAAAATCCTCTAGGTCAACATATATGTAATTTAAATATTATTCTCCTTTTTAAGTCTTAATACACCATCCTAGCATCAACCTTATAAGTCACTGTCTGTTGACTAAGACATCTTGTTTTGTTGACCTACCTGTAGGTGTAATTTGCATCATGAGACCTTGGTTATGTTGTTTGGGAATATCACCTGAGAAAATTTTGGTCACAAAGTGTATGATTAAACTTTAAATTAACTTGATTTCACTTATATGTTCTTTGGATGCACAACTATGTTCTCTTTTAGACTGAGACACTCCTGTCCTTAAGACCTTATTATAGGTGTGCATTGAGCATCATGAGAACTTGGTCATGATGTTGGTGGAATTTATTTACCACCCCATTAATATCAAATTTTTTTTATATAAACTTGGACTCACCTACATGATATTTGGAACCCCAAATTGACTTTTTTTTAATGACTCAAAAACCTTGTTTTTGACTATTGTAGGTGATTACTCTCTACTAGAAAGTCACTTGTAGGTGGCCTTAGAGTCTACAAGGTCATGTTTCATTCCTTTATTTCTATCCTTTAATAAATTTTACCTCATCACATTATTTTAAGTCTTCTATTCATAAGGTTTAACTCAATGTTTCTCATTAGGGTGACAAAATACCACTTACAAACTCAAACTTGTAGATTTCAATGGAGAATTTCAATGCTTTTTAGGGCATGTTTGAGGCCTCAAACAACATATCCTCCCTTGCTTTATAACCTACATTATTTTCAAGGGTATTTTATAAACTATATAATATCAAATACAATCATTTATATGCCTTGAAACACCTTGGAATTATTTTTAAATAAGTTTATGAAAACCCCTTAGACCTCTATTTTGGCTTTTTGGGGCAACTTTCCTAGAATATAATTCCTTGTCTCTTCAAGTTGGTTTCACACTTATTTTTATCTTTAGAAACTCTATATGGATTTTCATGGATTATTTATTTGATCAAGGTCATAAGGAAGTGTCAATTTGATTCTCTCCCTCCATACAAACCTTTTTGGTTCCCTACTCAACCACCTATAGGTGGATGTTTTGGTATACAAACAATGAGCTAGATATGAGAAATTATGAAACCATCCATGTACATGAACTTTTTATGATTATATCAAATATCCTAATGAACCTATAATAGACTAAGAGGTTGGAACACACATCCACTCTTCCACACATTAGCATGACATTAACAAGGGCTATGTAGGTATGCATTAAGCATGTTATATATATAGATCATGGAATTGGGTAGAAACATGCTATTTAATAGTTTTAAAAACACTCAAACTCATTTTTCAACCTTTAATTACATGATATACATTATTATACACCTTTAAACTAGTTCTAACCTATATTTTCCAACATGAAAATCACTTGCACACATCTAGGATAAAACAAGCATAGGCATTTTATGACTATTTTAGCATGGTGAATAGGCTTGTGACTACATTTGAACTTTCCCAAACATATCAAAGGACTCTCTTCAAATATTTATGGTTTATACAACTGATGCACCATGAATACAACTCCAAGAATGGGATGAACAAGCCTATACATCTAACTACAACTGAGGTTAGCCATGAAAATGACAAGATTACAAACTACCTAAAGCACTATATGGTGAAACCAAAACATGGAAGGAGGTATTAATATGAATTTTGGTAATGTAGGACATCATTATTCATTCACATAAAACCTTTGTAAAATACCAACATTCTAGAAAAATACAGAAAAGATTGTAACTTCACTCCTTCACTCCTCTTTGAAAACTAAGGTAGCTGGCTAGTCAAATCAAAATAAAATGTGAAACCAATCATGTAAAACATGAGATAAGGGAGTAAAATTAATATATAATTAATATTAGAAATTTAATTATATGGAATTACCCAAACAAGAGCAAAACTTGCAGGGTGCACAGATTAGTAAGCAGATTTGAAAGGTCAACTTCTTAGGAAAGGTTCATAAAGCTCAAACCACCATTCCTCTACAACCAAAATTAAAATATAATATGACTAAGTTTAAAATACACTCCCAATATAAATTTTCTTGAAACCCCTTGTGTTGACCATACTAAGTACAAACCTATAGGTCACTTTTGCTTTCCAAGAAGGGTGAAAAGGGGTAGAATAGTTTTGGCATTAAAATGATACTTATAGATCATTTAAAACGTGGATATGAGCATGGGTAATCTGAAGATATATTATATAATTTTTTTTCATGTGGTACACTTCCCAAGGAGGTTGTACAAGTGCCTTTTTCTTCTCTTTTCTCAAGAAAATTGCCTTTTCTTCTATACAACCTATCACTTTTCAGTTATGTCATTTGACTAAGACTTAATTAAACACATGGGGCATGAAATAATCTTTTTTAACCTTCACACTTTCCCAAGAAACCCATACAACTCATTAAATGCATCCTTTTTGACCTCAAAATAACCAAAAATGACTAAAATGACTAAAATAACTATGGACCAAGGCTATTATAACATCAAAAGACATTAATTGGCCTATAAAACAACTTTTGACATAATTTTTTACCCCATAGAACACCTAAATGTCAAATTTTTTACTTAGTGGTGCCCCAATTTGACCTAAAAGTCAAATTTGGTCAACAATTGTGACATATTATTGTATTTTATGCTTTGACTCTACCTTTACTTTGGAATCTACCTTATTATTTTCTTTTGCATGTTCCTTTAACTTTGCCTTAGAATATACCTCTATTTGTCCTTAGCCACTTGCTCTTGTACTTACTTTTGTTCTTGTTCCTCTTGCCTTCACAAGACTTATTTCACTTTCTCATCTTCTTTGGCCTTTATTGTTGTGTTTGATTAAGCCTTTTATTTTTATGTTACTTGTGCTTCTTGGATTTCATGTTCTTTCTCCATCCTTTCATTTTTTTCATGATACTTATTCTTTTCTTCCTCTCACTTTTTCCTCTACTCTTCCTCCTTAATAGCCTTGTGTGCTACTTATTCTTTATCTTCTTATTTTCCTCTTTAATTTTCGCCTTTATAGCCTTCTCCATGTATAAATTTTGAGCCTAGTCATACTCTATTTGATCCTTATCATCATTTTCATGTGTTTTGAGATTTGATTATGTGGTTGAATGCAATGGTTATGGTTGGATTGTCTCTTGTGGGTCCTACATAAGAGTTGGAAAATTAGGTAATGTGAATTATTGTGAAGTAGAAGAATATGAAGTTGATTCAAGCATAGTACACCTATGTTCTAATTGATTTAGTTTGGATGAAGGGACCAAAGTCTTATTCAAATTCTTGTAAGCTCAAATAATCTCCTAAGGATATTTTTCTAGGACTTGAGCCTATTATGGATGAACTTACTCAACTAGGTGTGGTTCAATAAAGGAACTCATACACTCTACATTATATGGTGAAAGTCACAGTTTGGTATGGGTCTTTGGATTTTATGTTAATTATTTTTGTGGGATTTATTCTTGTTTTGGTCTCATTTTACCCCTAAAGAACCTATGTTGGGTATTCCCTCAAAAATCAAAGCCATCTTGCATGTGTATTCTTTCTATTCTACCACTATATTGATAGTGAAGGATGAAGGAGGTATAGGAATGCCCACTAAAAGGTCACGAGGAAAATTATTTCTCAATTGACATGTGCTCACCATTTTAAAAAAAAAAACTATTTTTATTCTTCTTCCTCATAGAATTCAATGCATATGTCTTCAATCATAGATTTGTAGACATCATCCCCTGTGACTCCATGCTAAATTAACTCATATTTTGTAGCAAATTGAGGGATATGCTTATTATAAGTTCATTACTTATTGCTACTCATATTGTTTTTCAAATGAGTTGGTGATTCTATACATGTTAGTGATGCTATAACAATCTATGATGGAGTTTCCTTTTTTTTATAGTGGTACAAGATTCTATGCTTGAGCACACATTAGTACTAGTTATTGTGGACTTGGAGACATATACTATAATAATTGAATGATTAAGGTAGAAAGATATTTTTACTTGTATGATTTATACTTTAAATTTAGCATTATGATGAAAAATGGCAATGAAGTGGTCATTTGATTTGGTAACTAATGGACTCTGATCTAAATCCCATCATCTATATTTTTAATATCTACATGTTGCCTTAGATATTACAAGACATCTTAGACATGCAGAGGTGTGAAATGAAGAGGGATTAGACCTCAACCCACCATGTGTTAAACCAATCCAACTATGCATAATATTTCCCTATCTTGGTCTATGAAATATTGGTAAATGCAATCACAAGCTATAAATCCACATCTTGTTTGACTAGGCTATTTGGAGAATTCAACTATGTAAATAAGAGTAGTAACAAGAACTAATATTAGAAAACCTATGATGTTCTACTAAGGACCTTTTTTATTGTCATGGTGAGCTTAGAATCTAAATTTTTTTTCTAATTGAAATCCTCATGTAGCCAAATAATTTGATATGAAATATTGATGACCCTTTATATATCTTGTCTCACACTTTTGGTGGTCTGCCAAAAGTTTTTAGTGATGCATTCAGAGAGGATGCACACCAAAATATCCTTCATAGATTTGATAAGGATCCACCTAGATCCCTAATATACTTTTAATTTATGTCTAAATGAATGGGAGGAGCATTTTTTATACTATAAAAGAGATTTACCATGAGCCATAAGTCTTATTGCTTGTGCCATGGTTGTTGGATTGATGAATATCATGACATATTAAAAAAGATAGATCATACCTTCACTATATCAGTTGAGAAGTTTCATCATCATCACTTCATATAATTCCTAAAATTTAGTAATATTAACAATTCACTCCACATCAGATCCTCGTAGAGGGTACTAAAGAGCTAGGGTAATTATTTATTTTGCTTCTAGTGGATATGGGATAAAAAAATTGGCTTATGTTGTGTCAATGAATTCAAATACATATGGATCATGGTATCTAGTTTGAAATAGATTAATAAAAATCCCCATTTCTTATTTCTACACATATATGAGGGGAATAAAAAGTTATGCATGATCCATGATTATTTTTGTTGTTGTGTTCAAATAATCTATTTGAATGAACTGGTGCTAACAAAGAATCTATGTGAAATTTAATGATTTAAGCACAAATAAAAAAAGGATATTGTTCATAATAATGTTTAATTTAATTGTGTTATTTATGCCCTTTTAATATATATTTTTCCACTCGAACCCATCTAACATGTTACTTTGAATGTGTTGATTTAGTTGCATGCCATTTTGCTTACTGAATTAATTTCAACCAGTTGTTGATGATGTGATGTCAGAAATACTCTATATAGAAATATTATATCATCTAGTTTTAGTTTTTAATGTGATGTTCCATAGTTTATTTGATCCACTTTATTTTATCTAACATTCCTTAATTCTAAAATTTAATCTACTTTAGGAAAGATGTAATCCTTAAAGTGTGTCGTAATTAATTTTTTTTGAATGAATGTTGATTGTCTTGTCTCCATACCTTGATTTTAAATGCATAATTATAGTCTTATTTTATGATCCCCATGCATACTTTTCATGTCATTTTCTTTTTATTTTGGGTTACTTTACAGATCACACTCTACAACTTTGAATTTTCCCACTAGTTCAGATGTGTTATGCTATAGAGATATCACTATACAAAAACACAAACCTAAAACCAAAATAGGAAAAAAATACATTAAATAAAAATCCTAAATTATTTTCCATTACTCAACACCCTCTCTCAATTTTATGCAAGATATCATAGAGATTATTGATGGTAAGGCATAAGCCTACAACCATTTACATGTCCTAGTAGAATGGTTCCCTGAAGATATTTTAATACAATTGTTCCTTGTTGTGATATGCCATGAATGATGTAAGGTACCTTCAATAAAATGCACAAATTACCTATAAATTCTCTAAATTTTCTATCATATAGTAATATAACTTTTTATGGAAAGAATTCATTAGATCATATATTATGATCATGCTAGGATTTTTAACTTAGCTTACTAAATTATTATGTCCATAGTGATATTTTATTATTTTATTCCATCATTTTTAAATACATCAATCATGAATTTAGATAATCTCAATCTCCTAGTCACATGATCATTGTAATTCATAGACTAGGAATTATATACTCCATGGGCATGATTATTTCTAGTCTGTCAACCAGCTGAAATAAAGAGAAACCTATCACACACTTGTAGTTTGTTCTATATTTCCATAGTATGGCAGGAATTATATCCTCCCAATCATCCCTTTATACATTTCATATCTCTATGAGCATATTTCCAATGACTTTGTTTAATGCCTCAATCTGTCTATTAACTTTTGGTGATATGTTGTGCTTTTTTAGTGTGATATCATAAACTCCTCCATTAGGGTCTTGATGGTGTTATTTATGAAATGTGTTCCTTTATCACTAACCAGATTTAAAGGACATACAAATTTGGTTATAATATTTTCATATAAAAATTTATCTACATCCTTAGCACTACAACTTGGTGTTGTAGCAACTTCCACCCATTTAGTGAAGTAGTCCATCATAGTAATTACGTACCTTACATGAATGCACTTACTAGGAATATTTATTGTCCTTAAAATTTTACATCTTGAAATAGAGTAGGAAACCATAGGTCACTTTGAAATATATTATTTTTAGTGGATTATCCTATGAAATGTTAACCAGTGATTCCCTAGTGTGCCTCTTGAAGCAGTTATGGTCACTCATTTTCTAAAGCCACTTCGTGTAGTACATCCTCTTTCCCCATTTTGTACATAAACCCATTAATGATGCTAAATGGAATGGCTCTTGTGATCATTTTTTTACCTTTACACATATTACGTAGGAAAATTACTTGCTATAATAAATTATATTTGTCTTCCATGTTATTATGAATCATAGAGACATGAAGTCAATGAGCATCTAGTGATTCATCTTGGAGTTATTTTGGTTCTTATCCATTACATATTCAATTCAATTGGTATATTTGCACATTATCCCTCCATAGATTCACATTGATTATAAAATGATATTATTTAAATACTATCAACCAATGAGATGTCCTTCCTGCTAACATGTACTTATTTACTAGGTATCATAGAAACTAGTGATAAATAAAAAATTCAAATGACAATGATAGAAGGTAGTGTCTAAACTTATAGAGTGCAAAAACCATTTCTAGTGCTTCTTGTTCTATAGTTGTATAATTTTTATTTGTATAGTTGTCATACCCACAATAACTATAATTTTATCTTTGCCTACCAAAATCCCATCACAGTATATTGTATGCCCCAATAAAACAAAAAGAGGTGTGAAGAATAATAATTTTTTTAGGTTTAGCACAATACACATATATAAGAACCTTTGCAACATTAGATATAACTTGGATAGATGCACTTTTAATAAAGAAAAAATAGACAATCATCTAGATAGGCTTCCAAGAAATCATGGATGAAGTCTTTAAATACCATGACTACTACCTTGGATAACACATTAGGACCATTTTTCAACCCAAACATCATTACATTGTATGAAAAATATCCCCATTATGTTACAAATGTGGTTTTAGCTTGATCTTCTACTATGATTGGTATCTAATTGTATCCACTAAACCCATCTATAAAAGAGTATGATTTATGTCCTATGATTGACTCCAGGGCTTTATCTGTAAATGGAATTGGGAATGGATCATTAATAAAATCATAATTTAGTGCACATTAATCCTCACACACTTTTATTTCCCCTGAAAAAAGGATATACCACCATTAGGCTAATCCAATCTACTTTTTCCATTGGATAGATAATGCATGCTTTTTGCATCTGATATAATTCAGCATTTACTTTCAACTTCATGTTGGGGTTTAAATTTTATGGGAACTTTTTCAAAAGTCATGAACAGTCCTTTATCTCTATGTTCATCTTGGCTAGGGAAGGGTCTACCCATTTCACTTCTATGAACTTGGTTGGAATACATCTTGGTAATCTCATAGTAATTATAATTAGTCTAAAACCTCATTATACATTTTTATAGTCACTCGAAGAAATAAAATTTGGTGTAGACTCTATCCCAATATTTATTACCAACTTATTTAATGGATTTTGATATATATTTTTGGAAATACTTAGAATGGATTATTTCACTATTCTTTGTCCTCATTGCTCCTAAATATTAAGATTTTGTAGTTTTTGTTATGTATTTTGGTCTATGACTTTAGTTCTAGAATTCTCCATTTCTTACTTTGTTTAAAAAAATATTTTCAAATCCAAGTCCTTATCACTTTCATTAAAATCTTCCTATTCCTTTTCATCTATGATTCAATTATAAGGATTTATCATAAATTAATCTCTCCATTTATTCTTCTTATAAATTTTTATAACTATGTTCAATTCCTTAGTTGTTTCCTCCTACAAAACAAAGTATAGTGTACTAATAAGATCTTATTATTTGACCATGGCATAATAATATCTTCATTTCTTTAAATTTTAGTGTACCACATGATTTTCATCCTCAAAGGTAAATGTTTAAATAAAGTATTTTTGAACCTATGGCCAATTATTAGTCTCCCTCATGTGCTCTTGGTGCATGTATCATGTTTTTATAAGTAATTTAAAAGTATAACTAAATACATGTGCCCAATATTTGGGTTCTACACCTTGCATAGACCATACATCTACACACTTATGGATGTGTGTTTCTAGACATTGTTCTTATTGAAAAAATGACTAGTGTTCCCTAATAGTAGATTTTTTTTGTAATTGATCTCATAAAAATTCTCAAGCCTCATCCCATTATAATTGTTTTATCCTATGAACTTCCTACCAAGTCACATTAGTTTCCTTTAGTGCATAGTTTAGTGAATTCAACCTTTGATTGAGATTAGGCACATGATTTTATAGTATTAATATAAATTTATTTAAGTCATTAGTTGAAAAATATTTTGGAATTTGAAGGTTTATGGCATAAACCATTCACATTAGATGTACCTCTTTATCTCCCCTTATCCAATTCAACATGTGGGTATTTGAATCATCACTAACTGAAGATGTAGTTTCTCAAGGTAAAAGACCTTTTTTTTGGCTCAATGTAGTCTATGTCCATCATACCTAATTTTTAAATTAAATCCACTTCTAACCTTCTTGGTGAGACACAAAATGTGACTTACATTATTATATTTGGAACTACAAAACTTGCTCATTTTTTATAGTAGGTCTAGGGAAAATCTACTCATTTTTTATATCTATTATTGAGGTTGCATTTCTATAGGGAAAACATGGTATTTTGTAACTTATAGAGAATTATACTTAGATTTTATTCCCACCTTGACCTAAATATTATATCCATAAGTATAGGATGATTTTGGCTCCTTAGGTGTGTGTTATGGCTCGTTCTCAGCTTTTTAAGGGGTATAACAATAATCATATACCCTTGGTGCACCTCTAGCTAATTGATAATTGTATTAATGGTCATTTGAGAATAATAACCCCACTTTTTACAAATTAACATAGGTTAGTTTTTTCATCAGTATTCATGTCAATCAATTTGAAATCCCCTCAAAAACTTCAATTTCCACATCCTATTATTGACCGATAGGCTCTACCCTACCATAGTATGTGAGGCTTAACATTACTAGACTGTAACAAAGAATCAATAACTCAATATATTCCCATGTATATCAAGGGATCATATTTAATTTGCTTCCAAAAAAAATGTAATTCATACCCCACCAATTAAATATCCATACCGAATTCAACATCCCATGGCTTCATAGTCATATATACCATATTACCTTATCATTGTGATGTTGACCTCTTTGATCACATTCCAATAGGTTATGTAGAATATTTGTAATATTATGAAATATTTATTCATTTATCATAGTATGTAGAAGTTTAAAAATATTAGTCAAGGTAGTATCTACTCCAATTTGTCTCATAATGTGTATAATTTTTCCATACATATGTGCATCAATGGTTGTGGTATCACCCTCTAATGAAGCCTTCTATTGAATGTTTTGTATAACCTAAGATGATTGGTACATCAAACCCCATTTTATCACAATATCAATATATTTATCCTATTGGACCTTTCAAATTCTTTGATCCTACAACATTTCTAATAGAGGTAATCCCTACTATGCATGATGATATCATGCAACTGATTGTAATAAAATAGGAAACTTGGGATGTGAATTGATCAATTATAAATTGGATTATCTCTTTTATTATTTTATAGTTTTGGTTAATCCTTAATGTGGTGTTGTTTCAAAAATCTGTAATAAACACAATACATTTACCTTTGAGGATTAGTGGGATAATTTTGTGTGAAGTGGGTTTACTCCCGACACAAGTAACATATAATTATTTGATGGACCTATCATTCATCTTATCTATTATTTCCCATTGGTATCCACATTGGTATCCTATTATATATCCTCATATTTATTAAAATCCCTAGTTTGTCTATTGTTAACCCTCATATCCTTCTTGACTTTGAAGGGAACCCTAACCTTGTTGTTATTCTCTATTGACCAAATTTAAACCTATGCCAATGTAAGTCAACCCCCTTGAATTTTAAAGCTTTTCATAGGGTCCTTATAGGTTTGAAAGTGGTCAGATGGTCTTTAATGAGGTCAAATGATATCTTGAGGGTCATAAAATGTGTTCTAACCATTTGTCATATTTGTCCACTTCTTTTAATAATAATTTATTCCACCTTTTGGTCACTCTAAGGGACTTGTATGATTTCTCATAAAAGGATAAATGTGTCAAGAGTTAATTAATGTAACACATGTTAGGTAAGTGTTAAGAATGATTTTGAAATTGAAAAGGTTATAAGTTTAATGGTAAAACAAGAAAATCATCTACAAAAGTTAGTTTAAGATGTTTGTATGGGTTGTTGTAACTCATATAGCATGTGTGGAGAATTAAGGAAGGTATCTTTAGATCCACATAGGTGTTTTATAGGCTCATTAAGATTCAATAGGTTCAAAATTGATTAAAATTAGTTTCCCTCTTTTTGCTCCCTTCGACAAGTCAAGAAGGTTAAATAATTTTCTATAAGTATAGATATGAGAAGAGTTAAAGTGAGTGCACTTTGAGGTTGTTATTAGTTCTTGTGTACTTCCATTCCATAGTCATATATTCAATAATTGTGGTCTATATAATATAAAAAATCATTAAGATTTTTAACACCTTTAAACTACTTGCACAACCCCAACACCTTGATTTTCTCATATGTTTGAAATGGTCTATGTGAACCAAGTAGTACACATAGTTTTGTAGAGAATTTACACTCATTTCATGTTGAATTCAACTAGTTTTCACATGTGATCATGGAAGGATAAGCCAGGTCACTCTCTTTTTCTAAGAGTGAACAGTAATGCCCTGAGAACATTATTTTCACAGTTACAAAGTTTGTCCTTGTATTCAAAGGTAATACACTTATTTTCAACCTATCAAAGTATGGTGATGTTTTAATCAAGATTAAATGGAACAATGGAAATCTCAAAGCATTGAAAACTAGGTGAAGTTGAAGATTGAACTCACACATAAATAGACATTTGATTATAGGACTGTGTAGGAGTACTTAAACAATCATATTGATAAAGAAAGGAATTACAAGTTTTTGAGAAGTTTTTCACAGTAAAAATAGTAGGTCTAAGTCACTACAAGTATTATAGATTGGTTGTGAGAAATAATTCAACCCCTACATTCAGACCTAAATATAGGTTCATTAAGTTAGAAAGTTGATTAATGAGATGACTTACCTTAACTTCTCCAAAAGGAGATTTTGATCTATATAATGACATTTTATGGTGAAAGACTATGAGGTCTAGTTAATTATAATGGTTTTATGCTAGTAGCCTAGGCTTAGAGGTAGAATCTTGACACAAAAGGAGGTGGATAGGTCAAGAGATATGATTGTAAAATATATTTTTAACTTAGTCAAAATCCTAATGAAACAATCAATGAACTAAAATATCAAAAGGCCAAAATGACCCTGTAACTTATAAGCAACTCTTAGTGCATTGGTGAATAGAGAATGATGCAAGGAATTAAGGAAAGAGACAAGCTCATATAGGTGTGAGATGGTCCTAGTGACTTGAGGAGACAATAAAAGAGTGAATTACATCACTCAAAAAGGTATCACCACCTATAAGAACCTTTAAAATAAACACTTATAGTTTAACCTGAGGAAATAGACTAGCCTAGGCAAATGGATAATACAGGTTTGAAAGGTAGGTAGAGATTTAATATGGGTGACCAAATGGAAACCACTCTAATATTAATGATAACATACTTTCATGTGATTATCAGAGGCAAGGAGACATTGAATGTTGAGCAAACTGGGTTTTCAAACCTCAAACTCAGTCAACCAAAAACACTGTACACAATCATAGTTTCAAGAAGTTAGTCTTGAGAGTTTGAGGTGTTAACAGATATTAGAGCATGATAAAGTTTTGAAACTTGATAAAAATTATAATAATGATTTTGAATAGAATTCCATGGTCTCATTTAGGCCGTACTAATATGGGAAGTGTCCTCTATTTTGTCTTAGACTAGAGGCACTATATAAACAAGACAATATGCAAACCTAATGCATGAATCATAAATAAATGAGCATGAGAGTCTTGAATGAATTTAGGATGATGTGTATATTTGAATTGGATGTAAATTTTTTTGAGGTCTTACATCCATTGGAAACATTCATAAGTGGTCATATACATAAATACATAGTCTATGTAGACTAGGCCTAAAACTAGGCATGAACCCTCATGGCTTCTAATGTCATTCAAAATACCATATGATCTTCCATGTAAACTTGAGATCCTTCATGGGGAAGAGGATATTGATGATAATAATTGGTTTTAGGGGGAAACACATAATGGTCAATTTTGTCATGAATCTATCTTAGGGGTACCCAAAATACAAGTAGCTAATCGAGAAGTCATTTTCTTTCACTCATATCTATATAAACAAGTTGCATGATGTCTCAAGAAATTAGGGATAGTTGAGGGAGGTATTGAAATCAAACTCAATGGCATTGGTTTGAGGATTAATGTCTTAAATATTATGAATATTCACTAAGAACCTAAATGACCTAAAACCTTTATGAGAACTTGATGAAGAAGATATGAATGAAAATGCATTTAGGAGGGGTAAATTGGCTTGAAAAGTGTTTTGGATCCAATTTTAACTCTCTCAATCTCTTTAAAATCTAATTATTACATATTATCACTTGTCCAGATGAGCCTAATTATATGCTTTTTATAGGATTTGAAGGTATAGAATGGAATTGATATGTGAAGGCCATTATAGAAGGTGTGTAGAAACTTGTTCTATCTAATCATACCAAATTCTCATCTTAGTGATGCATGAAAAGTCGTCTTTTAAGCTAGTTATTATGGGTGGTCTTGAATAATATAGTGAGAAAGAGGGTGACTACCTAAGTTCAATGTGAGAAGTGTTGTTTGGAGTTATTTTGAGGTCTATTTGATAGACTAGAGGACAAAGAGATCTTGATGAGGTGTCTCAAATA
The DNA here is from genome assembly GCA_037957365.1 of Torreya grandis. Lineage (NCBI taxonomy): Eukaryota > Viridiplantae > Streptophyta > Pinopsida > Cupressales > Taxaceae > Torreya > Torreya grandis. Next base: position 3,067,632 of record JARHVA010000832.1, on the reverse strand, counting down.
CCTATAATGAATTTTTATGAACATCTACAGGTCACCCTAGTGAGAAGTGTAGAAGTTGAGGCTTAGAAGGCTAATGATCAACTATAAGGAAGTGAATGACAATTGACAAAAAAGAGGATCATCATTTGAGGAGTGTATAATGACTTCACATATCTTGTTTGCATATTCTCATGTCAGGGTATGTATGTCAATGACTACTACAATATTTTTGGATAGTTAATGAACTCATGAAGAAGGGTAGTTTTAAGTAAGACAATGAATATCTCTATGTCAAGTTGAGGAAGTTTTCATGTTTAAGATAGATAGTTATCCAAGACAAATTCATGATCTATTTTCCAACTCTTTCACTTTCACTGTAAATGATTTTCAAGTCTTGACACATGGGATTTTGAACCTTCAAATTCACTTCTTCTCTCTCCTCTCCTATGCTCTATATATTGAAGCCTTTTTGTCATTATAAAGAATCAATAATTGGTATGGTGATGCCCTACTAGTTTTGACATATTTTTTTTCCTTTGAATAAAGGTTTATCAAGCTTAATTAGTCTTTACAATTCTTGCCTAACTATGTCAAGTAGTCCATTTATATGATAAGTGACATGTGTCTTCTCTTTGCTTCCATTCTGATCTTATATCTATTGTGTGAGTTATATCATTTCTTATAATAGGTCTCATGAAGTGTATATGTTTGTTAGGTGTGTTTTTAAGTGTGAAGGATATTAGTAGTGTCTAATATTATACATCCTATTTACCCACATTTGTATATGAATAACAATCTACCTCTATGTAGAAACACTTATGCTAGAATAACATTGAGTTGAGATCAGTTTTAGTAGTCTTCTTTCTTATTGAAAATACAAGTATGTTTGTGGAGTTATCTTAAGTGTATCAACTTAATTATTATAGGCTTATTTTATGTTTCCTTCTTCCATTTTAACCCCTAATAATTATTATCCTAGTGTATTTGTGAGCCTAAAAGATAGATCAAGGGATCTAACACTTCAAATCTAGAGATCTATCTCTTGTAATAGCTTGTCTATATATAGAGATAGTTCCATGTTATCCCAAATTTAAGAAGGTCTAATTTAATTCTATAGGGTAATTTTTTTTCTATAATATTTTTAGCATGCATGGTGATAATTGAATTCCAATAAGGTTTTTTAAAGTCAATGTTGGATTTGACAATAAGAGGCTATAATAGTCTACTCCTTGCAATATCTGGTGACTCCAACATTAAAATCTTGGTTTTAGAATAATGTACTCTTTAATTTCTAAGGTAAGAAAAATATCTCATAATAAATACATTCCTTTTGATTTCCAAGAGAGTTCTTACTACACACCCCCATAAAAACATTTTCATGACCCATATTATGTTCCCCAACAATCCTATCAAGGTTGTTATTAGCCCTATGAGCCATGGCAGCCCTATGGTTAGTGTATTCCTTCTCCATATGATCATGATGTTATTTATCAGCCTTATGAAGAAGCCTACAAATAATTCTATCAAGAATATGTGATTAAGACTCTTGGAGAATAATTCCAAGCTCTTAAGAGGTTGATTCATGGAGGTAATCTTCCTCAAGCTCTTAGACAACATTTTTAGGGTCATTACCAAAGGCACATAACTCATCAATTAGGATCTCACCAAAAACCATACTCTTATCCTCCTACTTAAATTCCACCTCAAGATAAATATTTATTGGTACTCATGCTAAATATGATAAAAATTAGAAAGGGTGATGGAAAAATGGGATAAGGAACTTCATGTGATCCATATTCATCTTATTGAGAAATTGAGAAAGCCAGTTCAATTATTTATGAATAAGTGGATGATAGTTGAGGAAGAAGATAACTATGTCATCAATATAGATTTGCATGAAATGAGATGTTATATCCAATGGTGGGTAGATAGATTAAAAATGTGGGAAAATCAAGAAGTTGAGGATCAACTTACATATATTAAAAGGACTCAAGAAGGCTATGAATAAGGTGTAAATCTTGTTGGAGAACATGTCTCTCCTCCCCTCCTCAAGATTCCTCATGTGTTCCATATCAATTTTCTTATGCTCTTTATCCTCATGAAACCATTCACTACCCTAGATATGAGCCTCCAAGATATATAATCCAATCTATAAAAGAGCCTAATATTCTCAAAACTCTAACTTGGAACCAAGTAGTGAAGTCTTGGGAAAATAAAGATGAAGAGAGTGAGTACCAAGAAGTTGATTTCAAGAAAGAATAACTTATGTTTGTTCAAGCCTCATTACCCTCTCCCCAATAACATATACATTGTCCATATTGGATGTCTATCAAAGAAGATTTTCAATATCAACAAGAAGCCTTGGTTTAGAAGGTGGGATATGAAGTTATAGTTGTTGAAGAGCCTCAAGAAGGCAATGAGAAAGGTGAGGTGCTTATGGAAGAGAATGAAATGTCTATATCCCAATTGAAATTTATATCTGTTTAATAATTATTTCAAGAGTATCCCTTTTCCAAACCCCTAAATTGAAAGAGTATTCCTTCCATCCCCATGCCCATTCATGAGCCATCAAACACACTTCATACTTCCTCTCTAACCTATCAGCTTGTTCACCACCCTCCCACCTCATCCCTTCTTGAAGGACAACCCATATTATGGGAGATAAATAAATAAGATAAATTCAAAGTTATAGTTGATCAAGAATATGACTCAAGTGTCTATGATGAATAGTTCACTAGAGGGACTCCCCTTGGTGAAGACAAAAACAAATCAACCTTCTTGAGTGAAGAAAGAGAAGATCAAGATCATGGTTCATATATTTACAATGAGCTTGATCAAGGCATAAAGGAGGAAGCTTTGAGGAATAAAATCACATTGGTTGAGTTGATTGAGATTCATGAACATGGTCAAGAGGATGAGTTTGAAGAGTTTGTGGTTATTAAGGAGAAAGAAAGAAAATATGATTGGTAGAAACATATTGAACTTCTATAATAGCTTGAAGACCTTTGCAAGGTGAGAGTTAAGAGCATAAGGAGATAAAACAAGATACATTTATGAAAGATAATGATGAAGATTAGATTAACTATACAAAGATCCTTGAAGATATTGATGAGTTTGTAGCTAGTAAGAATTTTTATCTCATTCAAAGTACTATGGAGGTCAAAGAAACATGCTTGGATGAAGCATCTTTATGTCAAGTTATAACTAAATAATACCATGAGAGGGATAAGAAAGTACAATAAGAGTTCACCTTTATAGGTGATATGTTTGTAACTATTGTGGTTTCATTAAATATCATGCCAAGGAGAGTGGCAAGTGTTAGAGGTATAACCACTCAGAGGGTGGGTGAATCAGTGTGTAAACTTCTATTTCAATTCCATATATCATTTGCTAATCTATCAAATAGATCTAGAGATATAAAATTACACAAACAATCATTCATATGAGCAAGAAGTGGAAACACAAGATATATGTGGGGAATCCTCTTAGGGAATAAAACCCACTTATGCACATCTTAGAATATAGTCCTATAAGTAATGAATCAAACTTATAGTGAGGAACAAACCCCTCACTAGTAAAGCACCAACTCAAGTGGTCCTTTAACAATCTCCAACCTAAAAGGAGTATCTAACACCCTAGGTAACCCAACACCAAGTCATATAACTTGGATATATGATCACCCTTGGATAATTGTTGCTTACTCAACTGAATATGGCCTCCTTTTGCTCTTCTCATTCTTTTATCTTTCTCAAACGGCCTATTAGGCCTTCTTTCTCAACTAACCCTTACCTTGGTAGAATTAGATCAAATGAACTTGATCAACACCTATAGAACCATAGTTAGATATTCATGGAATATTTATAACACATATTTTATTATCTTTAACCCCTTCACCTGGTTTCCAAAAATCTATATCATTAGCTCATATTCTCAATTCTATAACTAGTCAAATTAGGCCTATTAGGCCTTGTATTTATAATTGAACCTTGCTCTTGTGAACTAAAAATTTGACTCAAGAGAGGATGGTTAGTATTGTGTTAGGTCCAAAATGAAACCAATAATAAAATAAACACATTAGCATAACATCTCTAGGCCTAGTTACTAGGGGGATCTTAGTCAACAAGACTAATGGAAAACACAACTAAAATAGAAAATAAACCTTCTTTCACCTTCCTTGGATGCTCTAAACAACTTGTTGAAGTGGCTTCCTCAGTTTGTGCTCACCAAGTATGCATAAATGAAGTATGGATACCTCCATCTCTCCTTGGCACCATGTTTAGATTTGGCTTGGCTTGGATTGGATCAATATTTGGGAATTATAACATTAATTCAATGGCATTTGGAATTCATTTGTGAATGATAACTTTGGCTTAAAATAGCTCAGAATTATGGCTTTGAGGCTTGTTATTTATAGAGTTTTCAAATGGTTTTAAGATAAACCATAACCATCCATTTCAAGATTGAGATGTGTGGCCATGAATAAATATAATTATGAAATTCAATCTACAAATATCCCCATTAATATTTGGGATAGAGGGGTAATGAATAGGCATGGAGGGTATTAATGAGGCATGGGAGGCATAAATATTGATATTTTATGCATTTATGGCTTGTGGATGCCACCTCAAAGGAAGATGTCATTTGATGATATAGTTATTGAAAATCAATTTCCAATAAAAAATTATTCAAAAAAATCCATGGAGTTATTAATTAGGCTCATGCTTTAAATTAATTAGCTTTAATCATTATTAGGTACTTTGATGCAAACCTTGGCTCTTTGGTGCAAAAATTAGTCAAAATGTCCTATTATTGGCCCAAATTTTGACTAGATTGGAATTAGGATGCAATGTAAAATGAATTAGATTAATTATCCCATTTAGGATGTTGTAAACATAAAATAACAAAGGCACATGTATTGTGCAATAAATTTGATAGGAAAGAGCAATCCAGAGCACCTAGGTGTAAAATTAGCATTTTAACATGAAATGATCTTATCAAAGTTAGCTAGCCCATAAAATTAATTAACCCATTTATGGATAATTTGGCTAAAATTAGCACTTGAATATGTTAGTTTCAAAGCTTTTAATGTTTTTAGTGTTTTTATGCCAAATTGTGCATTTTGATGCAAATTGGTCAAAAGCTTGATTGAAGGTCATCGATGGCTAGTTTTAGGTGTCTATAGTTTGCCCTTCTTTAGGAAAGCATTGGAAGCTATAATTAGAGTAACAAATTATCAAAGGATGAATAGGTCCTGTATGCTTACAAATTTAATGGTAATTGATAGATTGCATGATGTTTGCTTGAGGGAATAGTTGTCACAAGTAGGTCGGCAAATAGTCTCTCAAAAGAAATAATGGAGATGAGGGGACCAAAGAAAGGAAAATGATGGGGTGAAAACAAAATGAGTTTGAAAAAGTAGTAAAAATCATTGAGAATGCAAGTGGGATGGTGTATAATGGTTTGCCCAAAGGCAATTATAAGCATTGTACCCTGATGGTGGTAATGTGGTATGATAACACAATGATTTGCCTAAAGGAAGTTATAATCATTGATAAAATGGAGATGCCCTAGTTAGGATAGAAAAATAATATAAAAAAATTCCCTTGTCTATGCAAAATTAAAATAAAGTTGATGAGAACATAGTGATTTACCCAAAGGCAATTATAATCATTAAGAAATATAGGTGGGACAGTGTACAATGGTTTGCCCATAGGTAATTATGATAATTGGACCCTGATTATGGAAAACATGAATAATTTGGTTGATGATGATGATAATCTGATACAGAGGATAAAGATGAATTGGGGTAACCTTCTATTAGGGGGATGTTTGTTTAAACTAAACAAAGGTTGAAATTTGTTGTTTAATTACTCTATTAGGGATATGATTGGGATTGAATCAGGATGATAGTGCAAGAGATGTCAATGCCATTATCATTGTATATAATTTTTGAAGCTAAGTTTTGTTGTATCATGTGTTGGTAGGCATCATGATATAACATCATGAGGACTTGGCCAAAATATGCATAAAGACTGACTCCCATAATCTAATACTCAATAGAAAATAATGAACTAATGATAATAAACATGATGATAATTTAAACATATGAATATGGATGGATTCAAGTGTAAGTATGGGCAAGGAATCACCTTAGAAGCACACATAGATCGAATCAAGGCAATAGTGCTAAAAACAAATAAATAACCACACAAACAAATAAATAAGCAAAAACAAATAAATAAACAACTCAATATAAACCATATGAACATTACCCATAGAAAATAGGTGATGACTTAACAAACTAACAAAATGGGGAAATAGAATAAAAGGAAAGGGGTGGCTAAGATATCTCCATATGCACTAGGCAAGTGGATGTTGCCTACATAGTTTCATGGATGTAATATCCAAAAAAAACTTTAGACCAAATGTAGCTCTCCCAAGAAATGGGAAGAAAATGATAACTGATAAAAAAAATAGAATGGTCTTGTACAATGGCAAGTGCATGGGAGAAAATGCCAAAAAGGATGGGGAAAATAAGTGACAAGTGATTTGCTCGTAACTTAGTAAGGGTTCCCAGAATCTTGAAGGCAAAGAAGTGGTCAATGTTTTTGGTTTTTTCTAATGGTTTTACAAATGTTTTTAGAATTTTTAGAGTATCTCAACTTGATCAAGAATGATAAGACACTAAATAGTTCAAGCTTGAAAATGGTGAGAGTGTGGCTTAGGTTTCTCACAAAATGGTAAGAGTGTGGCTTAGGTTTCTCATAAAATGGTAAGAGCATGGCTTAGGGAGATTGAGTTGACCTCAAAAAGTATCAAACACTACTTACATAGTCCTAAATTAGGACCTCAATTCACTGTAGTTCTACCTTACAATAGAGGAATTTGACTAACATAGCAATCAATTCAAATAAAACAAGCACAATTTGTATAAAGGTATAGTATGGTATAGAGAATGGCTAATTGGTATGGTCAAGGAAAAATAAAAAATTATTGCCCCTAGTTTTCCCATTGGTGGTTATAACTAGGATACAATGGCATAATTCACTAAGATTAATTTGCCCATAGGTGGTTATAATTAGGATCACGATAATGAGAGAGAATGAAACAAGAAATGAAGGGTGTAACTACCAAATGTCTATCATACTTCTCCAAAATATTGCAGCTATTTGGAATGTATGAAACAACTATTGAAACCAAATTTGAATGCTCTTACTTAAAGTAGTGATGGAACCCAATAGAATCAAACCAAGGTCATAGGGCCACGTAGGGAGGGAAAAAGGAACTCAATTGATGGGGAAAGATATGGTAAAATAGACATGTGATATGAAAAGTGATAGATTGGTAGGATTATAGGTCGGTAAAAAAGGTGTTATATAAATAAGATTAACAAAATGATACAACTTGAAATAGTCCTTATAGATAATACACCAAGTCACTCAAGCATAATATCACTTGAGGTGGATAATTCTCATTAGCTCATAAAGTTCATGGCTATCTTATGTGGCAAGCTTGTATACTCCAACTCCAAAGTTTGTTGTAATGATTAAAGGACCAACCCAAATGGGTTTAAACTTACCTTTATGTTTCTTTTTGGCCATGGTATTATTTTATTTTTATTTAAGAAAAAGATCACCAAGTTCAAATGTTCTATGTTTGACATGTTGATTGTAGTGGCTTTTGAGTCAGTTCTGATATGCCTAAAGATTATTGAGCATAGCTATGCATTTTTCATCAAGTAGGTCTATCACTTGTAGGCAAGTTACTCGATAGTCATGATCATCTAGGACATGCTTAAAATATATGCATAGAGATGACAACTCAACCTCAATGAGAAGGATGGATTTTTTACTATAAATAAGTGAATGTGTAGTGGCTCCTATGGATGTATGGTGATTGGTACAATATGCCCAAAGGGCACAAAATATCTAAAGGTTCTAGTCGTGACTAACATCACTGATAATCTTTTTGAGAATGTTAACAATTATTTTGTTAGATGCCTCAACCTGACCATTACCTTGAGGGTAATATGTTATAGATAAATGTTGTGTGATGTTGTATTCAGAACATAACTTGTTGACATCCTTATTATTGAAGTATCCTCCATTATTAGATATAATGTTGGACATGAACTTGGATACCATAGTGTCAAATGAGATGGTTGAACATGAACTTGGAAATTTGCTTTCTAGTCATGTGAGGGGTGTAGATTCAACCCACTTAGTGAAATATTGAGTGGTGGTAAGGATATGTTTATGGCCATTAGATGAGGTGGGATTGATCTTCCCAATGAGGTCAAGGCCCCATGTAGCAAATGGATATGGTGTCAACATTGGTTTTAGAGTTTTAGTTGGGGTATGAATTAAATTATCATGTCATTGACATTTTTCACACTTCTTTACATATGCAGTTACATTTGCAACCATCATGGGCTAATAATAACCAACATGCAAGATATTTTTGAATAGGTTGGCCTTATTAGTGTGGGTTCCACATACTCCTTCATGTAAAATTACCATAATACTAGTGTAGATTTTATCAAAGTTAAATAATGAATTAAAAGTTCCATCAAAATTATGATGGTAAAGGGTTGATCTGAGTAAGGTATAATGAGTGGTTTGGTAGATGAAGGATTTAGTTTGTTTTTAGGATAGGTTAGGTGGTAAAGCTTGGTCATGGAGGTAGTTGTAAAGGTTTAAGTACTAGATAGAACTAAGACCAACAATATCAAAAATCATTGCATTGGTTAAAGGTTCATGAGCTGGTGTGAATAAATTCTCAATGAGGAACTAATAATTTATATATTTTTCCATTTTTCAAATCAAGGATCTAATAGTAGCCATGGCATCCATAGTTCTATTACTAGCCCTTGGTATAGGCTCAAATTAGATATCTACAATTTTCTATTTTATAGTGTTGACCATAGCTTTGTAAGGAAACATCTTATCATCTTTAGTTTGGAAATGGTTTGTGACTTGATTGATGGTTAACTAAGAGTCACCATAAACCTTGAGATGAGATATTTTCTATTTTACTACCTATCATAGTCTTGCAACAAATGCTTCATACTCAACCATGTTATTTGTACAAGGAAAATTGATTCTAAAAGACTTAGGAATTAGATCTCCCAATGGTGTAATAAATAAGAGGCCTACCCTCAATCCATGTGCTATGAATGATCCATAAAAATATAGCTTATAGTACTTATCCTCAAGAGGTGTGTCCATGATGGTCATTATGGATTCATCAGGAAATTGGAATGAGTGGATTTATATTAGCAAGGGGTGCTTCAACAAGCTGATCTAAGGGGACCTATCCCTTGATTGCCTTCTGATTGACATACTCTATGTTAAACTCACTAAGAAGCATGATCCATTTGGTCATTCTACCTTGTAAAGATATTTTAGATAGTAGATACTTGAGTGGATCTAATTTTGAAATGACCATGGTCTTATTGTTTAACATGTAGTGTCACAATTTCTCAGCTATGAAGACCATGACTAAACATGGTTTTTATATGGGTGTATAATTGTGTTCATACACAACTAGTGTATGGCTTAATTAGTATACTACATGCTCTTTTCCATTGTCATCATGTTGAGATAGAAGTGCCCCCAAGGCACTATCTGTAGCTAATAGGTACAATAAAAATGGTTTTCTTGGCATAGGGTGTAACAAAATAGGCACATTTGTTAGGTAATCTTTTAGTTGTTGAAAAGATATTTGGTAGTGATTATCCTATTGGAATGCAACTCCTTTATTTAGAAGATGTGTAAATGGATGACACTTGTTTGTTAACTAAGTATTTGAAGTGTTAGATTGATTGAATATTATCCTAAAAACTACAAAGCTACTTCAAAGAAGTTGGTGGTGGCATCTCTGTTATAGCTTGGACTTTGGATGGATCAGCTTCAATACCTCTATGAGACATGATGAAGCTAAGTAATTTACCTGATGTTACTCTAAATACACATTTATTTAGATTTACTTAGAATTTGTACTCATGTAGTCTTTAAAATATTCTATGTAGCATTGTTGGATGATTGACCTTGGTATCTGATTTGCCAAGAATGTCATCAACACAGTCTTCAATAACATCATGCATCATATCATGAAATATGATGGTCATGGCTCTTTGTTAGGTGGCCCTTGCATTATTAAGAAAAAAACATAACCTAATAACAAAATGTTCCCCATGGAGTGGTGAACACTATTTTATGTTGGTCTTCTAGTGCTATTCTAATTTGGTTGTATCCAAAAATCCATCCATTAATGAAAGAATTTCATAAACTACTATGGAGTCAATGATCATGTTAATGTTTGGCAATGAAAATTCATCCTTAGGGAAAGATTTGTTTATGTCTCAAAAGTTAGTGTAGATTCTGATTCCTTCAAGCTTTTTGCTAATAGGTATAACATTAGATATCCATTCTGAGTAGTCAATGGATTGAATACATCCTACTTCTAAGAGTTTTTCCAACTCTTTCTTTACCAAAACAATAATGTGAGGATGCATCTTATGTAGCTTTTGTTTTATTGGTTTGGCATCAAGATTGACCACAAGGTGGTGTAGAACCAAGGCTAGGTCCAAACTTGGCATGTCAGAATATGCCCATGCAAAAATATCTACAAACTCCCTCAAAAGGGTTGTAAGGACTTCACGCTCTTTCATAGTAAGGGAAGTGCCTAGATTGATCCACTTTGGGTCATCTAGGGACCTGATGTTAACCTATATTATATCATCCACTATAAGGGTTGTGATCTTCAAGGATAGTGGGCAAAGATTTAAACTAGTTGGCAATATTAGAGTCCTCTACTAAGACTAGCTCTTTAAGCTCCCCCAGGCATGATCAATCAGAGTCCCCAAATGAAATGTTTGGCCATGTAATAAAAACTATTGGAAATACCTGAATGATTTGATCAAAAGCTTTTTGTTATTAGAAACTAAACTCAGACTCATATAAAAGTTCATCATCGGTGGTCTCCTGAGCTATGGTTGAAGAAGGTTGAACACCCCCATATAATGGCACCTGAAATAGGTTTTCACCACTAGACTAGCCTTTTTCTTTATTTTTACTCTGGTCAGAAAGTGCCCCAAAGAGGTTTTCACTTTGGGACCTCAATGTTTTAATTATTTATTTTTGGCTAAGGGTATTCACTTGCTCTCTAAAATATGTTGAAAGATCCAACTTGATTGAGAACCCTGATTTATGATCTCCTAATGAAACATTGTCTTTAAGGCATAGAAAATCATAGAATGCCTCATCATTCTGAAACTCATTAATTTGTAAATTAGATTATTTCTAATCCCAATCTATTATTTGGGGATAATACAATGGTAGTGGGTTGTGATGAATGACTAGGGTAAGGGTACAAATGGAATCCGGGTTAAATAGGTTAGTTTCAGCTAGATCATCAAAAGGCCATGATTAAATATGCTTCGATGTTGACATCCTCATCACTAGTTGATGGTGATGGAACATGAGTAAGGTATATGGAGTCACCCCTAGGCAGTTTTAATCCAAGTCCATAGGGTCTTTTGTATTTGGTCATAGAATTTGGCTCAAATGTTCCTTGTTGATTAGGTCTAAGGCCTCATCCTTCATAGTCTTGATTTTTCATGATCCTATTGGGAATAGGATATTTTTCACTCTTATAATAATCAACCTGGGTGTCATTGTATAACCATGATTCATCTCCTTTGAGAGGGTCTAATTTTAGGCCAAATGGTGTTACAAACATGATAGGTCCTTTATATTTGCTCTTTTATTGCCATTTTGGATGAAGTAACTTAGCTTTAGGTCTTCTAAAGGATTTTGGATTATATGGAAGGTTTTCAATATGAAAGGTATCATGGGTCACATACTCTCCTACATAATTAGGAAAGATAGTAAAATGATTGGATACTTCAGGAAGTGGCATGTGGGAAAGGGAATCAAGGGTATTAAGATCAATGTAGATGTCCTCCAATAGATCAAGAAGTATTACTTTTCCTTTATCCTACTTGGCCACTAGATTCATGCTGAAGTGATAGTTATAACTATTGAACTCAACCTCTAGGTGATTACAGTGCTTGTATGGATGCAAATCTCCTGGTATACAAACTTCCATCCCTAAATGGGAGAAGTTGATACATTGGTGTAGTGTTGATGGGACTGCATGAATTTCATGTAACCAAGGTCTTCCCAAAATCATATTATATGATAAATCAATATTGATCACATGACAAAGTGTATCATTGGTCAAAGACCCATGATAATTGGTAAGTAGATGGTTCCTTACAATTCTATTTCCTCATTGTCATAGGCTTTGATGGTTATTGTCTCTACTTGAAGATCTACTAGTGTGTACCTGAGAAGCATGATGAGCTTAAGAGACACTATGTTTAGACCTTATCTATTGTCTATAAGGACATGTTTAATTTTTTGCCACTTTATACAAAATTATATGTATAATGGGTTATTATGTAGTGGGCCAAGAGATGATATATCAATTTGGTTGAAGTGATTTGCTAGTCTGGAGCTAGGTGTGTGACCAAAGCTTAAAATTTATCAGGGGATATGTCACTTGAAATAGTGGATTGGCTCAAGAAGTCATTTAAAATGTTTTTGTGGATTGTTGACGTATGTAATAAATCTAAAATGGATATTTGTGTAGGCATATTTTATAATTATTCCACTATATCAAACATCTTGTCTTGGATAATGTTAAATGGTTTATTCCAAGGCTAAATGGCTAGTTGGATAATAGGTGAAGTGATAGATGGTTGTGGGCTTGGGATGGAAATATTTGACCTCTGAGTTGTGATTGTATTATCAATATTGAATATAGAACTATGATTTTTAACTCATGATGGTGATGGTGTGGGACCAGCTAGGACAAGTCTCAGTTGTCAATGCACTTGTGTGTGGTCATGAGGCAAGGTTGAGTTATCAGTATAAGGTCTAAAAGTGGGAATCCCTATTTACTGATTTGCTTGTGTGTGGTCCTAGGTCAAAGAAGGATTTCTAAATTGATTGGATTGGTTTGGTTTGGTTAGTACTGATCTTATTTGATTAGAATTGGGTCTAGGATTAATAGAGATGGTATCAATTCTACCTCCTGCAATATGGCCTACAACTCTATTTTAGTCATGTGTTACTACATGGTAATTTTATTGGTTATTACCATTATAACCTTTGTTCTATCCTTTATTATGGTGTTTTTGATTTTGTTTCTGGTTTTGCTAGATTTATTGGTTCAGCCTTTGATTTTGATATTGTTGTTGCACTAGTTGTTGTTGTTGTTGTTTCTAATAGTTGTTATGTTGGGGAAAAGGGTTTTGATAAATCCCAAGAGTCTTATTAGAGGTGAAAGAAATACCATCCAATGTGATCTCCCCATTCTCTAACATATTCTCAATTAAATTTTTGATTTGCACACATCTTTGTAAATTATGCCCATTGACTTAATGATATTCACATAATTCATTTTCATGGTACCAATCAAGATAAGGAATGACTTGTGGATAATGCTTTGGTATAGGCCAACTAATCAAGTTGAAAAGGTGGCATAGGCTGAGTGGATGGTGTTTTCACCATTTAGACATGGCATGACTCAATTACTCCATTTCCCACAACATTCTTATTGTGGTTGAATTACTTTGGTCTATCTTGGTTATTATCTTGTGCTAGTTTTGAAACTTGCATTTGGAATTTATTTTGATTTTGGTCATCTCCCTAATTAGTAATTTTATTCTAATTATTTGAATTGAGATTGATTATTCCTTTATTAATAAGGTCTTGATTAATCAATAAACCTTTATCAATGATCTCTTTGAAAGTATGCACACATTGTAGTTCTAGATGATAAGCTAACTCACTATGAAAATTTTTAGTAAACATAGAAGCTAATTATTTATCTAGTAAACTATAGGTGAATCTGCTTGCAAGGGCTCTCCATCATTCTAGATAACTCGCAAAACTCTCACTAGCTTTTTTTTTGCTTATGTCAAGTCAACCAACGAAATCTCATGTTCGAGATTGTACGAAAAGTGTTGCACAAACTTTTTTGAAAGGTCATCAAAATCTATTATTAAATTATTGGGAAACTTTAAAAACCACTCCAAGGCTTATCCTACTAGAATCCTTTGGAACAACAACAATAGGTATATGTCACTATATACCACTAGCTAGCATGCAATAAATAATTCTATTAAATGGGCTTTGGGGTCATCTTTCCCCTTGTATTTATCAAACTTTGGTGGCTCATATATTGGAAGAAATGGAATTTATAAGTAGTCCATGTTAAAAGGATAGGGACACACATCATCAAACATAAATTTTTTTCCCTATTTCCTAGCTTGGATGGCAGCAATTGCATCCTTCATTTGTTATAATTCTAGCTCTAGGAAACTTATGGGAATATTAGCCTAGGTAGATGGTTGAGAAATCACAAGTGGAACACTTAGACTAGGGTATAATGGAGATATTTTTTGGGGTATGTTAGTTGGTTAGTAAATAGACCAAGAATATGCATACATGGATTAGAGTTTGATTATTGGAATTTTGTGTTGTGGTGAAATATTTTGGTTAGGTTTGGTTATGAAGGTTTGATGTTGAGAATTGTGTGGTTGGGATGGAGGGATATAACCATATTGTGCCTATTGTGGTTGAAAAGGGACATGTGAACTAATCAAACCTTTTTATTGAGTTGGAACTTATGAACCAAGACCCTATTTTTGAATGAGTGGCACGCTTTGAATAAAAGGCAATTGTTTCTTAGTAAGTACTTGAGAAACATTAGAACCTCCTTGTTGCATGAATCCCTGTTGGAAAGTGAATGCATGTTAAATATTTAGCATTTATCACTGACCAATATTTATGTGTTTTTGGTTAGACATAATTTGGTTTTGAATTGGCACACTAGCCTATTGAAGAGGTATGTTTGTTACTACTTGATGAGGTGGAACATTAGTTTCCCATGTTGAGGTGGAAACATATTCAGCCTCTATTATGTTGGTACACTAGACTATGCTTACAAGTGGAATTCCACTTGTCACTATTTAAGGAGTATGATTCATCATATCTTGTTATTATGGCATGGCATTGGTTGTTGGTTGGATACCTAATCATGTTATCTTAGTGCCTTGAGAAGTAACTAGTTAAGGATTAGAAATAGTTCATTGAGATTGGGACATAGAAACTCCTACTCCCTATTTTTGAGAACCACTTACATTGTTAACAAAAGGCACATTTTTTTGGATGGCTATTTGTATATTAAAACCACTTTGGTTTGAATTGGATGTTACTTTCACATTATCCACTATGTTTTGGCCACTATTCTGCATAGAAGCAAAAGATACTTCTTTGATGGTTGGCATATGAAATAAGTTGTTGGCTAAAGTATTTTGTATAAAAGGGTCTATAGCCTAATTATCTTGACCAATAAACTCTATTAACACTCCAGTTGAGGGACTAAATCTATAAGAGGCCTCTTTACATAGTCATTTGGTTAAAATTACATGCTAGGTTCAAGTAGGTTTGGTATGTTGTCTATATCTATACAAAGTGATCTTCCATGGGGTCCTTACCTTTGAAAAGCATACTAGGGTCTTGATACATTATTTAGAATAGAGCTAATGGATTTATAGAAGAAACATGTTGACTTTACAATATGTTATGAGGCATTCTTACTAAACTTGGTAAATTATCATGGGGGAAGTCTTCCGGAAACTTGGCCCCTACTTCTATGTCTCTAACCAAAATCTCATCTTTGTTCTCCAATAAATGATGATAAAATAAATAAGGATCATATGTGGAAAGTGCATTAATAGAGTATGGTTTTTGAGGAAAAGGTTCTTCAATAATAGGTACCATAGCTAGGTATTTCTCTATTTGTTGTCAGGATCCTACTCTCCCCAATAAGAGTGTATTTTACCTTTGTATTAGCAACTAAACACAGAATTGGAATGGCTAGAAATATGAAACATCCTTGAGAGACAATACACAATTTGTATTAATACTCTTTAGAAGAAAATACAATAAAGAAGATGCCACTTCTTCTTCCACCTCTAAGGGACACCTCATTCTTCCCTCTCCTTACGGTAACACACAACTCAAACATAGATGGTTTCACCTCCACCAGTCAGTAACAACGCTCCAATACACCAAGTGGACAACCATACTTAGATCTTCCTTTCCTTGCTGCCACCTACAAATCAATAGACCTTAATTACCATGTAGATATTCTACACCCTTTGTCCTTGCCTCACCAAGTATGATTCTTCAGGTACCCTAGTGAATCTCTAGTAGAACTAGCACAACCTGCAACTCTCCTTGAATATCAGCATAGAACTAGGATACTCTTTCTCTCTCTTCAAGGGCTTTCTAGACACTTTTACAATACAGCCCATGGAATTCGATCTCATGCATACAATAATTATGGTGACATAATTTTTAGACTCGTTAGGTTTGGTTATCCAAAAATAGACCAGTTTAAAACCCGCATGCAAACTACATGCAGACACATGTTGCCGACGTCGGCTTCCGGATGGAGGGATAATAACGACGTTGATTATTGTGCACTATAATATGTGTCAGTTGATCAGACTGATGGTTGCCCTACAACTGCTCTGCACTCACCAACCTAACCTCAGCAACCTTTCCCTATTTGCATCAGTGAAGTTTTAGCTCCACAACCTAACAATCTCCCATTTTTAGATATGAACCTATACCTGTACACCATCTAATTCATTTTGATCCCTCTTCAAGATGAAGACCAACCACCACACAACCTGTGGTGCACCTCATGTCATCCAAGTAACCTGAATTCAAACCTACAACTCCATGTAGTGAAGACCTTGACCCTGCATAACAAGTTAACCTATTGAGTCCCTCTCAGATACCTAAAAATCCACTAAACTACCCTCCAGTGCTCTTGTTGCCTATGAACTCTCTGTTGGAAAGTCAGACATGACCTTATGTGATTTCAAACACTATTTAAGCTCAGCTTGAACTGACCAACCCTATTTTACTGGTTCTGTATCTTGCGTATTGGCCAACACCTTCTTCACATCAGATCCCACTGGAGACAAAAAATCTCCATGTCTCTTATGCCAAAGAATTTCGCTACTCCCAAATTCTTTAGACATACCTCTGAACTAACCTTACCCTCAGCTCAGCAACTCCCTGTATGTACAAACTTGCTCCAAGCATACCATCCACATATAGTAATAGGATAATGTCACGACCATCATCCACCCTAGTAAGATAAACATAATGATTACACTGTTACTAAAGCCATTTTGTCATCCACCTGTCAAACCTGTACCACTATCCTGTGCTTCCTCAAGACCATATACCTTATTTCATCTCACATTTCCACTCTCTTCTCTATGGAATTCCATCTGTTAGGTTGGAACTCTACATATTTACTTGTTTCTCTTCTATTCATGCCATGCTACTATTTCTTGAATTTTACTTGATTGCCTATGTTCTTACCATCAGTTGAAGGTGGAATATGAGGTCCACTTACCATTTCAGTCCTCCATATGGGTGTTTGAGACTCCTTGATAGCTTTCTATCCACCTAACATCTGTTCCAGTAACCAATCTCAGCTATCTCCCAATTTACACCCGATCGATTTAGTTCCCTATGATTGACCCTTGGTCAGTTCCCTGACTGATGCTACCTTTTGCTGAATTCTTGTATGTTGATTCTTGCTACTCGTCGACTCTTGATCTGCACATGACTGACATATGCCTTCTATTTGACATCGGTTCTTCCTGACTGATGTCGGTACCTATGTTCATTGAGTGATTGGAGCTCCTTTTGGACATAACCTTATTCAAATTAACACAACCCTGCTCAAAATAATTCAATCCCTTAGCTGATCTCTTGATCTCCTCCATGAACACCAAGGCTTTCTAGTTCTTAGTTTGTCAAAAACATAACTTCCACTTAAGGCACATTCCCTTCTTACACATGTGACCAAGCCTACAAAGCCACATCTCTACAACAGAAGGTGAATGAGTAATATATGTAGATAGATAAAGGATACCTACTTTCTTACCACCGTCTAATTCAAGTGCATCCACTGTGAGAGTTACTGTGCATCTCTCATCACCCAACTTTCCTAAAGAAATTAGACTCATCTCCAAGACTTGAACCTACATGACCTTCTTCAACACATATGTGTTACCTGTCTGCAATTTCAGCTTCACTTACCCTTTGCCAACAATCTGACCACTTTGGTTTGAATTGGATGTTACTTTCACATTATCCACTATGTTTTTTATCCACTATGTGCATGCATAGAAGCAGAAGATACTTCCTTGATGGTTGGCATATGAAATGTTATTCAGTTTTTCCATTCGTAGCTTAATTTCTTCTACCATTTCTATACTCCCACTCAATTAGACCAGTCAACTCTATTAACACTCCAGTTGAGGGTACTAAATCTATAAGAGGCCTCCTTTACATATGATCACTTTGTATTAGCAACTAAACACGAAATTTAACCAGAATGCTTAAGTAACTAGAAATATGAAACAAGTAGGTTTGGTATGTTGTCTACATCTATACAAAGTGATCTTCCATGGGCTTGCCACACCTCCTTACCTTTGAAAATCATACTAGGGTCTGCCAGTACACCAAGACACAACCATACTCCAAGTAGATCTTCCTTTCCTTGCTGCCACCTGCAAATCAACAGACCTTACTTACCATGTAGATATCTCTACACCCTGAAGAACCATTGTCCTTGACTTTACCAAGTCCTCATGATTATTCAACCAGTACCCCGGTGGATCTCTTATTAAACTTGCACAACCTGCAACTCTCCCTGATCATACACACTCAGCACCCCTTTGGAACTAGGAGGAGCTACTCTTGCTCTCTCTTCAAGTATAATGGCTTTCTAGCACACTTTTACAATACATCCCATGAGTCTATTATATAGATCTCATGTATACCATAATTATACTTTCTTAATTAAAATAATTAGTTCGCAACTCAAGACCAAAAATAGTCTTTACATGCAAACTGATTGTCCAAAAATAGACTAGTTTGGAACCCGCATGCATCATATGTGGAAGGTGCATTAATAGCATATAATATGACTGATGTTGGTTGAAGAATGTCAGGTTCTTCAATAGTAGGTACCATAGCTAGCTATTTCTCTATTTGTGCTTGATCTTGTTTCAAGTATGGTGGTGTATTAACCAAATAGTTATCCAATAGATCTTGATTTTACACCCCTATTTGAGTATTATAAGAGGGATAAGAATCTATCTCATAAGCAATATTATTTGAATAGGGATCTTGCACCATTTCTTCTTATGCAACCTCATTAATAATCATTGGATTGTACATGAGTCCACTACGAGTGTAAGAATACATGTTGGGATCCATAGTGAATGTTTTGTGATAGAAAGGGAAGAGAGTTATACAAAATCTAAAAAGACATTGTCTAAAATATGATGTTCAAACTTGGTCTATATTCGTCAAAAGGATGGAAAGTTTTATGCTATGATTTGTGATAAAATAAGCTAACATTAAGTATCTAACATTACACATCTTATATAGAAAGATAAAGTAAATGTAACTAAAATCAAAATTCCAAACTCTAAAGGTTGAAGTGTTTCAAATTAGTCTAATCTAGAAAATAAAGGTTGCTAGGTATTTTGTCTAAACGTAACATCGAAAACTAGGATCCAAAATGGCATGTGATAAGATTCTTAGCCAAATAACGTCAAAATTTAGACTTTGAAATAGATGATATTTTAATCTAATGAATTGGAAATACTTCTAACAAAAACTAGGCATTTGACACTTGGACATAAAATTGATCAAATAGGTATAAGGTATGAAATAAAAGGAAATTTAGAGATAGTTTGTTTTCTCACAAATAATGGTCTAAAACCTATTTCTTTTGATAAATAGTCTAGACAAATGTGAATGATGTAACTGTGATAGACAAAGATTCATAATGGTATACTCATATTGGATTGAAGAATGTGTACAAACTTGAATTCTATGCAAAAAGGTCTAAGAAATAATGTTTGAAATGTTTTGGGTAGTGTAACAATTCTAAACTACTCACAAAATGTAAAAAAATGTTTGTTTCAAAAAATCTCTAAGGTAAAGACGGTTTCTCACAAATTCAACAGTGTAACACTACCTTTCTTAACTCAAATGACATGCACACCTTTAAAGTTTTTACAATATCTCTAAGGTAAAAAACTATGCATTCAAATGATCTTGATATAAATAGGATGGTAACAAAAAAAATTGGTGCATAGACTCAAAGTGAAATTTGACTCAAGAGAGGTTGGTTAGTATTGTGTTAATTCCAGAATGAAAACAATAATGAAATAAACACACTAGCATAACATGTCTAGGCCTAGTTACTAGGATGAGCCTAGTTAACAAGACTAGAATGAAAAACACAACTAAAATGAAAAATAAACTTTCTTTCACCTTCCTTGGATGCTCAAAACATCTTTTTGAAGTGGCTTGCTCAATTTGTACTCATGAAGTCCACATCAATGAAGTGTGGATACCTCCAAATATCCTTGGTACCATGTTTGGCTTTGGCTTGGTTTGTATTGGCTCAATATTTGGAAATTATAAAATTAATTCAATGGATTTTGGAATTCATTTGTGCATGATAAATTAATCTTAAAATATCTTAGAATTATGGCTTTGAGGCTTGTTATTTATAGATTTATGGAATGGTTTTAGGATCAACCATGACCATCCATCTCAAGATTGAGATGTGTGTCCATGAATAAATCTAATTATGAAATTAAATATAAAAATATCTCCATTAATATTTAGGATATAAGGTAAATGAATAGACATGAAGTATCTTCATGAGACAATGGAGGAATAAATCTTAATACTTTATACATTTATGGCTTGTGGATGCCACCCCAAAAGATGATGTCATTTGATGATGTAGTTAATGATAATAAATTTCCAATCAATATTTATTCAAAGAATTCCATGGAATTATTAATTAGGATCATTATTTAAATTAATTACCTTTATTCATGATTAGGTACTTTGATGCAAACCTTGGCTCTTTAGTGCATAAATTACTCAAATTGGTCAAAATGTCCTATTATTGGCCCAAATTTTGACTGAATTGGAATTAGAATGAAATTTTATATGTGTTATATTATTTATCTCATTTAGGCTGTTTCAAACACAAAATAACAAATTCATGTGTCTTGTGCAATAAATTTGATAGGAAAGAGCAATCCAGAGTACCTAGGTGCAAAATTGGCATGTTGACTTGAAATGATTTGATCAAAGTTAGCTGGCCCATAAAATGCATTACCCCATTTAGGGATAATTTGGCCAAAATTATCACTTGAATATGTAATTTTAAAATATTTTAATGTGTTTTAGTGTTTTTAGGCCAAATTGTGCATTTTGGTGGAAATTGGTCAAAATCTTTATTGAAGGTCATCAGTGGCCAATTTTAGGTGTCTATAGCTATTACCAATCTTGGTCAACCAATAAGCTTAGCATAATTATATCACCCTTAAAATAGTTTAAAAAACAAATTTCATAATTAAAAAAATTGCCACATAGGTTGGTCATTACCCTTAAGGGCCAAAACCACCATTAGGCCTAATAGAGACATAATGCAATTAGGCTTTCTCTAAGCACACATTTAACTTAGGCCTCCTTGGAATAATTTGAGATTAAAAAAATGGATGAAAAACTTAAAATTTAAATTTAATACACCCATTATAATATATCCTTATGTTCAAAACACCATTTATCTCATTTCACACTTTGAGCCACATAATTAGGTCTACTCGCAATTAGGCCTTCTCACTGCCAGAAAGTATGTCTTACAAATCTGATGAATATAACCAAATTTTACATATAAAACAAAAAAAATTCAAATTTATATAATATCCATGGCCTTAGGTTCAACATAATGTTCATTATAATTCATCAAATATGTAAATAGGCCTCAAACTGATCAACTTTATAAGCTCATTTAGAACTACACACAGGCTCCAAAAACCCAGTCAAGAACCTTTGAATTTTCACACCTTCATAAGAGATTATCATGCATAAAAATTTATTAAAATTCATATATTACACATAAATAATAAATTAATGTGTATTTTATTCTTTAACACAATGCAAAAACACTCAGGAATAAAATTCTCACTCACACACAAAAAATTGCCTATAGCATAAAAAACACAATCAAGAAGTTAAAGTATTAAAAAACCTATGGGAACAATTTTATGTTATTAAAATGTATTTAAATTAAATTTAATAATCCTTAGATAATCTTGTAAAATATATATTACAAGGTTTAATATCCATATTGGTCTTATAGACCAATCTCAAATCTTCACCCTACATAGACTTCACTGTGTTAGACAAATCACTTTGAGAGAAATTTTTAGCATGTTTAAGATCATAATAAAAACTTATGAACCAAGGATATATGAGTTATAGGTATTTAAAATTTACCCCATACATTTTTATCCATCCCTAATCCTCTATAACCAATCCCTAATCTCATTCTCATTGTCTTCCTCATTAGGCATGTTTAGCGATAGTTCAAATTCTATGACCAGTTTAACACATTTTAGATATTAAACCTAATAAAAAAATTATATTTGAACAAAATAAAAGTATCACACATTATTTTCCATTCATTTTCATGCTTTGGCATATGCAACCCTTCCTAATACATCAAAATTCCAAGAAATAAGGGGTTTCCTGTAGTTTCTACTCACTGATGACAAACCAAAACCACATGGATAAACTTGTAAGAGTCTTTTACCTTGTTATAAGCATCAAAATAGGTAAAAAAAAACAATTATGATCCATAACCAACAATATATTTCCTATTGGGTGATTATGAGGGTTTTAGGAGGGTTTTGAATAGTTTCCCTTCTTAGCAATCATTCATAAAGGATTTACCCTCAAATCCAAAACCAATGATAAGAAAATAAAGATAGGGAACTTCCAAAAATTCCATGAGCTGATTAGGATCTCATGAAAATTTTCACATGCCAATGAGTATAAGAAATTCCTTATTGGGTTTGCAACACCCCATTTTGTGCACATAGAAAACCTTACCACCAATTTTCATGATTTATCCTTTAGACTATGAACTAAAAATTGGTTAAGATACTTAACACAAAAACTCACACTTATTTCAATGATCTCAAGAGCTATATCACCTTAAAAAATGATCTTGACCCCTCATTAGGCCATACTAGGTTTTTTTTCTCACTAGGCCTTAAACTACTAGTCATAATTAGATCATGAACATAACTTGAAACTTATTATACTACTCTCAAATCCTCATAAAAATTTCATATGAAATCATATCATGCTCATACACTGTCAACCTTCATCACACAAGTCTCATACTAATCACCTCAACATGCTACCAGGCCTATGCCTTCTTACTAGGTCACTTAAGTACATGGCTTATGAAATCAACATCAAGAAAAATAATGACTACACAAAATGACACTTTCATGAAATCAATGAAAAATTTATGCATACCTTAGAACACATTCTCATTAATCTCCCCCTTTTTTCATTGATGGCAACCACTGATTGATGGCACATACTCAGAGAGACTTCTCTTATTGGGATACATCTCCTCAATGCAGATCAATCTTCCCCTTTGACATTAATGACAAAAAAATAATTTTAATAATATTTAAGTATATAAAAATGAAATATCATTTTATAAAACTCCCCCTATAATATTGCATATCTCAAATAACTTCTTCTTGATAGATTGATATGACTCCCCCTTTGACCTCACAACTTGTGCACTTATTTCCTATTCTTGGAGCTAAAACACCTCCTCATCAGCTTCCCCTAAGAACATTGTCTTGATTAGTGACTTATAAGAATATGGATGACACCTTACTACTATATTAGATGTTTAAAAGTAGCCTTTGGAAGAGGCTTAGTCAAGATATCTATAATTTGATCCTTGGTAGATATAAATTCAAGCTTAATACTTTATTCACTCACATGTTCTCTTAATAACTGATACTTGATATGGATGTGTTTTGTCCTTGAATGCATTATAAGATTATTTTAAAAACTTATGGAAATTGTATTATCATAAATAATAGGAATAGGATCATCAAAATCCACCCTATAGTCTCTCAAGATTTGTCTCATCCACAACACTTGATTACAACATGAAATTGTTTCTATGTACTCAACCTCACAAGTAGATAAATACACTGATGGTTGTATCTTTATTAACCATGATACTAATCACTTACCGAATAATAAGTATCCTCCACTAGTTCTCTTTATGTCATCTAATCTCCCCTCCTAATTTGCATTTATATAGGCTACTAGATCAAACTTCTTGCTTCTTAGGTACCATAAACTATACTCCATAGTTACTTTGGGATAAATAGGTATATTATTGACTATTTTTGGATTAATTTCCTTAGTATCTACTTGGAATATTCCCACAAGATCTACTAATTTCATAATGTTGGGTTTAGAGGTAGAATTATACAACAAACTCCCAATCATGAATCTATATTTATCTGATTGACCCTTAAGGATTCATGTTTCTTTCTTAACTTTCATATTTCAGCCATATGTGTACCTAAAACCTTAAAATATTCCATTTAAAAATTCTTTAACATCTCTTTTGTATGCTTGACCTATGAAATGAACATACCTTTTTGAGATTGAATGATTTAAAGTCCAATAAAGAAGGGTATTTCTGCAAGCATAGACATTTCAAATTCTAACTTCATCACCTCTATAAAATCCTTGTTCATGTTATCATTAGTTCCACCAAAGATGATATCATACACATAGATTACAATTATCAACTGATGATAATTTTCAATCTTGACATACAAGTTACTAACTATAACTTCTCTCTTGAAACCTTGATCCAAAAGATACTTGTGTAATCTCTCATACCAAGATCTAGGGGCTTATTTTAAACCATAAATGACATTATTTAACCTACACACATAATCCTTATTATCATTCAATAGGAAATACCTAGCTTATTTAATGCATACTTCTTCTTCTAAGTTACCATTTAGAAAAGATGACTTGACATCCATGTGGTATATCTTGAAGCCTTTTAAATCTACATAGGCAATCAAAATCCTAATGGCCTCTAACATTTCTATAGGAGAAAATGTTTCATAAAAGTTACTCCTTATACTTGAGAATATCCTTTACACACAAGTCTAGCCTTATTTCTAGTGACTTCACCATTCTCATTCAACTTGTTCCTTAAAAACCCATTTTGTACCAATGATGTTTTTATCTTTAGGCCTAGGTACTAACTCTCAAGTTTAATTATTCTCAATTTTTTTTTAAATCCTCATTCATTAAAACTAACTAAAACTTATCTTCACTTGCTTCCACATAGATTTTAAGTTCAAATTTTGAAATTAAGGCAATATTTTATTGATTAGCATCACTCACTATTATTCTCATTGTTTGTATTCCTACAATTTTATTTCTAATAATCTGAGACTTAGGATGATCCTTTTGAATCTACCTAGAAAGACCTTTTGACTCCTTTATTTCCTAAATTTCTTATTCATCCTCATCTATCTCTATTTCTCCTTCATCATTGTTTTACTGAGAATATGATTTCTTTGTCTCATCAACATTCACATTTGTGATCTCCACTATATTTTGTAACCTTTTGTTATAACATATGTAGGAAACACTTACTAATGAGTATCCCAGTAAAATACCTTCATCATACCTTGAGTCAAAGTTGCCTAAGTCCTCATCATATCTCTTGATATAGCATTTACTCTGAAGACCCTAAAGTGTTCAACACTTGTAGGTTTGCCATTCCACAATTCATATGGAGTCTTATCACCATTGATATTAATTTGACCCATGTTCAAAGTGTCAATTGCAATACTCATAGCTTCTCTTAAATATCCATTAGATAACTTGGACTCATTCAACATGGTCCTTACCATTTCTTAAACTATTCTATTCTTTCTTTCAACCACCCCACTCTATTGAGGTGTTATAATAGTTGAGGATTGTCTCATTATTCCATTGACTTCATAAAACTCATCAAAATCATTTGAATAAAACACTCCTCTTTTTTCAAACATATGACACTTGATCTTCACATTAATCTCATTTTCAACCAAGATTTTGAACTTACCTATAGCTTCTAACTTATCTTTCAAAAATGTTACTCAACTTATTCTTGTGAAGTTATATATAAGCAACATGAAGTAGCTATCACCTTGAATACTTTGAATCCTTGTAGGACCACATAGATTAGTATTAATTAGTTATAAATCTCTAGTAGTATAATATTCTTTAGACTTGAGTCTCCTCCTAGTCTACATACCATGTTGACATGCCTTGCAAAGAGCATATGTAGGTTTAGATATTTTGGGTATATTCTTGATAGATCCCTTGGAGATAATTTTGACTAGATTGTCAAAGTTCATATGTCCTAACCTCATATGACATATCCAAATTTCATCTACCTTACTCATGAATCACTTCTCTTTTGTGATCTCATTTAGTACATAGAGATTTTTCTTAGTTCTTTTGGCTTTGGCAATCAATCTTCCTAATTTTACTCTCCTAATCTCACATCGTTTGTAATGAAACATTAGGGTATGTCCTTGTGCACACATTTGACTTACACTCATAAATTTTTTTTTCAATCCTTATACATATAAAATATTTTCTATTTTAGTCTTCCGATTGTCCAAGCTCAAGGTACCTTTGCCAACTATGTTAGAAGATGTGTTATCCCCAAACCTTACTAAACCTATGGAATTATTATTCAAAGTAATGAACTTGATTTTATCTCCTATCACATGAATTGAATAACCACTATCTATGCACCACTTTGAATCTTCATTCTGAGTATGAAAAGTAGTTTGGGATATCATAGATTCTTCTCCTCTAGATTCCTACTTCTCTTTCAATTTACCTATCAGATCTACTTTCTTGATCCATTCTCTAGTTTCATGACTCCATATATTATCAAAATTAATAGTTTTCCTTATATATCTTGTATTATATTATCTTTCAATGTGTCCTCTTTGGTTGTAATTATAACATAGGATTCTACTTTTCTATATATAGTTAACAGCTCTATGTCCAAATTTACCACAAGAAAAACAATTACCAATGAAGGAATCTGTATATTGTGATTATTTAACCTTATTTGTCTTTAGATGAACATAGTATGATACATCACTAACTTTGATATCTTTTTATGGAGCAAAACCCTTATTTGGCTTATTGATAATTGACTTCAAACTTGACATCTTTGCATAGCTATTGATTCTACTAGTTTCATCACCCCTTGACAGAGCAATTTCTTTTAGAACCTATCTCTTTTTGAACTCCTTTTGTTATTCTATGAAGCCAAGACCTATCATATCATAAAATGATATTTTACCATCCAATATATTTATATTATTTCCAGTACTTTCCTCAAACTTATGATAAGACCTTATCTTGATCGCATCTTGCTAAACTTGTGCCTCTAAAGTCTTTACGTTAATTATATTCTGGGTGCATTCTTCCATATTATCCTTATATTTTGAAAAAAATTAATAATTTATTTTAATTATTTTGGATAGATCCTCATTTCAATCATATAAAACACTTTCATTACCAAAATCCATATCTGTTCTCTAGAGATCTCCCTTACATTGTTAGGTTTACTCAAGGGACTAGGCTCTAATACCAATTATTAGAAGCATAAAAATTGAGAGGGGGGTAAATAAGTGTGTAAAATCCTATTTCAATTCCATATATCATTCAATAATCTATCAAATAGGTCTAGAGATATAACAATGTGTAAACAATCATTCATATGAGCAAGAAGTGGAAGCACAACACATGAAAATAAGATCTATGTGGGAAAAAATCTTGGGTAATAAAACCCAATGATGAATATATTTAATAAAAATAATATAATCAATGAATAAAAATTTTAGTGAGGCACCAACCCCACAAAGAGCACCAACCCCTCACTAGTCAAGCACCAACTCAACTAGTCCTTTAACAAGCTCTAACCTGCAAGGAGGCTCCAACCCCCTAGGTAACCCAAAACCAACTAAAATACCTTGAATATATGATCAAACTTGGACACCTATTTATTATTAAACTAAATATGACTTTTTTTTTCTCTTCTCACTCTTTTATCTCTCTTAAATGGCTTATTAAGTCTTCTTGCTCAACTATCCTTTTCCTTGGTAGAATTAAGTCAAATGACCTTGATCAAAACTTATTAAAACATAGTTATATATCCATGGAATATTGATCACAACTATATAATTATCTTCAACCCCTTTACCTAGTTTCCAAAAATCTATATCAATCGATCATATGCCCAATTCTCTAACTAGTCAAATTAGGCCTATTAGGCCTTATCTTTATACTTGACTCTTGCTCTTACCCTTTATGGTCAGCCAAGAACCTCACCATAATTATATAATACTTATAATAGATTAAAAAAAACATGTTTCACAATTGAAACAAACACCAAATAGTTTTTTCACTACCCTTAAGGGCCAAAACCACCATTAGGCCTAATAGAGACCTAATGCAATTAGGCTTCTCTAAGCATAGATTTCACTTAGGCCTCCTTGGAACACTTTGAGACCAAAAAAATGGATTAAAAAATTTACATGTAACTTTAATATACCATTTATAATCTCTAATTATGTCCCCAACACCATTTATCTCATTTGACACTTTGAACCACATAATTAGGTTTACTCACAATTAGGCCTTCTCACTGCCAAAAAGTTTATCTTAAAAATTTGATACATACAAACAAATTTTACACATAACCCAAAAAAATAACATGTATATAATATAAATGAACTAAATTTTAACGAATTTTTCATTATAATTCATAAAATAGGTAAATATACCTCAAACTGATCAACTTCATAAGCTCACTCAAAACTACACATAGGCTCCAAAGACCTAGTCAAGAACCTTTGAATTTTCACACCTTCATAGGATTTTATCATGAATAAAAATATATTAAAATTAACATAATAAACCTATATAAAAAATTAATTTTCATTTTATTCTTCAACATAATGGAAAAACACTTAGGAACAACATTCTCACTCACAAACAAAAAATTGTCTATAGCATCAAAAACATAATCGAGAAAATCAAGTATTTGAACACTTTTGGGAACAATTTTATATTAATCCAATGGATTTAAATTAACATTAATAATAATTATATAATATTTTAAAATATATATTACAATGTTTAATATACATATTTGTCTTACATACCAATCTCATATCTTCACCCTACACAAACTTCACTGTGTTAGATAGATCACTTTGAGAAAATTTTGTAGCATGTTTAAGAACATAATAAAAAATTATAAAATAAGGGGATATTATTTATGGGTATTTAAAAATTATCCAATACATTTTGATCCATACCTATTCCTTTCTAACCAATCCCTAATCTCATTCTCATTCTTGCCTAATTTTCTCACTATCTTGCTCATTCGGCTTGTTTAGAGATAGGTCAACATACATGACTAGTTTAGTAAATTTTAGATATTTAAAATGATAATATAATTAAATTTGAAAAAAATAAAAGTCTCATACATCATCCTTGATCCATTCAAATCTTTGACCTGGTCAACCCTACCTACTACATCAAAATTCCAAGAAATAAGGAGTTTCGTGTGGCTTCTACTCACTATCATGACAAACCAAAACCACCTAGAGAAACCTTGAACAGTAATTTACATGTTAAAAACATAAAAATATGTCATAAAAACCATTATGATCTATAATTGACAATATCTTTCTTATCAGGTCATTATGAGGGGTTTAAGAGGGTTTAAACTGGTTTCCCTTCTTAACAATCATTCATAAAGGATTGCCCCTCAGATCCAAAACCAATTCTATGAAAATAAAGATAAGGAAATTTAAAAAATTACATGAGATACTAAAGATATAATTCCAAGGTTTCACATTCCAATAAATATAATAAATTATTTCTCATATTTGTAACACCCCATTATGTGCACATAAAAAACCTTAACACCAATTTTCATACTTTCTCCTCTAGGATGACCTGAAACATGGCTAAGATACTTTAAAAAATCCCTAAAACTTATGTTAATGATATAAATAAATATAAAACCTTAGGAAATGATCTTGACCCCTCATTAGGCCACACTAGGTCTCTTTGCCCACCAAGCCTTGAACTGATAGTCATAATTAGATCATGAACATACCTTGAATATTCTTATACTATTATAAAAGCCTCATTTACATGTAATATGACCTCAAATAATGATAATAAACTATAAAACTACATCAAATAAGTCTCATATTGATCACCTCAACATGCTACCAGGCCTTTGCCTTCTCACTAGGTCTCTTAGGTACATGGCTTATAAACTCAACATCAAGAACAATAATGACAACATATAATGACGTAAATGACACTTTCATGACATCAATGATAAATTCATGTATACATTAGAACACATTATCAATATCAATCATGAATAATTTTAGAACATCAAAACCAAAGCTCAAAATGCAACATGCTTTAGACACTCCTTCATCTCATGGAGAAAGATATGGTACAAACTTCCCCTTTGATACAGGAGGAGAAAGTTTGATTTAGGTTAGTTTATTTTAGTCTAGTTTGCTTGATTTATTTGTGTGTTTTACCTAAGTTATTAGAGAGAATAATTATGTGATTTGGTGTCCTAATTTATGTGTTTGTTTCCTTATTGTGTTTGGTGTTTTTATATGCATTTTATTGTCAATTAAAGTATATGGATGACTCTATTTCCTAGGGATAGGAGAGGGAAATTGGTCTTTGGCATAACATGCATGCTACCCCCTATAAGTCACCAAAATTTTGACCAAATTTAACCTTAGGTTAAATTACATCAACCCCATTGCATTTTAAGACTTTTCATAGGGTCCTCATAGGTTTGAAAGTGGTCACATGGTTTGTAGTTAGTTCAAATAATATCTTGAGGGTCATAAAATGTGTTCTAACAATTTGTCATATTTGTCCACTTGTTTTAATAATATTTTATGCCACTTTTTGGTCACTCTAAGGGAGTTTTATGGTTTATCATCAAAGGAAAAATGTTTCAATAGTTAGTTAATGTACCACATGTCAAGTAAATGTCAAGAATATTTTTGAAATTGAAAATGTTTTAGGTTCAACATTAAAAATAGAAGATCATCTACAAAATTCAATTTAGGATGCTTTTATAAATTCATGTAACTCATTTGGCACATGTGGATGATTTATTGAGGTGTATTTATATCACTTAAGTTTATTTATAGCATCAAGAAGCTTCAACATATTCAAAATTGATCAAAACTAGTTTCTCTCTCCTATCACTCCTTTGGCTAGGTCAAGAAGGTCAAATAATTTTACATTGGTAAGACATGAGAAGAAGAGTTAGAGTGAGTGAACTTTGGGGATGTTATTAGTCCTTGTATAATTCCATTCTATGGTCATATTTTCAATTATGGTAGTCTATATTGTATGAACAATCATTAAGATTATTAGTGCCTTCAAATAACCTACACAACCCCAACATCTTAGTTTTTTCATTTGTTTACATTGATCTATGTGAACCAAGTAGTGAATATAGTATTGAAGATAATTACAACTAATATCATGTTAAATTCAACTAATTTGGCATGTGTGATCATGGAAGGACATGCAAGTTCACTTTCTTGTGCAAGGAGTAAACATTAATGGCCTGAGAACATTGTTTTCACAATTGCAAAGGTTGTCCTTGTGTAAATAGATTTATATAAAAGGTAATGCATTTATTTTAAACTTATTAAAGTATGGTTATGGTATAATAAATATTCAATGGACCAATGGTAATCTCAAATCATTGGAAACTAGGTGAATTTGAAGATTGAACTCACATACAAGCAAAAAATCACCTATATGACTATGTAGGAGTACTTGAATAGTCATATTAATGGATCAAGGAATTCTAAGGTGTTGAGAAATTTTTCAAGGTATCAATAGTATGTTTGATTCATTAAAAAGATTAGATTTTGGTTGTGATAACCAATTCAACCCCTATAATCATACCTAAATCCATGTTCACAAAATTAGAAAGTTTCTTAATGAGATGACTTACCTTAACTTCTATGAAAGGAGAATTTTCTCTATACAATGTCATTTTATGGTGAAAGACTATGAGGTCTAGGTAGGTTTGATGGTTTCATGCTAGTAGCCTAGGCCTAAAGGTAACATCTTAACACAAAAGGAGGTGGATAGGTCAACATAGATGATTGTAGAATAGATTTTCAACTCACTCAAAATCCTAATGAAACACTCAGTGAACTACAATATCAAAAGGCCAAAATGAACCTATAACTTACAAGAAAATCTGAGTGCATTGGTGAATAGAGAATGCTGCATGGTATTAAGGTAAAAGATAAGCTCATACAGGTGTGAAATGGTCCTAGTGAACTAAGGAGAAAAAAAATAGTGAATTATAATACTTAGATAGGTAACACCACATATAAGAACCTATAAAAGTTTACCTAATAAACACTTAAACTCTAACTAAGGAGATAGATTAGCCTAAGCAAATGGAGAATGCAAGTTTGAAAGGTAGGTAGAGGTTTAAAATGGGTGACCACATTAAAACCACTATCATAGTGATGATACCATAGTTTCATGTGATTATTAGAGCCAAGGATATAGATAAGGTTGAGGAAACTAGGTTTTCAAACCTCAGACTCAGCCAACCAAAAACACAACACACAGTCACAATTTCCATAAGCTAGTCTTGAGATTTTGAGGTGTAAAGGGCTATTGAAGCATGATAAAATTTTGAAACTTGATACATATTATAATAATGAGTTACAATATATATTCATGGTCTTAGTTAGGATGTTATAATATGGAAAGTGTCCTCTATTTTATCTCAGACCCAAGGCACTCCATAAACAAGATAGTTTGGAGACCTAATGCATGAATGGTAAAGATATGAATGTGAGAGCCTTGAATGAATGTAGGATGATTTGTATAGTCTAATTATATGTAAACAAGTGTTGAGGAGATCCTAAAACCATTGGAAAAATTTATAAGTGGTCATATACACAAATACATAGTCTATGAAAACTAGGCATGAACCCTCATGGCTTTTAATGTCATTAATAAGACCATATGATCTTTCCTAGTAACTTGAGATACTTCATGGGATAGTGGAGGAGTTATGATAATCATTGGTTTGTAGGGAATAACTCAAATTGGTCATTTTTGGCCTAAATATATCTCAAGGGTGCCTAGAATACAATGAGATAATCGATAAGCCATTTTATTTCACTCATATATGTATGGACAAGCTATATGATGTTTTAATAAATTAGGGATAGTTTAGGTAGGTATTGAACTCAAACTTAGTGGTATTGGTTTAATGATTAAGGTCTTAACTTTTATGAATCATCACTAAGAACCTAAATGATGTAAAAACCTTATGAGAACTTGATGAAGAAGATATGAATGGAAATGCATAAAAAATGGGTCAATTGACTTGAAAAGTATTTTGGATCCATTTGGAAATCTCTTGAGAAGCTTGACATCTAGTTATCATGTACTCATATTTTTATGGACATGCCTAATTTTGTGTTTTTTTATAGGATTTGAAGTGAATTTAAGGTATAGAATGGAATTAATATATGAAGTACATTTTGGAAGGTGTGTGGAAACTTATTATAACTCCTCATACCCTATTCTCAACTAAGTGATGCATGAAAACTCCTCTTTTAAGTTTGTCATTGTAGGTAGTCTTGAATAAGATAGTGAGAAAGAGGGTGACTACCTAAGTTGAAGATGAGAAGTGTTGTTTGGATTTATTTTGAGGTATTTTTGATAGACAAGAGGAAAAATAGGTCTTGATGAGGTGTCTCACATCCATATAATGAATTTAGATGAACATGTACATGTCACCCTAGTGATAAGTGTGGAAATTGAGGCCTAAAAGGCTAATGAATGACTACATGGAAATGAGTGACAACTACCAAAGAGAGGATCATCAATTGAGGAGTGTATGATGACTTCATAGATCTTATTTACATATTCTCATGTCAGGGTATATGTGTCAATGACTGCTATAATATTTTTGGATAGTTAGTGAACTCATCATCAAGATGAGTAGTTTCAAGTAAGAAAATGAAGATCTCTATGCTAACTTGAGGAAGATTTCATGTTTCAGATAGACACTTGTCCAATAAAAATTCATGATCTATTTTCCAAATCTTTCACTTTAATTGTAACTAATTTTCAAGTCTTGAAACTTGGCATTGTGACCATTCAACTTCACTTATTCTCTCTCCTCTCTTATGCTCTATATATTGAAGCCTTTTTGGCATGATAAAGAATCCACAATTGGTATGGAGAATCCCTATTGGTTTTGACATCTTGTTTTTCCTTTGAATAAAGTTTTCTCAAGCTAGTTTAGTCTCTATTATTCTTTCCTAAGTATGTCAAGTAGTCTATTTGGATGACAAGTGTTGAATGTCCTCCTTGCTTCCATTATGCTCTTGTATGCATTGTGTGAGTGGTAGCATTTATTATAATAGGTCTCATGAAGTGTATAAATTTGTTAGGTGTGTTTTAAAGTTTGAAATATATTATTAGTGTCTAATATTGGACATCCTAGTTACACACCTTTGGAAATGCATAGCAATCTGCCACCATGTAGAAACACTTATGCTAGAAGAACATTGAGTTGAGATCAGTTTCAACAGTCTTCTTTCTTAGTGTAAATGCAAGTATATTTATGGAGTTATCTTTGGTATATCAAATTAATTAGTATAGGTTTGTTTTATGTTTCTTTCTTCACTTTTCACCCCTAATAGTGAATAGCCTAGTGTAGTGAGTGAGCCTAAAGGATATATCAAGGGAGCTAGCCCTTAAAATCTAGAGATCTATCTCTTGTAGTATCTTGTATATATGTAGAGATAGTTATATGTTATCCCATATTTGAGAAGGTCTACTTGACTTATCTAGGGTGAAAATTTGGTCTATAACATTTTCCATCATACCCTTCATACATTCCTTGGGTAGACGATGGATCTCATCCTAATTTTTATTGTTATGGTGATAAATTGTTAAAATTATATTGATATTGTGGAGATGGGGGTCCATCACACTGGGTATTGAGGGGACTATAGAGCCTATGGTGTCCAACCTCTGAGAGCTAATAGTTTATACTTTTATGAGGTTGGTACCATACAACAATACTTTATGTCATAAAATTCATGTCTACATCTAGATCGAGAATCCCGTTCTAACTATGATGACATTCTTGGTAATTCCTTATTTCAATTCTTGGAGTGGTAAATAAATTTTAACATCATGATTATGAGACTTTCAAAATTTACATTACAAAGCATAATATAGTTGGGTGTACCATTATAAGATATTACATTTCATAGTTTCATGCCCTACTACATGGTAGATATCATAGAATTCTATCTTAAATTTTGGGTAATCATTCCTATAGTGCCTCTTTCTTCCACACTCCATGAAATAAAGACCTAGTCGAGGCATATTGATTTCATATAACTCATCTATATTTCACAACATCTCTATATTCACATCAATTTTTGTAGTAGGTTGTGGACTATCATCATAATATTCTATTTACTCCATAACGATCAAAGATTCCTGAGCATCCAACTTATTATATAACTATGTTTAAATAATGTCAAACCTAATCCTAGGTCACAAACCTTACATAAATTATGTGTCCTTATCTGTGTCTTAGAATAGATATTTTATTATGTTCATTATATCTTAAAATCTATGATCATAATCCCATACTAATTCACTTGATTTGTGTTAAATCTATTTTAGGTCTTGGATTATTTGTCTCACACACTTATTTACTTTGAAATCACCTATCAACTAGTTTTTGAAATCCTTAAAGCTTTATTTAGTATAATATCTTTTTTAGATAAACTCTAAATATCTTCATGTTAATGCTCCTATGAGTTTAGACTAATTTGCATCATCTATAGTTACATTTTTAATCTACCATTTCATTTCACAAGATATCAAATATTACTCAAGGTTAGTATACTTTTCACATAGTGTTAATATAAAAAATAATCCTATATTGAGAGCCATGCCTATTGTGGTAACACTTAAAAACTATAATGATAGTGGAGTATATCGAGGCAATGTCTTGAGATCAAATATGACCTGAAATCCCACCTCAATTAGTTTCTTTCTAAAACTTTTTTGTTTTATAAATATACATACAAAGTTTATTTGTAAAATATTCAAACCCTTTACTATGTATACTAACTTTGGCACTTTTTCTTCTTTTTGATGATAAAATAAGCACAAGGGGCATATACCCTTAAAATGAATGATCAATGTTTGTGACTTTTATTGCACTAGAACTTGAACCTAATTTTATCATATAATTTATCATAACTTCTTCCAAATATTATTAATTTTATTCTCCAAATGATATTCTCCCTTATAACTATGATTTAAAACCTTCTTATAACCAATCTACTCACTCCTCTTCTCTCTTACCACTTTCTTCCATCTCTTTCGCACCTACACCTTATCTTCTCTCAAGACTTGTAATTTCTCTATCATTTCCCTCTCCAAATTATATTTCTCTTCCATGAGATCCCATTAATTATCTATCTTATTCACTATTTACTTTAATCCTACTTACAACTATATTGGGATTATTTTATTTATTTCATTTTTTTTATTATCATAGGTTTTGCTCTAGTCCCAAAATTCACTTTTAACTCTTCTTCTCTACATATTACATATTTTAGGTATATTTTCAAGCTTTCCTTATCAATTCCTCATCATTCACTTAATTATCACATGTCTCCTGTGATTTAAGTGACTAATCCATGTTGGTAGGATTAGACACCATGGCCTTTTCTATAACCAACATTTTGACAAGAGTAGATAGTCATTGCAAAAATGCCTCTAATAAATAAATCATGTGTAGAACCAAATGTAATGTATCCTTATATATCAAATTTAGTTTTGTATCTATTGATGGTAGTTTTTACCCAATTATTTATTGCACGAGTCAAATTGATATCTAACTTTCACAAGTTTTCTAGTTTATCTTTTTTTTTCTAAATTATAAGTTATATTTTTCGTACTTAAAAATAGTTGTATTCCAGTCTTGATAACCATACATCTAGTATTCCAAGAAATTCACATCAAAATATTTCATATATTTCACCATATATATGTTCATGAATAACTTCTTGTGTAGAGCTTCATGTTCGTTTTACTTCTTTTTATGTGAAATTATGAATTCATTAATCAAACCATCATTACAAGTCTCTCTATTTAGGTATTAATCATATAATGTTTTAACATTCCACATTGACCACACCATTTTTAATAAAGGTTCCTAAAAAACCCCATCAAAAAATTCTACTTTATGTTTTATTTGTGAAGTAAAAACATGATCACAATGTAGCCATAGTATTACAATAAGATAAGTCTTTCTTTGGTTAACGACTATGTAGTTATCCTATAAATGTAGACTAACATGTAAAAAAAATTCATTATGATTTATAAATGTTTAAGTAGATTTGAGAAAATAGATCATTCACTTCACATAGAACAAGGATAAAAGATGATTAGGAAAACCATTATTAGAGCTCTATACTAATTCTATCTTTTTATAACTTATTTAAAATACAATTAGTGCTATATATAGAGATTAAAAAGGCTCTACCATTTCATATTCCAACCTTTCACCACAAATAAAAGATAGAATCTTCACATTTTATAGACTCTTGCTGTGCTCTTAGGTATCAAATACATAGAAAATACAAAATAGTGTGATTCACACACACATCCAATAATTATACTATGCAATTTTATAGCCTAGTTTTAATACCAATTGAATGCATGTAAGAGGAAGTGAAAAATTTTCTAGTAGGAAAAAACCTTAATTACACGCCCTTTCATTTCAACATTGGAAAATCATAAAAAATTAGGAAAAATGTCTATATAGAACTACCAACATGCATATGTTGAAGACGTTTTACTTGAATACTAAAAATAATAATTCATAATAGCTTGGAATATAATTTTTTTATTGACTGTGAGGGTAATATAATATGAAATTGATATCACAAATTAAAAATGTTATTTTTTATTTTAGGTTCATATATTTTATAATTTATATTCATATAAAAAAATTAAAAGAAAAATATTCTCACACATTTGTAAGGTTGTCTTATTAAGGAACTTAAAATACCAAATAAAAAATCTAGCTCCAAACAACATGTAACATTATGTAGACTCATTTGATCTAAATAAATAAAGTCATGCTTTTCATATTGATTTTGATGAGAGAGATTATGATGGTGTACCTGATATAAGACTACCTAGAATCAAACTCAAATTTGAGCTTTTATCCCAAACTAATAAAGGGAATGAGGAAATACCTTAAACCTTTAGGAAAATATCCTTCTAGATAAATGATTAATGAATCAAATTATTTCCAAATGTTGTCTTGTCCTCTCTAATATAGCAGTTCTCAAAGCATCCTTGCTACTCTTTTGATAATGGCATCCTCCTTCACCTTTTATCCATTTTTCCCATCTTGAGGATTGTGATCTATCTAAAGCTAAAATTATAGTTGAAAACATTAACTTTACCCAAACATCCTCATAAAGGGCACATATGGGTGACATTAATGATTTAAGATTTCAAACTAAATATAAACTCCTTAGCCACCCTATATGGTAAATTTATTGATTTTTGACTAATTAATATTACCCTTTAAAATTTAACAAAGTCCATAGTCAAGGATGGAGGTTATATTTATTGGTGGTAGAATAATATTGAATAATAATTCACATTTCCAATGTTTCACTTATACTCATAAGATGCCAATTCTATTCACCTCCCTTTTTTAGGGTTATTAATGTTATAATAGTTTATTAAATTTTTAAAAATTTTAATTATTATTTTTTACATGTTATACTATTTAAACCACGTGATTTAATGTTATCCCTTTATAATTATAGATACCAACATAATATTTCAATCCTAAAGATCGTTAAGTGGTCATGGACAAGCCTCAATAAGTGGGCATGTGTTGTTTGCATATTAGTGTCTACTAGATATATTTCAAGATATAAAAACAACCTTAAATTTTTTACTCTAAAACATCAATTCTAGATTAGATCAAACAAATGCAAGTTGATAAAAATGGTAATAGTTATTTAATTTCAATATTTCATTGGGTTTTGGGCCCAACAATTTACAAGGTATGGATTATGTTGTCACAAATGTGATGAGGCATGTCAACATGACTGGTTGACCAAAATAAGAAAATTAATAATGATCCTATACTTCATTAAATAAATCATCTATAATTTTAGTCTAAAATACAAGATAAGGTAATGTTAATAAAAAACAAAGAATCATCAAACCAGATGATCACCAATTACACCATGTCAGGCAAAGGTGTAGGCATTTTGTGGTCATTATTATGTTTAATTATATGATATTCTCTCTAATACCCATATTATGTATATATCCCCTCCTCTCTGATGATGTTCTCCCTCACACCAAGGGTTGTACTTGTGTCATATATAAGCCAACAGGCAACAATTATCTTGGTCATTTTATCAAAATCGAATGATAGTAAAAAAATGATACTAATTATTATTCCAAATAATTTTATAACATTTATCAACATAGAAACATGATTAAAAAAATCAAATTATGTAAATAAAATCAATCCCTCATTGCCTAAAAACCAAACATTATTAATTAACCTTTGTAGTCTTAATCACTAACAAGTGCCTTAAATCCCAACATGGGAAAATCGTACCAATGGCTTAGTAAACATAGGATTTAATAATAATAATAATAATAATAATAATAATAATAATAATAATAATAATAATAATAATAATTTAAAAAAAAAAAAAGTCTTAGGGGACATTCTCATAATTTTCCAACTATATTGTTGATCACGCAATACCTTTGGAACATAACTTTTTTAAAATTTGGATGCATCATTTCCAATTTACTTCTATTCAATGGAAACCAACAGAGTTGATATTTTCCTATAGGCTAACAAGATCACTTATAATTTAATTAGCTAAAATTCTTGGCTTCCGTTTCAAGAATTAATTTATTTTTTCCTATATTTTCATAATAATTTACAAAAAATACACATGCTTAGGAAGTTTTCCCCTTACTAAAAGCATATAAAAAATAGGATATCATCATGAAAGCCAAAAAGTGGATAGGGAGAGTTTTAAAAAATCTCATTTACCTTGAATATCTCTCCTACACTAAGAGTGTTTTCCCCTTTCTTGAAAAAGGTGTTAGAGAATTAACAAAACAATAATATGAATAAGTCAATACTTTCATTAATGTATATAGCTCTTGGCATGTATGATGATGAATAGGAACTAAAAATGATACATTTCCAATGTGTACATAAAATTTAGTGAATAATTCATTTGTAGGTATAAATGATTATGACCATAATATTAGATTCGACAAATTCACCTTGTCATATATGAACTCAACAACTACTAAGTAATTATGAGAATAACTAGGGTTTCTCCCATCATTTAGTACTCACATTCTTATTCCATCATGAATCCCTTAGTTATACCTAGCTTAGTGCTCTCCAAAAGGTGTGGTGTGCATGGATCAATGTATCACACAAATATTACATACCACTTATGTGAAATAATATTTCATTCATACTACCAATGACATATTGTAATATTCTTTTCAATCAATGTTCAAAAAAATAATTTTTCATTCAACATGGTTAATATTTATCACTCCACATGATTAAAATATCCTAGGCATGCTATGATTAAACTTTATATTTTTCAAAGTCCACCTCCTCTATCATGATTTTATAAACATCAAATAATACTATTAAACATGTTCTAAGACAAACCATACCTAAAAACTTAAATTATAAGTTATCTAATTCAAGAGTTTCTTAAGGGATCCAAGGTTACAATTTGAGTCTCATTTTCACTATGTTACCTCACACAAAGATCATTCCTTTAGTCTAAGGTCTATCAAATTTTTTGACTTAATTAAGTTACACTATAAAACATGTTTTCACAACTATATGCATCTTAAATTGATGACAATTATTTAAATAACACCTAGAAGATGCATAGTGAAGCTTATAGTGGGTAACAGGTGTATAAGGAAGAAATATATTAGTCTAGTCAAGAAAATGGATATTAGTTTCATCTCCTAAGACAAAAAATTATATAAAGTCTAATGGAAATAATATTTAATATTTAGTCTTAGAATTTTATTATTGTCTATATTGAGAGGAAATTATTATCCATTATGGATGGATATTCATTAGGCATGAATATTCATTAGGATTCAATTTTTTTGTGACATATATTCATTCCTAATGGATATCTATTTAGTCTCGAATATCCAAGCCTAATTCAAAATATCAGATATATTGATGCAACTTTTGACAAATGTTCCAATAAATAATGAATATTACACTTTATTTTTTAAGATTATTGGTTGTTTAACCCAAGGTATGAGTTGTAGGTTTATGTTCTTAAAATAAATATTTTGGTGGAATAGATTAGGATTATGTGACCTTTAAATTTTTATTGGGAGAATCCTTTAAAACTAGGCTAACCTCTCTTATGACTGACCAAGTTCTAATTAAAATAAATAAACAACTAATCAATACCATATATAACCTATAATAAAGTATAACACAATTATTTTATTTTATTTCATAAATAAACCACAAAATATAGTCAAATGTATAAAATAAAATAAAGACAAATGATGACATGTTCCTTATTTACCAAAGTAAACAAAAAATAAGATATATTATGATGAGACTAATATTTATTAAACCCATTATATGATTGAATTTATATTGGTGAAAGACTCAAAGGATTTAAATCAATGAGTTAGTTATTTAAGCATAATTTGACAAGATGGTTGACGTATAAATTAGCATAGCTCATTCAACCATAGATATGAATTATAGCCATAGATTAAGACAAAGAACATTTGGTTAGAGTAAACAAATTAAATCTAGTTTACTCATAAGTAACATATAGTTCTTATCATAATGAATTTTTATACCAATAAATAAGGTAAACCATCAACTAATTGAGAAAAGACAAAAACAAACTCTAAAATACCATCATAGGGATCTTAGAAATTGCCAATTATTAATAAGTCTCCTCTTGCTAAAATATTCTCTTTTTTATAATTAGAAATGAGTTCAATAAAATTTAATTATAATAAAATGTGTGACATAACCATACCACCATAACATTTACATGAAATAAAACTAAACTAAACTAAAAAATATTCCTAAAAATAGAAAGCTACCAAGAGATAAGTGTATGTCCACTCTATCTCCAATTTCAATTGAAACTTATCATTAGAACACTTTGAATTTTAATTGTGGAAAATAATCATAACCTAGCTTAACATACTTCCTCACATGGAGTAGAATCTATAGTCACATCAGTTTTTTACCTTCAATGTAGCCATGTTGAGTTCATAATCTTGATCCACTTATGTAACATAAATTATACAGTTCTTCTTCAACTATAGTTCAACATATGCCACTACTTACTCATTTTTTGTATTATATCACTAAGATATTCATCCAAGGCATTCACCTTTTCCACTATCCTTACTATGTTTATCATAAAATACAAAATTTTATGGCCTCCTTTCATAATTGTTATGGCCACATATTTATTTAATGTAGTCATGAAAGTGATAACCAGTTATGTGAACTAATAATGTGTCATTAGAATGTCATGTTCTTTGTGTAATTATGGCATTCCCAAATTAGTGATTAAAAAAAGGAAATTTTTTATAAATAAGTTCAATTGTGACACAATTATAACAAGACTTGTAATTTTCATATGTGGTAAAATGTTTGCATAATTCAATATATTAAAGGATGCATTAAAGGTACATTTAAAAGAAGTTGTTCCCTGATGGATTAAGATATAATGGTGATCTTGGCCTCTAATTTTGAAATAACTTAAAGACATACTTAAATGTGATCATGTACTTGGTTGTTCTTTTCCTTTATTTTACCAATTTCAATAAATAAAATATAGAGTAATATGATATCAACCTCCACATCTCCAATATCATTTTGAATTCTTTCCACCCTCTCTCAAATTTTCAAATGTTGCACCCTATTTTTCATTCCATGAACAATCTGTCATTCCTATTGAATTTTAAACTCAATTATTGACTCTAATTTCTCTTGATGTCCATCCTCATCAATTGAATGGTTATCACCATCCATAGGGATTATGCTTATTATTTCCCTCTTATTTTACACTATGAAAAGGCTTTACTCTATTTTGATCATGGTCAATTGCATTCCTTTTGAAGCTTTATTATGGTTAATTTTTTAACTTGTTATTGGCCTTATAAAAATTTATTTTAATATTAGGTTGGCTAGAAATGACATATTTGAATTCTATAGTTTAATTATATCCAATTTCATGCTTTGTATCTAGTGAAGTTATGTTCCATATTGGAAAGGTTTGGTGATAACACTTTTCATTAGAACTATGGTTACAAATATTTGGGTAATGAATGGTAGTGAAATTGGATTGGTGAGGGAGGAAAATGTGTTAAATTTTAAATTGGATGAAGTGATGATAAAAAAATATGAAGGTGTGGATAAGGAGGTGGCTAAGTTGTTATCCAATAATAGTGGAATGGAAGAGACTGACACTAAAGTAGTGTTCAAGGTTGTGCACATAACTATAGAGTAAAAAAAGGAGTGAATATCATTCTCATTATGGATATCAATGGATATATTCTAAATATTAGTCTAGTTGGTACTCTAATTGGTGACATATTAGTAGTGTGAATGGCATAGAGTGCTTGTGAAATTGACGACCCTACTTGAGTAACCTACACTATGAGTGGATATGTGGAGATGAGATATTTGATTGATGGTGGAAACATGGATGTTTTTATGTTTTTTTAAGTGCCCTTAGTAAAAATACCTTTTTAAAATTATGGAAAATATTGAAAAGTATGTTTTAAAATCCTAGTGAACTAAAAGAAAAGTTTTTTCATTGTAAAGGCGAACCCTAGGCATCACTAGACCTTTATGTTTATATGCATTTTACAATAATGATTCCTATTATCTAGGGGTTGTAGAAAATAACTATATTATTCATAATAATTATCACCATATAGACCTTATTATCGCTATTTATACCATGTGGTCACCTTCTAAACCCTATGGTTGTCATCTACACCCTGTGGTATGCATCATGGAATTATGGTCACTGTCTAGAGACTATGATCATTGTATGGACCCTATATTTGGTTTATTTACCCTTTGATTTCCATCCAT
This sequence comes from Torreya grandis, assembly GCA_037957365.1. Taxonomy (NCBI): domain Eukaryota; kingdom Viridiplantae; phylum Streptophyta; class Pinopsida; order Cupressales; family Taxaceae; genus Torreya; species Torreya grandis. Next base: position 3,023,220 of record JARHVA010000832.1, on the reverse strand, counting down.
TAAATATGATAATTGTATATAAATTATGGTCACCCTCCAAGAATTGTGGTCATTGTCTATGCACTGTGGTCCCTATATAGGAACTATAGTTTCCATCTAATAAATGTTCTCACTATCTAGAGAATGTGGTTGCATCCACATGTCTCTCTATACTTATAAATATCCCTAAACATTTACATGTGATCATTTGTTTCATTTACTAAGTTCAAAAATCAATCTCTCTTCTTGAAATAATCTCTAATCCTTGTCACTCAAACTGAGAAATGGATTCCTAACCCATATCTTTTACCCCTATTTTAAAAATTGTCTACATAAAACTAATTTTCCTAAAAATCAAGAGGTTTCTAGAAGATAAGGACATTTATAATGAGTGTATGGAAAATTTTTGTTTTATATGTCTTGTTTACATGCCCAAATATGATACAAATATGAATGTTCTCAACATTTTTTTACCCAATTACCAACCTAATACTAAAGAGTTTACTTGTACCCTTAGATTACAAACTATTAATTTGGGAACCTTGTCATTAGACATACATGCTTGAAATGGATTCCATATACAAACATGTAATGTATAATAATTACATATTTTTTTATTAATGAAGATAAAAATTATCTAGAAAATCACTTAATCTTGATAGTTGATACCTCTACCTTGGTAGGCAATGTTCTATTTGTTAATTAATATTTGATGTTTTATGTATAAATTTTGAAAGTTAATAAATGTTAGTTTCAATTTTCAATTTTTATTTTCATTGCATTATAGTTACCCCTAATCATTTAAAAATGTGAATTTTTAGTCTAAAATATAACAAACATATTTATAGAAGACCTCAGTGATTTTTTAGGTGAGGATTTATTTATAGGGAAGATTAGCAGACATTCTTTTTTGGGCTTTATCATACGTTAATCATTCTCTTGGTGGATTTTTATTTATTAGTGTACATATTGGTGTGGTCTTAATTTTCACCCATGGAGGGGGTCATTCAAGATCCATCTAACTAAGACACAATATTGGAGCAACCCTAGGCTATGAGTATCCTATAGTGGGGTTAAACCTCTGGAGAAGTCTAGTTTCCTATTGGTGGACCACCTAGACTAATGCTTCTACTGGGAAAAGGGATAGAGAGGGGGTAAAGGGTTACTAAGAGACCCAAAAAGGTGATGCACCAAATTTAAATTAGAACTCACATAAGCATGAAATAAACAATGATGAAATATTAAAACAATTATAACTCACAAAATCTCATAAACCAACTAATTTGCATAAGTGTTTCATGAACTAGGCTCATCAAGAAATGAATGAAGCAAAGAGGAATTCTGAGATTCACACCAAGATTACATTAATTGTAGAAAGAGCAAAATTTAAGACCTTAAATAGATTGAAAAAACCTAAAAAGAGGCATGAAATAAGGACAATGGACATAAAAAAAATCCTTCACAATGCCATCATGCACAAGCTTACTAAACACAATTCAGAGGCAAGAAATAGGTAAAGAAAATCTTTATTTCTTCACAAGGTATTTAATAATTTTTTTATAAGGTTTCACCTTATGAAATGAGAGTCTCTTCTCCAAAAAAATAAGAAATGGGAGATATAGGAGAAAAGGGAAGAGAGCAAGGGAAATGAGCAAACAAAAATCAATAAATGAGGCCCAACCACTTTTTGATCAATTAGCATTAATCCTACCTATACAAATTAAATTTAATTAGCTCCAAATAGCTTTCAATCCCTTTTATTGTCTCAAAAACACAATATAAGACAAAAACTTGTGGAGGATAATGAGTCATGATCCATTAATAAGGAACAATCTCCAAAAAATTTCAAAATTTTATTGAATGTTCCACCTACCTTACTCAACCTATGAACTATCCATATTATTAATGAAATTTTAGAACTATGCTTTATCTTGGTATGTTATTTATGCTATTAGACTTGAACTCATTCTTTGGTGTCCCTTCTAACATTCCTTTTCATAGTCACAACTTTAACATTACTCTAAACCCTAAACATAGGTCTACTATAGATGAAAACCAATTCCCCTATTGGTTTTCATATAGCCATAATTATAATGAAGATCCATAGGCTAGGGTTTCTTGATCATGAACAAGATGTAAGACTTATGCCTGAGGGATTTTGAGAGGTCTAGTTGAGCTTTAATGGTGTCCTATGATTCTACAATTTTTACACTAGTAACCAAAATTGTATTTGATCTTGCATTTATATGTTCACCTACCTAGGTGGTGAAATTCTTTAAAACTGATGTGTCCCCCTATGTGGATTCTCTTGGGGCCACTTATTTAATTTTAAAACCTGATCATTTTACCTCAAACATGTGTCTTCATCCTGTGCCCCGATGGAACTTGATCAAAATTTATCCATTGATCTACTTAGGAGTCTCCTAGCTTTGACCTCAATATTAGCCATTGATATTTGATCTATATCGTAGATTATGACACTTGGCACTCTTTCACTGATCTTTATCTTAGCTTTTAAAATGTGATACTTGGCAGTCTTGCATAATTCTTATGAACCATGATATCAATATCCATATGATTAACATGCTTATGCCATGTGGAATCCCTTCATATAATTTGGGATCATTGACTTGTTGACCTCATGCATAACATTTATTTAATTTTGCATGGTTAAATGAGATCCATTGATCTTTGATATGCCAGATCAAAGGTAAATTGTTGATCTCCATCTAACAATATGATTGAATGTAAACCCTTGATCTACTTTAAAATCATCATGATTGAGACACTTGTCACCTTGGCATTTATCATCAGGATCCTTTAACCTTTTAACCTTAATCTCTTTGTTGATCTTTAACAGGATGTGTAAACACACACCATAGATCTTTGATCTTGTTGACCTTGTGGGTGCCATTAATCTTTGCTCTGAGCTTCCAAGATCATGCCACTTGGTAGTTCTACATTAAAATTAAAAATTATTAAGGAATTTGAAATACAAACATCTATTTCCTATGGCCTTAACTTCACATTCCCAGGCAGGTCTCACACTAGTAGATCATGCTTGAAGGCTCATATCTTGAGATAGAAAACTCATGAAGACATAAAATTTGTAGGAGATATTCATGGCACAAAATACATTATTTTTATGCAATCATTCAACTTTGGTTGGATTCTAGAGTACACTTATCAAATGCACAACCAAACTAACATGTTCATTCTTTCATGATGTGTTAAAATAGTCTAGTTCTCGATAATCACATTAAATGCTTTTTAAGACCAACTTATTGACTCACAAGATAAATTGGTATGATATCCAAATTTTTGAATGGTAGGGGTGATAATTTGACCTGTGAGGTCAAAATTATCAACATTTTGGTGACCGAATTGGAAAGAATGCCTACTATGCTTGATAACCAGAACATTTACTTGACTTTTGGACTCATAAATAATGACAAATCTGATCCATGATTGTAAGAAACATTTTGAATTGAAATAAGACAAATGGAAAATAGAATTAGCAAGGCAAGTGTGAAAACAAAGTACTTATTTGGGACAAAACACAAAAAAACTAGTGTTCTAGAATATCACTTGGAGGAAAACAAACAAACAAATTATGTACAAGGAAAATAACTCTTCAATACCAATATTTCATATGTATCCCATTAACTAGGATGGGGAGCTCATCACCATCCATATTTGCAGGTTGGAAGGCATTGTGGGATTTGTAGCTGGAGATTGTATAGAGACCACTCCAAAGAGAGTAAAACTTTTTATGCCTTCTTGGTTTAACTCTATCCTCATCCCACTTGAGGACCAAATCTCCTTCTTTGAAATTTCTTGAAGAAGCTCTCTTATCAAAGGCTCTTTTCACTTATTCTGGTAGATTTCTATGGTTAACATGGACTTGATTTTAAACCTCTTCTAGCTCCATAAGCGTAGCATATTTATTTCTATTGGTTCATTCTCTAACAACTCTAGTTAATGCATTATTTTTAAAGGAAAATCAAGATAAATAGGTAGTCTTGCTTCCTTACCATATATCAGATTGTATGGAGAATTGGATATTTATATTTTGTAGGTGATCCTATCATACCATAGAAATGATTTCAACTTGAGACATGATGACCTACGATTATCTTCAATAGTCCTTATGATCTTAAATAGGTTCTTATTTGTGTAGACTTAGTAAGGCCATTGCCTTGTGGATAATAGTTTGATGAAGTTTTGAGATAGAAATAATGTTGAAAATCCCATTATTTAATTCTAGTCCCCACAAAGGCCATAGCATTTTCAAAAATAATGGTTAAAGGAACTCCAAATCTAGTAAGCAAACCTTCACAGAAATCTAGAACATTGGATTCATTTACTTCTTTCAATGTTACTACTTTTATCCATCTAGTGAAGTAATTTGTAGTAGTTAGTATCCATTAATGTCATGAAATTTAAGGTTAGTTAATGAGACCAATAAATTAAAATCCCCATTGGAAAAAGGGATGGTCCACTGTAATTGGTTGGAGGGTTAAGGCTGCAAGTTTCACTTTTCCTAAAAACATAACACACTTTTTTCACTTCCTAACCCAAGCATGACACTCACCAAAAATACTAGTCCAATAATAACCACCTCTCATGATCTTAAGGGTTGTGGTACTGGTGTAATAGTTCCTTCCACCATGTCTATCATGGAATTTCTCAAGCAATCTATGTGTTTATCTTGGCTCTATATATCTTCGCAACACGCCTTTGATATCTTTTTTGAACATAATATAATAAAAAAAAGAAATGGAATCGATTGTAATATAAAATATTTTCTCTTTGAAGGACTTAGATGAGATGGATACATAATATATTGTATATATCTTACCAAGTCATGAAACCAACTAGAAGGTGAGGTATGATCAACTGTAACCTCTTCATCGTTTAACACCAAAAACACCTCATTAGCCTCTCACAAATCCTGGGCTAGATGATCACAAAGTCCTTTGCATCTAATTATATTTGTGTCCTTGATTTCCACATCATACTCCATTAATTTAATTATTCAACCAGCTCTTTTCTCATTTATATCTTTGTTTAAGAGAAACTCCTTGATACTTGAATGGGCAACCATTAGGTGTATCTTATTGTTAGACAACAAGTATCTAAATTTATTGAGTGAAATTATAACTAAAAGTACATGTTTTTAAACAAAATATTACCTTTTTTCATACTATTTTAGGCCTTGACTAAATAAATATATTTACTACTCTAAAGCTTCATGATTTTATTGCATAAGAATACTTGAAATGGTGTCTATGTTAGCATAATTGTACAAAATGAAATCCTTTGTAAAATATGAGTTTATGAGTGTAGGATCACTAGTTATGGCCTTATTGATCTCTTCAAAACTCTTTAATCCTTCCTTAGACCAATTTAAACTTTGATTCTTCTCTAACATGGTTGTAAGTGGCTTAGCGAAGTGGCAAAATATGAAATATATCTTATAAAATTTATTTTCCCTAAGAAGCTTTGCAAAGCCATTTTGTGCTTAGGCAAGGAAAGTGAAAGAATTGAATCTATAATTTCAATATCTATACTCAAAACATATTTTGAAATCACATGCATAATAATATTATATTCATGAACTAATAATACACACTTTTTTGGATTTAGAGATACCCCAAATTTCCTACACCTTTCAAACACTTGCTTGAGGTGAACCATGTTCTCACTTTCACTCTTTGAGAACATTTTTATGTAATATAAATAAAAAATTATAAAATTATTAATAAGGCCTTGTAATTCCATATCCATGGCTCTCTAAAAGGTTTCCCTAGTATTGGATAAACCGAAGGGCATCTTTCTATATGCAAATGTCCCCCACTATGTAGTGAAGGCTATCTTGAATTGGTCATCTTATTTGACCAAAATATGATTGTAACCACTAAATCCATCCAAAAAAAAAAAAACCTATTTAAACCTAAAACCAGCTATATATATTTTTCCATAGATGGTAATGGATAATGATCCTTAACGAAGCCTTGTTTAAATATTAAAAGTCAACACATAGTCTAATCTAACCATTATTCTTCCATATTGGAACAAGGTTTTCCACAAAAGTTGAGTGCTTTATTAGAAATATAATAGATAAATATATGATATTATGAAGCTTATATCTCATGAAAGGCTCAATATTTGGATTGAAAGGCCTTTGTCTTTATCTCACTAGTATAGTTTCATCTTCTAAGTCGATGGCGTGTTGAACTAGACTTGGATCAAATCCCTTGTGATCATTATATTTTCATGAAAAATATATATATAAAACTTGTGCATAATTTAATGAAATCTTAATTTTGTGAAGGATTACATACTTTACCCAACTTCAAGTTCTTTCCAGCTACAATCTCCACATTGGCATAGTATTCCTCCTTTGTTGACAAAGATAACTTTTCCTTTATCAACTCATCATTACCATTGAATATGATCTCAAGAATGACCAATACCTTGGGAAAATTATTTGTTTTCAATTTCACAATATGATCACCATACTACTATAATAAATTTTATTGATTCCTTAAGGCAAACTCAACTTCTTCTTGCAAGACCCTGATAGTTTGGTTGTCATCTTCAAATACTTTCCAATTTTCATGGTTATCCAAAATAAATGGCCTTATAACCAAATTAACATGTGAATTAATTTTTTCACTTTTCATATTAGTTGGGATACTAAATTGTGCCCCAATGGTAGACAATCTATCTACATGTTTTTTCTCATCTCTTAATATTACCTGAATGTTGAAAGCATTATAAACCTCAAGTAATTCCCACACTCTATTATTATAGGATTTAAGAAATAATTTTTTTTAATATATTAAGACATATTACTTGGTAAACTACAAGCTCACTATCACAAAAATTTTGCAAGGTGTTGACTTTTATTTTCTTAGCCCACTGCAAACTATGAACTAGTGCTTCATATTCAACAATATTGTTTGAATAACCAAATTAAAATTTAATAAAAGAGAAATAACTTTGATTTTATAGATAAAATAACATCATTCCATCCTTGGTACCATGCTTATTCCTTGATCTATCAAAATATAATTTCCATTTACCATCACTAGACTCATCATCCTTCATCATGGATGGAATTGGTGTATCATTCTTATGGAGGCAATAAACACCAAGTACCCCTTCTTAAATTAGCTTATAAGTATCATTTTCATGAAAATTAGAATCCAAATCATCAATTAATATATATGGAACTCCATATAAATGTGACATAACTTCCACCCCACTAACTTTTAACACCTCATCCGAGATGATATAGTTAGTGTTCACAACACTTGGCATATATAGATCAAAATGGAAACATGTAATAGGTTAAAAATGTATTTTTACCTTGGTACCATACCAATTTATGAACATGAAATATTTCTAATCATATGATAAGTATCCTCAAATATTTGAGGTGAAGTCCCTTGATGACATATGGCAAAGTAGGGAGGTAAGTCCACCACAACTACATCTTACTAAATGGTAACATTAGGACAAGCATGCAGTGTCAAATTTAGATATTTGATGATATATACTATTTTTGTTGGTGATATATTTATTTTCAATACTCCTTTAGTATTTGGTTCTTAAACAAGATCAAGTTTATTCATTATTTGCTTAGGCATAATAGTGCTACTGGTTCCATTATTCACTATATAATTATGAACCAAAGTGTCACCAACTATTAAAGAGAGGTAGAAATGAGGATTTTAATTTGATTTTACCTTAATTTTTTCCACTTTTACCATCTTATATACCTAATATACTTTTTTCTTAGTTGTTTGGTTAAATTAGTTAGGACAACACCTTCTTTCTCAACTAGTTTTAGAGATAATATGAGAGCTCAAAGCTCTTGAATGAGCATATATTTTTTTCCTATAATAGAAAGGGAATCCCACATGATAATTCTGATGTTAAAATTATTCATTTGATCCACTATAATAAATTAAGCCCCACTAACCTTTGGTTACACTTTGTGAACTACTATTTTTTCACAAACAAGAAGTACTTGATGGAATTTTCCAACCTCTATATTCTGAGTTATAGGGGGAGCAAGTTGATATTTGGTACCTTTGGAAACAAAACTAAGAGTTATTGAAGAATTAATCACATCTTGAGCCTCATCAATGGCTCTTTGTTTATCTCTAGTTAGAGCTACAACTTGACCACTTATAATGCTAGTCTCACCACCCTGATTGAATGCAACATAATCATCCATTTGCCAATTCACATTAATGGCATCAAGATTTCCTTGAACTTTCTGAGTCTCTCATTATGGTTCCAAACTTATTTCTTGGTATTGACTTCCTTGAAGAGAAAATTCTTCTTGTGTCATTTATGGCATAGTAATGTTTTGTGACACAAAGGTTTGGTTTTGAGCATCATTAAGACTAAATGATGCCAACCTAAATCCTACATCAAGTTTTTTTGAGATGGTGATGGAATAACAAATTTTGAAGTGGAAACTCCATTTGGATCAATATCTACATATGGTTTATCCTGATTTATAGTTCTTTGTGGTTGGTAGGGTGGTATATTTTCTCTAAACCCTTGATAAGGAGGCCTTTGATCTCTGAAAGGTTAATAGGTGGTCTAATTTTGTTATTGATAAGGCCTATCATCATGATACTTCTATCTCTTGATTTTCACTATTTCATTCCCAAAATATTTTAACAAACTTTTGAATTCTCCAAGTTCATGAGATTTACTATAAGGGGATACAAGTTGATCTATAGGGGATGGAATAGGAGCTAAAGATGGGATTTGAGGAACTTGAGGGGATAGATATGATGTAAATTCTAGAAATATAGGAATTTGAGGCCTTAGGGAGAGTTTATCATCTTGTATTAAGTTATTTTATGCTATTATTATAACCTTATAAGCATTTGGTAAGGTAATACCACCCATTGATTGTTTCATGACACTAATATCAGAGTTGAGGGCTTTTAAATAGTATAAGAAGGCATATTTTTGGGATGGTAGAATCGATTCAAGTATCCTAGTCTATGTATTATAGACTCTGAGTTTAAAATTAGACATAATATCATGAGGAGTTCTTTGTATGGTAGTCAGTTGTTCAACTAAGGATACATGATTAGATTTTTACTCAAATTGTCTAGCTAAGGTTGCACCTAATTCATCCTAGGTAGAAATAGAATTTAGTGGGAGATTTATATACAACTATAATTTTTTTCCTTTGGAGGAAGCAACAAGTAGTCTAATAGCTACATTATCTTAAACAACATTACGAACTGAACAAAGGTTGGCAACATCTTAGATATGTTCAATAGGAGTTGTTTGATCTTATCTAAGAAGAATGGGATACTCTTAAGGGTAGATATAGGAATGTCATCAAAATGGGCTAAATTCAATAGAATACCTCTATCAAATGGAATAAACACTTGATTTTTGATGTCCATTTGGATAGTAGGTATTTCACTACTTAGGATAATAGGATCACCATGAGATGAATATTTATTCTGAGGGGATGGTCTTGTTTTACTAAACCTTTCTCTTTTATATGAAGTGGAAGACAACTCAATGAATTCAAGAGGAATACCTTTACTATTTGACCTTGTAGTTACCTTTTGCATGAGAATTTTGCCTAGATTATGTTATGAACTCTGAAACCTAAGGAATCTTTAGCTTCTAATGATGATGGATGTTTTCTTATGCTAAAAATAGTTCTCCTTAGCTCCAAACTTCAATTATGCCAAGGAGAATGTATCCCATCATGCATGTCATAAAATATTGTGGTCTTAATTTTCACCCATGGTGGGGGTTCTTTAGGCTCCCTCCAACTAAGCCACAATATTGGAGAAACCCTAAGATGTTGGTATATTTTAGTGGGATTGAACCTCTGAAGAAGGTTGGATTCCTCTTGGTGGACCACCTAGACTAATACTTCTACTAGAAAAAGGGATAGAGATAGGGTAAAGGGTTAATAAGAGAGATACAAAGGAGATGCATAAAATTTAAATAAAAACTCAAAAAATCATGAAATAAACACTGATGAAACATTTAGACAATTCTAGCTCACACAATCTCATAAACTAACTAATCTGCATAAGTGTTTCATAAACTAGGCTCACCAAGCAATGAATGAAGTAAAGAGGAATTCTAAGATTCACACCAAGATTACATTAATGGAGAAAAGAGCATAAGTTCAGACTTACAAATAGCTTGAAAACACCTAAAAAGAGGCAACAAAGAAGAACAATGGACATAGAAGAAACTCCTTCACACTGCCATCATACACAAGCTTACTAAACCTAATTTAGAGGCAAGAGATAGGTAAAGAAAATATATATTGATTTAAGAGGTCTTTCATACAGATTTTGATAGAGTTTCACCTTATAAAATGAGATTCTCTTCTCCCAAAAATGAGGATTCTTCAAGAGATCATTTCTAAAAAAGGAAGAAATGGGAGATATATGAGAAAAGGGAAGAGAGCAAGGTAAGAAAATCAATAAATGAGACCCAACCACTTTTTGATTAATTAGCATTAATCCCACCTCAAAAAATTAACTTTCATTAGCTCCAAATATCTTTCAAGCCCTTTGATTGGATCAAAAACACACTAAAGGATAAGAACTTGCTAAGGATGATGAGTCATGATCCACTAAGAAGGAATAATCTCCAAAGACTTTTAAAATTTTATTAAATGCTCCCTTCCTTTCTCAACCTATGAACTATCCATCTTCTTAATGAGATTTAAACACCATGCTTTATCTTGATATGTTATTTATGTTGTCAAACTTGAAATAATTCATTAGTGTCCCTTCTGACATTCTTTTTCACAATCACAACTCTACCATTACTCCAACCCTGAACATAGGTCCACTGTAGATGAAAACCAATTACCCTTTTGGTTTTCATATATCCATAACTACAATGAATATCCATAGGATAGGTTTTCTTGATCATGAATAAGATGTAAAAATTATGACTGAGGGATTTTAAGAGGTCTAGTTGAGATTTAATGGCATCTTATGGTTTTGTAGTGTTTGCTCTAGTAACAAAGATCATATTTGATATTGCATTTATACATTCACCTACCTAGGTGGTGAAATCGTTTTGAATTGATGTGTCTACCTATGTGGCATCTCCTAGGGCTCCTTATTTCATTTTAAAACCTAACCATTTTCACGTAAGACATGTGTATTCATCCTGCCCCCTGAAACTTGATAAAATTTTCTCTGTTAACCTACTCAAGAGTCTCCTAGATTTGACCTCAATACTAGCCTTTTATCTTTGATCTATATCCTATATTTTGACACTTGATATCCCCACATTGATCTTTATCTTAGATTTTGAAAATGTGACACTTGGCAATCCTACATGCTTCCTATAGACCCTATTTTTAGTCATCATCTAGTTAATGTGCTTATGCCATGTGGTAGACTTGCATGTAATATGGGATTATTGAATAATTGACCTCATATGCACTATTAATTTACTTCTACATGGTTGGACACACTATTGATATTTGATCTACTGGATCAAATATAGATCATTGATCTGTATCTAATAATATGATTGAATATGGATCATCAATCTAATTTTAACTCGTCATGATTGAGACAATTGACACCTTCATGTTTATCCTCAAGATCCTTTGACCTATTTAACTTGAGATTACCATTGATCTTTAACTTCATGATTAAATGCACAACATAGATCTTCAATCTTGTTGACCTTGTGAGATTATCCATATGTTGTTGATCTTTGGTCCAAGCTTCTGAGATCATGCCACTTGGTATCCTTTCATTTAACTTGTAACTTATTAAGGATTTTTGAATACAAATGGCTATTTCTTATGGTCTTAACTGAATGTTCTTGGGCATGTCTCACACTACTAGATCATCTTTAAAGACTCATATATTGAGATAGAAAACTCATCAAGATAACAAATTTTTAGGGGATACTCATGGCATAAAATAAATTATTTTCATGCAATCCTTTAACTTTGTTTAGCTTCTAGAGTAAACTTATCAAATGCATAACAAAATTGACCTTTTCATTCTTGTATGAGGTGCTAAGATAGTCTGGTTCCTAATAATCACATGATGAAAATTTCAAGACCAACTCATTGACTCACAAGACAAATTGGAATTATATGCAAAGTTTTGAATAGTAGGGTTGACAATTTGACCTATGAGGTCAAAATTGTCGACACATAAATTTATAATAATATTATAAATGATTTTGAATGTGATTTTCAAAGTTACATTTATATAAATTTTGTTTTTATTTTTAATTTGGATTTTACTATGAGGCATATCATGGGATGAAGGGAACAAATGTTCTAACTGTCTTGCATGAGAAAATGAAATATAATTATGTGGCCATTACTATGCTAGAGGTAAGTTTGAATTTTAAAATTCAAATTAATTATCTATTTGTATAATAAATTTGTTATGTTATTTTACTTTTTAAAATTCAAATTAATTGGTTTCATTTCATTGTAACATAAAATAGAAATTGTTTCTCAATGAGAACCTATAATAAATAAAAATTGTCCTCCTTAGAGCTTTGGGGATTCAAATAGGGGTGATGAGATAGACTCTATCATTACAACACCATTTTCAAGGAAAAAAAGATGAGGATTTTTATCTCACTTACTATCACCAACATCGGCAAGACACATTTGCAAATCTAGGTTTTTAAAGTTTAAAGTTTTAATGAAAATTGATGTTTTTGTTAACATTTAAAATTTTGGCATTGTTAATTATTCATTAAATTTTATATCATCCTTAGGCATTGGCAACATTTTCACTCAACCTAATCAATATTATTCTACAAAATTGTTATAGCCTAAAATTACACCCTAGAGAAGTTGAAGAAACCTTCTCAAATTTAGGGTAACATGGAACTATCTCTCCTCATATACAAGCTAATATAAGAGATATATCTCTATCTTTTAAATGGATATTTCCCTTGATTTATCTTCTAGGCTCACACTATACTAGGATAATTATTATTGGTGATGAAAAGGAAATGAGACATAAAATAAATATATGATAATGAGGTGATACACAAAATTTAACTCCACACAACACACTTACATCTACATCAAGAAAGGAGACTACTAAAATTGACCTTAACCCTATGTCCTAACATAAGTATTTATCATAGAGGTAGATTTATATGCACATCTAGATGTGGGTGAAAATAAGGTCTGATAATAGACAACACTAATCCTTCTCACACTTCAAGAAAAATAAACACATACACTTTATGAAACCTATTAGAAGAGATATCACTTATGCAAAACTTGTAAGAGTAGAATGGAAGCAAGGAGAACATATTAATCACTTTTCAACCACATATACCACTTAAAACACTTAGGAAAGATATTATAGATAATGAATTAACTTTATAAAACTTTATTCAAAGGCAAATGAGATGTCAAAACCATCAAGGATTTGCCATACCAATTGTGGATTTATTACAAATCCAAAAAGGCTCGAATATATAAAGCATATAAGAGGAGAGAGAAGGAGATAAGCTCAAGGGTCATAAATCCAAATGTCAAACTATGATAACCAATTACAATGCCATATAATGAAGTGAATAATAGGTTATAAAGTTCTTTTTGGATAATTATCCATCTAAAAGATGACATATTCCTCCAATTGGCATAAAAACTCTTCATGTTATTGCTTTGAAACTACCTTGATGATGAATCATCCACTTGACTATCTAAAAATTAAATAAGATTAATTTACATATATTTTATGACATGAGAGGATGGAAATTATATAATTACAATTCATCTATGGCTTTCCAATTGATGAACTCCCCCTTGTCACTTTTCATTCACTATTTATAGTCATTCATCACTAGCCCTCTAAGCTTGGTTCATACACTTGTCACCTAAGTGACCTAAAATTATTGAATAATATGTGTTTTAGAGGTTTTAGGACATTTTTTTTAATCCTATTTGTCCTTTGGTCTATCAAATAGACCTCAAAATTTTCAATGTTGTTCTTCTCACTATAACACTTAGGCAGTCATTTTGCCTTCTCATTGTCTATTTAGACTGGCTACAATGAATGGTATAAAAAATAGGTTTTGATGCACAACCATGGTGATAAATGAGTGTAAGGAGTTATAATAAGTCTCTATATACCTCCCATAATGATATTCATTCATCAATCTCCTTCTACACCTTTGAAATAACTCAAATCCTGCAAAATACATAGAATTGGTCTTATCTATACAAGTGCTTGTACGGAAAAAGTGGATGGTGAGGATATTGATAGAGTTAAAAGTATGTAAATAATGTTTTTAAAGTAAAATAACCAATTTTGGATGCATCTCCAATAATATTTCCTCCATGAGGTTCTTGATAGGGTTTTAGGAGGTTTTGATTGTTAATAATTATCCATAAAATCTAGATGCTGAACCTACAAGACAAGATAAGGATACCACTAAAATATCACCAACTCCTTGAGGTACCATGCACCCTATTATTATAGATGTGAGAAAAATAAAGTGGCCTTTAATATCCTTTTAGGCATTCTGGATAGGTCTGAGAACAAATTAGGCCAAAATGGTCAATTTTGAGATTCTCTTTACAAACCAATGGTTTATGTCAGTCCTAAATTACCCTAAAACGTTTATTAAACTATTTTAAAAGGTCATATGATTATATGAATTAGGTTAGAGTCCATGAGGGTTTAGGCCTAGTTGTAAGTGTAATAGGCCTAGACTGTATTATTATGTATATGACTACCACTAAAGGTTGGAAGTGAATGTAGGACCTTTGACATATATATTTAACCTGAATTCAACTCCAAACATAATTATACAATTCTATAATACTCTTCCATTAATTCATTCATTCAACATTCATGTATCATAGTTTATATGTTGGCTTGGTATTAGAGTGCCCTCTATCTGAGATAAAACATAGAGTATCTCCCCTATTCATATGACTCAAATGAGATTATGGAGGAATTTATAAACTCATGAGGATGATTTGTACCAAAATTTTAATATAGATCACACTTATATACCCATTAAACCTTTATATTCCTTAAACTAGTTATTAGTTGTTATGACTGTGTACAATGTTCTATGAAGGGTTTTAGACTGACTGTGTTTGAGGCTCATCACATTAGGTTAAGGATCCTACATCTTGGAAAAACCTAAGAGTGTATCATTACCAATGTGAGAGTTTTTTTAACATGATCCATCTATCTTACACCTCTATTCATCAACTAAAACTATAATCCCCATAAGCATGAGTTAGTTTGTAGACTGCATGCAACTATAGGTGTGTATTTCAAGGAAGTTGTGATACTTTTAGGTTATTGTTTCATGTCTAAAGACCACATTAAAGGTTGAGGTTATCCATATGAGAGTGATAATTCCATCTTATAAATATAACAACCTTATCAAATTTCACCTTTCATTTACTTTGGCTAGTTGATAGACTATGTTGAGTGTGTCATCTATAAGTGATAGTTTAGAATATTTTAAAAGACTCCTATAGGTGCTTGTTCCATGATTGAGTGGTATGTCCCACACTTTTAATCTATGTTAAATTAATTATGGATATCTCACACTTGAATAAGTTTATTTATGCTTTAATACCATGTTACCATTCCACTATAGGTCACTATCGTCTTAAGTTCATTTTGGCTTAGTGCACTATATTCTATTGAGTGTATTAGTGGAAAATTGAATATATTTGACAATTAATCAAACATTAATTTCCTTTAACCAAATAATATATTATTATTATCAAGTTATAACTCTACATATAGACTACAATAATGGAGTCATTAGACATATACAAACCACATAGACACTTACTAAAAGATGACTCATTGTATGAGCAAAAACTCATTTGGAGATGTTAATATAATTAGTCCCATTTGCAACTTTAACACTCTAGTTGACTGAAAGTTTTAAGTTTACTTTAGGGTTAATAATATAAGCCATAAAATACTTTATAACTTCCATTCAAGTCGTATAAATGTGCGCAACCTTTTTATTATGTTTGAATAGATCCTCCATTTTTGTACTTGCCTACAAATGACTATAGATGACTGTGTATATTAGAGATTTAATCATTCTTTGTTCATTTTATTAGAAACTCATCTTAATTAACTTCCAAGCTATTTAATTTATATCATCCATGGATAAAATAGATTCCATGGTTTGATAGGAGATACACAAGTGTACTACCTTTATTTGAAGTCACTTATAGAAGATAAATGTTGCCACTGATGAAAACAATGTCTACAAACTTCAATGGTGGTCTCTTCTAGCACAATGAGGGTGATATTCTAATCCTTTAAAATCCACACATGGAAACCAAATTTAAAACCACATGGAATGAATTAAAATTCTCTTAAATAATATGCACACCATTTTATTTGCATAGACAACTGCAATTATGATGAAGAAACCTGTGTTGGGAATTTGTAAGTAGTTTGGAGACACTAGAAGTCTTAGTGTTTATTAATGAAGTAATAACCAAAAATATACAAAAACATGACCATGGAATGACATATCACATTGACTAATTTTAACCCTCAAGTGTAATCAAACCAACTCTCATCCTCCTATCCATACCAATAGAAAGGTGGTTAACCTCTTTGACCTTGTCTAAGAGTGCGATAAGAGAGAAGAATCAATTTTAATCAAATTTGGGTCTGTCAAAGCTTTCCAATCCTTAAAATAACTTATGGGGATCTGAAGAGACCCTCCTAAAGTCTTCTCATGAGCTAAGTGTGTTAATCAAGTCGTACAACTACTTAAAACTCCATGTTTTCAATTGATCTTCTTGGATGGATGTTGAACCTGCATCATATCAGTTATAGAATAGTTCCCTAATACTCAAATTCCACCTCATACATTATATATTATCTTGACACACTTTTCTTCTTGTGGAAACTATATAATTCACCTAGAGTGACCAAAAAGGTGACATAAAAGAATACTAAGATAATGACACACATGACAAAGATGAAACATATAAAGTTATGACCATGTGACCATTTTCCAACCTAGGATACCTTATGAAAATTTTAACTTATAGGTGGATTGATCTAATTTGAATTGAGATCAAATTAGTCAACATTTTGGCAATTTTCTAAGGGTAGAAAGCCTACTATGCCAAAGACCAGTAGCCTTCTCATATCCTTGGGTAATGAAGTCACATATATATTTTTCTTGACATCGATAAGCCTTTGAAATGACAATAAACACACCACACACAACAAAGAAATGAGTACAAAAAATAATAAATAAGACACACACTTGTGTTTTAATAAACACTTAGAGAAAATCCATCTAACAACTGAAAGGAAACAAACCTATCCTTGTATGTACAATAACTCAAGACACTTGAGGCAAATAACCCTATTCATTTCTTCAACTAGGGTCAAATACATTGCTCCTTATATCTCTACTGCTCTAAGAAAATAGTCTATCATATGAGACATATGTGTTAATCAACACTTACTTTTGGAGATGGTCAAGTGACTTACCAATTTTGGGACTTATAGTGTCTTCAAGTGCGCTACTTGGATCTCTCATGAATGCTTCACCCAAATATCTTGGAAGCTTGTTTTGATTTGGATCTTGCCTATACTTTGCCATGCTCACTTGACAACCTTTAATTTGATCATTAGAGATCACCATAGTATTCTTAACTTTAGGTACATTTGAAACAAGATATGTCTATTGTTTTAAGTCATCAAGGCCATCTTCTTGATTTATCATAGTTTTTTCTCTCCCAACTAATACCTCAAACTTTTCCTTGTGCTTATCAAACACATATTTGTATGCCAAGGTCACTTCTTTCTTGGTAGAGAGACCAAGCTATTTTTTGGGTTCATATGGATCATGATTGACCTCATCATCAGGTCTAAATTATTTTTCAATAATTAAAGGCCTTATTAACTCCTTTAAATTATTGCACAATGGAATTTAACTATTGCCACATATCATCTACCTCTTCTTTAGGTTATTTCTTATGATCATTATATTCTTTAACATGCAGAATTGCGTGTTCACCAATGTTGTCATGATTTATCATAATTGGGAGCTCAACATAATCACTCTTGTGTAGAATATAGTTTCCCCATGCACCTTATTATAGGATGTTATTATGATCTACCTCAAAAACTCCATCACAATTTTCATGAAGGATATAGGTATCAAGTCATGTTTCCTCAAGTCCACCTTGTTTAGCTCCCCACTCATCAAGATACAAATTTGATATGCCATCAATAAGAGTTAGAGGTTCTTGATCACTAGGGTAATCATCTTATTCAATGACATTTCAATTAATATTATAAGTATAAGGAACATAAGGTTCAACATGAAATCTAGAGAGAGGTTCTGACTTGATTGTCACTTTTTCACCATACCTAGTCTTAAACCCCATGTAAGACCAGTTTGAGGTTAGAATAACCTACAATTTTAATAGTAAAATCCCATGAAAAACAAAGTGAAAAATTAGGAGGCATATATACCACTAAAACATCCTAAAAAATTTTGAAGGTAGGAAAAGCATGAAGAATAATTTGCAAACATCTAATTATATTAATGGTATTTGTAGCTAACCCATCCAATTGCATCACTCCTTTGGGATGAGGCTCATACTTAAAGTTTAATTTTTTAGTTACTTACTTGGGCATGAAACAAGTAATAATTCCATTATCAATGAGATAATTATTCACCAAATCATCTCCAATAATAATGGATAGATAGAAAGGAGTAGGTTTGTCTACCTTTTCAACCTTGTTTGACTATCTTTCATTAGGATTCATGGTGTGTATCAAAGTTGCCTCTATCCCACTAGGTTATTTAGTTGCCAAGTTGAGTTTAGAAAACTCATCTTGAAGAATGTTTTATTGTCCAGGTATTTCCAATGTATCCCACACTGATACATACACATGAGACCTCTTAATTTGATTTACAATGTTAGTAAAAGGACCACTAACTTTTTCTTGTTCACTAGTAGGAATCATGCTACCTATACCTTGAGAATTTTGGTGTATGAAAGCATTTCTAAAATTATGATCTCTTTGAATTACTTATGTATTTTTAATAATATTATACATACCTACGCTTGTGTTCTTTTGAACATTCATCGATTGACCACTAGCAACCCCTTGAACTTCTTCAACTGCCTTTCTCTTGTTCTTTATGTTTATAGTTATAAAACTTAAATCTACGCTTGATTTCCATTGATAATTTATTGAAAATAAATCATCTTGCTTCCAATTTACCAATTTTTATCCCATTTGAGAAACCTTTCCATTAGTTACTCCTCTATTTTATACTTCATCTTGAGTCATAGCTGGCATAGTTCTAAAATTTTCCATGGAGGCTTGATTGAAAGACTCATTAACATAGGGATATGGATCATAAGTTTGATCTAATAGATTTTGAATATTATACTCTTGATCAAGCTTATTTTTATTAGGCACTAGTGTCCTTGAGGTAGAAAGGGTATTTGGGTTATATCCACCATATGGATTTGATTGAACTAGTTATCCTTGACCTTGGGAATGACCTTGGAAAGGTGGCATATTGCCTTGATAGTTAGGGTAGGAATAATTGGGTTGATATTGGATTTAGAAAGGCCTTATTTGATGTTGTTGGATAATCCTCTTTAAACCTAGAATATCTTGATCCATATCTCTCATCTTGTCTACCTAATTAGATTTTCTTGGTTGACTAGGATAAGTAGGCTTTTATTTAGGTGTAGGATTTTGAAAATCAAGTAAAAGAGGCATGAGATGTCTTGGGGAAACATTTATAGCCTGAATCAAATAAATATATGCACTAATGGACACTTCATAGGCATTAGGTATATTGTTACCTCCCATAGATTGTATCATCATTAAAATGTCACTATCAAATGATTTAAGATAGTAAATGAAATCATGGTGAGCTATGGGTCTTACCGATATTTGGATTGTCTCCCATGTCTTCTAAAATATTATGTTGAAGTATTGAATGACTTATTGAGGTGCTCTCCTAATGTTGGTTAGCTACTTTATTAGTGACAAATTGTCACTCTTGTCCTCAAATCTTCTTCTCAATGCATTTCCTAACTCATCCCATGTTGTGATTGATTAAGGTGCCAATGTTCCATACCAGTTAAGAGCTTTTCATTTGAATGAAAAAACCAACAACTTGATTACAATGTTCTCCTCTATGATGTGATGAGTATTGCATAAGTTATCAATATTTCTAATATGATCAATAGGCATGATGGCAGACTCATTGGTATATGATGGAACACTTTTGAGGGTAGATATTGGGATATCATCATAGTGAGAAAGTATTAGAAGACTATAACCAATGAAGGCAACAAAAGGATGATTCCTTGCTATAGTGGCCTTAGGAATTTACAAGGATGGGGAAATCAATAGATTTATTATGGGATTATGAGCAAGATATGACTTTTTTGGATAGGGATGGGTGATTTCAAATCTACTTACTTTGTATGAGTAATGATGAAGTTATTGAAACTCAAGAGGAATGTTTTTGGTGAGAGACCTTGTGTTTACCTTAGGCATGAAAGAGTGTAGTAGTCTACAAGTCTTAGAGTTTTATAGCCATTGAAGTTAACAAAAGGATGATTCCTTGCCATAGTGGCCTTAGGACTTTGTAATAATGGGGGAATCAAGAACTTTATTATGGTATTGTGAGAAAGATATGACTTCTTTGGATAAGTATGAGTGTTTTTAAACCTGCTTCCTTTGTATGAGTAATGATAAAATTCTTGAAAATCAAATAACTGCCTTTGGTGAGAGACCTTGTGTTTACCTTAATCATGAAAGAGTGCACTAGTTTGCAACCAATATTGAAATTTTGGATTCACTAGATGCTACAAGAATTAGACTATTACATCTCCTTATTGTTAAAGATAGCATCCACCTCAAAGAACCTTCTTGGAATTCATGTCCCACTGAGCATGACAAAACTATTATAGCCTAAAATTTCACCCTAGATAATTTAAAGTAACCTTCTCAATTTTAAGATAACATGGAACTATCTCTCCTCATAGACAAGCTACTAAAAGAGATAGATCTTTATGTTTGAAAGGTCTAGCTCCCTTGATTTATATTCTAGGCTCACACTACATTAGGATACTAACTATTAGGGGTGAAAAGGGAAGAAGAAGACATTAAATAAACCTATGCTAATGAGGTAATACACCAATGATAACTTCACACAACATAATTACATCTGCACTAAGAAAAGAGAGTACTAAAACTAACCTTAACCCTATGTCCTTATAATATAATATTAATCATAGAGGTAGATTTATACACACATCAAGAGGTGGGTGAAAACAAGGTTTGATACTAGATACTATTAGTTCCTCTCACACTTCAAAATACACTTAACAAACACATAGAATTTATGAAACCTATTATAAGAGATATCACTTACATAAAATATGCACGATCATAATGGAAGCAAGGAGAACATATTCATCACTTGTCAACCACATAAACCACTTAACACACTTAGGAAAGAGATTTTAGAGAATGAATAAAATTTAGAAAAATTTATTCAAAGTTAAATGAGGTTTCAAAATAAGTAGGGCTTTGCCATACCAATTTTGGATTCATTACAAATCCAAAAAGGCTTGAATATATAGAGCATATGAGAGGAGAGAGAAGAAGAGAAGCTCAAGGATCACAAGGCCAAGTGTCAAACTATGAGAACCAGTTAAAATTTCATAGAATGAAGTGGAGAATAGCCTATTAATGTCTTCTTCAAAAAAAATTCATCTAAAGCATGAAATATTCATTAAATTGGCATAGAGACTCTTCATGTTTTTGATTTGAAACTGCCTTAATGATGAATCATCCACTTAACTATCAAAAACTGCCATATGAGTGATTTCCACATATGTTATAAAATGAGAGGATGTAAATGAGATCATTGTAAGTCATCTAAACCTCTCCAAATTATGGACTCCCCCTTATCACTTGTCATTCACTGTATGCAATCATTCATCACTATCCCTCTAAGCCTAGTTAATACACTTGTCGCTTGAATGACCTAAAATTATTCAATAAGATGTGTTGTATAGGTGTTAATAAATATGTTTTAAGCAAATTTTTCCTTTGGTATATCAAATAGTCCTCAAAAGTTTCAATGACACTCTTCTCACTATCACACTTAGGCAATCATTGTGCCTTCTCATTGTCTGTTTAGACTGCCTATAATGAATAGTATATCAAAGAGGTTTTAATGAAAAACCATGGTGATAAATAAGTTTAATTATTTATAATTAGTCTATAAATACATCCCACAATGGTATTCATTCATAAATTTCCTTCTTGACCTATGAAACAACTCAAATCTTGTAAAAGATAGAAAATTGGGCATGTCTGTACAAGTGTTGGTATGACAAAAGTGGATGGTGAGGAGCCTGGGAGAGTTCCAAGTATGTCCAAAAAAATTTACAAGTCAAATAACCACTTTTGGATGCATCTTTAATGATTTTTCTTCCATCTAGTTCTTGATAAGGTTTTAAGAGGTTTTGATCATTAATAATGATTCATAAAATCCAGACACTAAAACTCCAAAACAATTTCAATAAGAATAATATAAATACTACCCTAAACTATTAATATCTCTTTTAGGTACCATGCACCCTATTCGTATATATGTGAGCAAAAAAATGTGGCCTTTGAGCTCCTTCTAGGCATTCTGGATAGGTTTAAGAACAAATTAGGCCAAAATGGTCAATCTTGAGATTCTCTCTTCAAACTAATGGTTCATGTCAGTCCTCCAATACCCTAAAAGGGTTATAAAATTATTTTAAAATTTAAAATTATCATATGAATTAGGTTATAATCCATGAGGATTTAGGCCTAGTTTTAGGCCTAATAGGTCTAGATTGTATTATTGTGCATATGACCACCATTGAAGGTTGGAAGTGACGGTAAGAGCTTTCCCATATTTATTCACTCTAAAAAAAAATACGCACATCATAATACAATGCTCCAATATTCTCCCATTTATTCATTCAACATTTATGTATCATAGTCTGCAGGTTGGTTTGTTATTAGAGTGTCCTCTATCTGAGACAAAACATAGAGTATCTCCCATATTCATATGACTAAAATGAGATTATAGAGGGATTAATAAACTCATGAGGATGATTTTTACCATATTTTAAATATATATCACACCTATATACCCCTCAAACCTTCATACTCCTAAAACAAGCTATTAGTTCTTATGACTTTGTACAGTGTTTTGTGCAGGGTTTTAGACTAACTATGTTTGAGGCACATCAATGTAGGTTAAGGATCCTACATCTTGAAAACACCTAGGAGTGTATAATTACAGATATTATATTGGTTTAAAAATTATCCATATATCTTACACCTCTATTCATCAACCATAACTACAATCCCCATAAGCATGAATTAGTCTGAAGACTACCTTCAACTATAGGTGTGCATTTTAAGGAAGTTGTGAGACTACCTTCATGCCTAAGGACCAAATTGAAGGGTGAGGTTGTAAATATCAGAGTTATCATTACATACTATAATTATAAAAAAATTCTCAACTTGCACC
This sequence comes from Torreya grandis, assembly GCA_037957365.1. Classification (NCBI taxonomy): domain Eukaryota; kingdom Viridiplantae; phylum Streptophyta; class Pinopsida; order Cupressales; family Taxaceae; genus Torreya; species Torreya grandis. Next base: position 2,999,625 of record JARHVA010000832.1, on the reverse strand, counting down.
TTTCATTTTTTTGGTTAGTTCATAAACTATGTTGACTATATCATCTATAATTGATAGCTTGGAAGAATTCAAAGGACTCATGTAGGTGTTTTTTACATGAATGAGTGTTATATCCCACAAATTTACTCTCTCATAAATTAATTAGGGATATATCAAACTATAATAAGTTCATTTATGCCTTAATACCATGTTACCATTCTATTATAGGACACTATTGTCTTAAGTTCATTTTAGCTCAGTGCACTATATTCCACTGAGTGTCTTAGTGTAAATGTGATTGTATTTGAAACTTACTAAACAATTAGTTTAATTTTACAAAAAAATCTCTTCTTATGGTTAATTTATAAATCTCCATCTATAATTCAATAATGGAGTCATTAGACTTATATAAACCACATAGACACTTACTAAAAAATGACTCATTGCATGAGCAAAAACTCATTCAAAGATGTTAAGGTAATCAGTCCCATTTCAAAATTTCTCACTTTGGTTGAGTTCAAGTTTTGATTTGATTACAGGGTCAATACTATGATCCTTGAATGACTTGATAACTTCCATTCAAGTCTTGTAAATGTGCACAACTTGTTTATTGTGTTTGAATAGGTCCTCCATTTTTGTACTTGCCTATAGATGACTGTGTATATTGGATATATGATTAGTCTTTTTTCATTGTATTATAAACTTATCTACATAAAATTCCAATTATTTCAATTAATATCATCCATGTATAAAATAAATTCCATTTTTTAAGAGGAGAGACACAATTATACTACCTTGATTTGAAGTCACGTATAGAAGACAAACATTGCCACTAATGAAATACTATCTGTAGACTTAAATGGTGGATCTTATAGCATAATGAGGGTGATATGATAATAATTTCACATAAAAAAATGAAAAAAAAATTAAATCCAAAGGGAATGAAGGAAGATGATCTGAAAGGCTATGCACACCATTTGATTTACACATAGAACTGCAATCAGATGAAGAAGCTAAGGTATTAGGGATTTACAAGAAATTTGTAAACACCAGAAGTCTTAGTGTTTTTTCATTAATTATAGGCCATAAATATGAAAACCATGACCATGGAATGATATCTTATTGATACTAATTTCAACCCCTAAGTGTACTCAGACGAACTCTTATCCTCCTATCCATAGTAATATAAAACTGGTTAACCTTTTTGACCTTGTCCAAGAGAGTGATGAGATAGAAGAATTGGTTTTTCTCAATCTTGGGTCTATCAAATCTTTCCAAGCCTAATAATAACTTGTGGGAATCTAAAGATACCTTCTTGAAGTCTTCCCATATGCTAAGTGTGTTACTTAGGTCATACAACTATTTAAAACTACCTCTTTTCAGTTGATCTTCTTGGACAAACATTGAACTTGCATCATGTCAGTTATAGAATATTTAATTGAAACTTAAATGACACTTTTTATGTTGGATATTATCTTAACACACGTATATTCTTGTGGAAACCATACAATTCATCTAGAGTGATCGAAAAGGTGACATAAAGGAATATTAAGACAATGACACATATGACAAAAATGAAAAATATAATGTGACCCTAAAATGACCATGTGACCATTTTAAAACCTAGGAGATCCTATGGAAGTTTGAACTTATAGGGGGTTGACCATATTTGACTTGAGGTCAAAATAGTCAATAAAAACCACAAACACATTTTGTGGAATAGTATCCTTTAATAAAAGGTATTTGACTTCAAGTTTACAATTATGTTGTTTATTAAATTACATTATAAATTGAGTTTATGACTTTTTGGTATAATATGTAGATATACCACATCCATTACCGCAAAATATATTGACAACTCCAAGTAAGGCTTCTAATGTCTCTAACCTAAAATTTAACTCAGTTTAAATTATGTTGAATCATTTGTATATTATTTTTGATGACATTTCCTATTATAGGGCCATGTTATGTAAGACATCAAATTCTACCACCACCACCACCCTACTTTGTATAGACTAGGGGGAATAATTTAATATTACCAATACATAGTAGTGGAATAATATATATAAAAACATTAGATTTCCCAATGTTTTATTTGGGTGGAATGTCTACTACAAAGGGTGCCATTATAATTTTGCATAATATTGATCTTCATGATTTTTTTATTGAGGGTATTGATGTGATGCCTCTAGATAGATTTATCATCCATATTATTATTCATGGATCTTAGGTTTAAGATCTAGAATAAATTGTTGGTCCTGATTCATATTATCCACCACCTGACCTAACCCCTGAAGCAGAGTAATATTTTATTGAGTTGATGTCTTTTCTATTGAAAACTATTATTAAAGATAATTCTTTCCTTTGTTAGATGACATCATACATACTGATATAAAATTATTGAAAGCATGGAAGGTTTGGGGAAGGCCTTGATAAAGGAAAGTATTGACCATTTTCATAACCACTGGCAAAGATATTATTTATAATATTTGGTTTAAAATGACCCTCCAAAGTTGACGTTTTAATGAGTCAGGGTAAATTGGGATCAATTATAGTTAGAAATCCCTATAATGATAATGTTTTAGCTATTATAATAAATAGATTGAAAAATTTGAATGTAGAGGCATAGGCAAACTACAAAAAATGGGCAAGAGATCAAAACCTTCATCACCTTGCCAATGCAGAGAGATAAATATTTGGTAAGAAATAATTTATTTTTCAAAATTTATTTACACTATTTTGAATTTTGTCTAACATATTTTATTTTCTAAATTGCATTTAAAATATTAAAACCTAAAGAATGGAGCACAGAAATTGAATATTCATATGGTGAATGTGCACAAAATCTTAAATGTGTCAATTGCATTGAAGGAAAAACTTGTTGTAGTAAACAAGCATAACAATACACTAAGGAAGATAATCAAAGAACACAACGTAGATCCAAAATTTATATTCAAGGAGAAAACAAATGTGGATCCTATTATACTATTGGTAGGAGATGAAGTGCATGAAGAAAGGACATAACTTAGGAGCATAAATGTTGTAGACGAGGATCTTGTTAGAGGATGTGTTTTACAAACTAATTCAAGGAACGGGGAAGTTGAGGCAATATATTCCACTTCACAAATACAAACTAAAATTCATCAAATTGAATGACGTCACCTTAGTTCATGTTGAAAATATTCTATTGTTAATTGTATATTTGTCTATAATGGAAATGGGAATTCCAAACTAGCTACACTATGGAAAGATGATTGTAATGCATTTTATATTTGTCATGTTGACACTAGATAGTTTATATTGGAGATGTAACTTGAGATGTAACTTGCAATTATAAATATAATTCCCTTTTTTGGTTTTATTATGTGATTTTTATCTATGAGAGTTTTTCTATTTTATTATAAATTTATTATTTAAGATCTGTAATGATTAGAATATAATTTTTTGTTGTATAATATTCACAACCACAAGAAACAATCCATTCATATCAAAAACAAAAGTGTAAAATAAATATTTTCTATACATACAACCTAAATATATTTTTTAACAAAGTTCGAACCATTGTAATATAACTTTAAACTATTTCAAAATAATACAATATCATATTTTATGTAGTCTTACAATTTACATAATACTAAGTTTTAGTGATTTTTTATATTAATTAAGTAATTATGTTGTTTTTACTTTTATGAGATATGAAGGGAAATATAAAAATCAATAATAGAATTAAAACATACCAAACTAAAACTTAGGTATCTAAAATAGTTTTTTAGTAGCCCATTCTTCATAAGGATCATTTGTATCTATTATATCTGATGCATATATAGTCTCAATATTTGGATCAACTTTATCATTTGTTGTATTAGTGACAGCTCTTCTTTCAATGAGTGAAGTCCAAATTTCAAGTGCTCTATCATAGGTAAAGTCATTCACCGGATAATGTGAAACATACAATCTCAAACATGTCTCGATATTCCTATCCAATTTATTATGAAGTTTTGATTTGACAAAATATAAGGCATTAAAGACGCTTTCATCTTCCTCAGAGCCTAAAATGATTCTTTGATAGATTCCATACAATAGAAAATATTCACTAATTTTTTCATATAGGATGGTATTGGGATACATTTTTCTTTGTATCCTTCTAATAACACCATTTTATGTTGGCTCATTTAAATATTTATATTGATCAATCATTATGAGTCTACAATGGGTTTACTGGGATGCTAGTAAATCCTTTCAAAAAAATACCTTGAATTTAAACTCCATTGACATCTACAAGCTTAAAAAAATGTTTTATGAGAGTGCTAATGTATCTGAGAAATAAATAACTTATTCATTCTTCACCATCTTTAGTTCTCCAAAATATGGGATTCATCACTCCCATGCATTCAATCAACTCATCCCTTTTAAAGCATTCTCCAATTTCCATAAATAATATTTCCTTTATCTTTCTCAATTTTATCTATGTTTTAAATATAATAGTATCATAAATAATACATGTTACATGCATTTCTTCAATTTTTGATTCTATTATATCAATTCATTTTTGGAATGTGTGTAGTGGTATCTCCTTTCCATTAATGAAGATACAAAGATATACTTAATATTAAATTTCAAATAGTTTTTTGGATCCTTAATATCTATTAAAGTTTTCCAATTAACAAAAGTAGTTTGCTTAAAATTATTTCCCCCGATTATAAGACATCAAGAGATTGACAAACCCATTTTCTCAAATGTATGAAGTCTAAAATATATATGGATCTCTCCTGAACATGTTTCATCAAACAATTGATTTCCTTTAACATTGGGAGGACACCACATATTGCTAAAATCATTTCCAAATCTATTAAATGGTACAACAAATCTTTCACCTTGTCAACTTACATATGGTATTTAAACATAAAATTTGCCAATGATGGATATTATTTAAAATTTTTGCATGTAGGCTCATACATTTAAATCCATCTTGTATAATTTTCTTTTATATTTATTTTACCATCAGTAAACCCAATTGAATTTTTTTGAAACTCTAAATAAAATTCAAATTGCTTGACATATAAGTGTGCAAATCACAGATAAGTTCTTCCACTTTTACGACATTTTCAAATATGCTTACAATTTTGTATTCAAGATTCACTATATGGTACATGTAATGAATTAAAATCATATATGGATCAATTTTATCTATAGTCGAACACATAGATCATTTTTCCCTCTACATTAATGATTCACCATCATCTCCAACACAAACCGACTTGATATATATAACATAATTATCCATCCTAATAATATCCCTCAAATTAGAAATAACCAACTTGTAAACATTTTCAACATTACATTTTTCAAACATTTTATGTATAGCTAACCGATAAGGTTTCCTTGAATGGTTCTCAAAAGTGTAAACATGAATATAAAGCCATTTTGTGTTGTCAACTGTTATGACCTCATCAATGGAAGGTGAGATAAAGCTTGCATTTTTACCTTTTTATTTCAAATCTTCCTTCTCAATCATCATAAGATATTTTAACATGCCCCAAGCACTACCATCAGACTAATGTGATTACATAATGTTATGATGTCCATTATGTTGAAAAAAATATTATAATAGGAAAAAATAGATATAGGTCTACCTTTTTAAGAATGTGATATGTAGTTGAGAATTGTATATTTTTGGCATATTGATTAGATTGAATAGATTTTCCTATTTGAGCTTTAATTATTCCTCCTTTATGAACTACATGTCATAGATGCCTCAGATTATTTCCATAATTTGATGAATATATAATAAGCATGCATTCTCTAGAGTCTTTCCATAATTTTTTCTTATTTTTACATCTTCTTGTTCTACCAACACATATACTTTTCCAAAATGTTTCTTAATTGTGTCTAATTTAAGTTAAATTTTGTGGTCATTTACTAATTTCCAATTACATATTTTACATTTAAATTTAGTTGGATTATCATTACTATTTTTTGGCTCTATTGGTTCAATGAAATGAAATTTAACTTCCCATTTGAACTGAAAATACCTTCTAATTATCCATCTTCTTGTCTTTATTTGCATAGATTCATGAGTACTTTTCTTAGATAAAGTTTGTGTCTATTGATTAAAAGTGAATTTTGCTGCATGGATCTCATCATTGGGAATGTATTCAATTTTATATTTTTATTTTCAACTAAAGTTGTTTTATGAGATCTAGTAATTTCTTCTAATGTTTGCATCATATCATCTAGTTTATCTTTCACTAGAGCCATGCCATAATCAAGTATGTCTTCAAGTGGTAGTATGTCATTATCAATAATATATTCAAATGGTGACATGATAATGTGATTAATTACTTCGTTTGAAAAAATATTTTTAGTGGGGGGATCTACATGCATAAAGGTTTAGCTATTATCCTTGAAATGTAAAATGAAAGTTACTAACATAAATAAAAAAGATTATGTGAATCATTTAGTACCTATATTTTGAGTGGATGTGAGTTAAATTTTCCTAGGTGTTCTTGTTGGATTCCCAAACTAAATAATATTATCTTTTCATTGATAATTGGCTTGATCTCTTACCATTATCACTATAATCTGTTGTAGAAAATATTTTTTTACAAGACAAACAACCACTTGCCTATGATCTAGACTATGTAGTCTAGTGTCTAGACTGTGTAACTGGGTGTATAGAATGTGTAATCTAGCATCTAGGCTATGTATATAGGTGTCTAGTCTATGCATTTAGGTGACTATGTAGTCTATCATCTAAACTATGTAGTCTGGAGTCTAGACTATATAGATGAACATATAGAATGTGTAGTTTGGTGCCTAGAACATGTAGTCTAGTGTCTAGACTATGTAGTTGGGTGTTTGGAGCATGTATTATGACATCTAATTAGGTATTATGACATCTATACTATGTATCTATGCATCTAGAGCATGTAGTCTATCATCTATACTATGTATCCAGGCATCTAGATTATGTAGTATAGTGATAAAACTATTTAGCTAGGCATCTAGGGTATTTTCATAAACTATGGTCAAGTGTTCATAGGAAATAGTTGAGCATCTAGAGCATGTGGTTTGGTGTCTAGACTATGTGTTCAAGTGTCTAGAGCATGTACTCTAGCATCTAGATTATGTAGGTGAGCATATAGGGTAGGTCTACTAACTGCAATCAAGCATCCATAGAAAAAAATGGGTGTTTACAAAAAATGATCTCTATTCTGACCTATACTGAATGCATATAGGAGTCCATATGTTATAGACAAACCTCCAAGAGTTATAGTCAAACCTCAATCTTTTACACAATATTTTTGGCTAGTTGTTTTATAGATTAAATAGGTGGTAGTAATATATTATATATAATATATTGGAAAAACTAGACATAATGTTCTTCAAGGCCATAATTATTTATAGTCATAATTGTGGAATTATCTATAAATGGTAGGTTATCCAATCTAGAAATCTAATTTACAAGCCAAAAATTTAGGTGATCCAGTGCTCTTTACTGGTCATAAAAAATTTCCAAATCCAAATTTCAAAAAATGTAATATTTATGAATTAATGAAGATTCACCACTAAAAAACCCTTGGATGTTTGTGACAAAGTAAAAATATGAGACAGTGGGTGTGTAGAAGCAACAATAAACTAGGAATACTCAAAATACTTGAAACACTTAGGGTAGGTATAACCATAAATAAAAAAAAATCCCTTGGAATAATTGAGACAACAACAATACTATTATTACTTGTTATATTAATATCACTAAGTGGAAATGAAACATTAGTAGTACTTAATGAAAATTGAGACTAATACATAATATAATCACTATAAACAACTGATACAATATAACCTAATGGGGTACTTTGATAATTAGTAGGAATTGAAACCATAGTAGTAATAGTGGTACTAGAAACATTAGGAATTGATAATAATTAAGAAGTGAATCAAACAATAAGGGTTTTGACTAGGTAAATTTCTACCGAAGGAAATGAGACCAATTGAGAAGCCATAGTTGGTGATGAAACAAGGGGTAACCCACTAAATATTTTTCTTATAAATGCTAGATTTTTTCATGGTGCCTCTACAAGGTCTTCCTCATATTGACTATTTGAGTCCACATTCATCACCTTTTCATGAGATTGAGATTAAAACACTAAATAATAAAGTAACAATGTGTATAATCATGTTACATTCATCTTGTCTTTCAATTCATTATCATTCTTAGGATTGGGATGATATAAATAATTTATAGCTTCTTGATGTGGATAGTATAAATTGATCTTTCCTTCATGGAGATTTAACTACTTGAAAACCCTCTCTTTAGGATCCAAATTCCTCATTGAAACCTTATAAAAATTCAACCCTTGCATACATTTTTAAAACTATATAAATATAGGATATTGATGCTATACTTTGTCTCCCAATTTTAGTGAAATTGAGGGTACTAGAGCCATCTTTTTATTCATTAAAATCCCTGCCACTCCATTCATATATTGAGAGGCTTTTTCTAGTAAAAAAAATTTGTATAGCACATATTATGGTAGTTTATTAGGCTCTTATATGACTACATCTACCATTAGTAAAGTGTGTCATGTATAGTACGAATAAGATCCAACTTTATTAATAACTTCCCTTAAATATTTTGAAAGGTGAGACATGGGATGATCATTGATGGTTTATTATATTAAAAAGTAAAAATAGTTTCATATAATTGTGATTTGTTCCTAATGCTTATAAACATAAATTATATTGTATAGAGAACATGAATTTAGGTTTTTAAGAGATGAGGCCAATTTATACATTTAATATAATAAAATTGCATTATTACACACCATACATCCATAAGATAAAACATCATATAGAAACTACCTCATTTATCTATTGCAATGTTTTGACTTGAGTAATACGCAATAATTTTTTCCATATTTGGGACTTCATCATCATTTATGATCATGACGAGTCAGGTAATTGACAAGCCATTGACATAGTCAATCCTAAAGGCATCATATAAAATTTTGAGGAGAAACATACAAATTTTAACCCATAGTGTGATTTTTTTGATCTTTTATTGATCAATAACATATTTGTCTATTCATCTATATAAATCCTCAACCCATTATTTTATCACCTCATTAATCTCATGTCACTTCAATCATTTATTGACACTTATGTGTTCTTTTTTTTTTGGCTCAAGAAGATTATATAAATATTTAAAAACCACAAGAAAAATATGATATTATATTCCATTTTGGGGAGTACCACATCTCATCTCTAAGTAGAGAATTCATCAAAGCATTACCAAAAAGATAAATACAATGTTATACCTCTAGTTTTGCTACCACTCTATGAAGTAACATATTATTTATTATTATTAATTCTACTTTTTAATCCTTCTAGTCTCAAGTAGGTTTGATTGTGTAAAAGAGGAGATGCACATCTTAAATCCTCCTAAGCTTGAGAAGGTTTAATTTTGGAAAAGAGGAGATGCACATAGACAACCCAGTGGAAAACCTTATTTTGAATCATTTATGATATTATACTTGGAGAGAAGATGGTGTCATTAAATACTTAGCTTGGAGAAGACGAGGAATCTTGAGACTTTGATTTTAGTTCCATATATATAAATAACAATTAGATAGTTTTGTGAAAACTTTGTGATCTCTATAAAAAAACTATGCTCAATTTTACTCTTAAATTTAAACAAATGTATCCTCTCCTTTTAAATATTCTATTATAAGCATTAATAATCAGTAAAAAGAGTCATTACTACTTCACATATAATTAAATTAAACATCATATTGTTAGTTCAACTCCAAGTTAAAATTAAAAGGTTGATGTTTTACTTCTCATTTATTCTCAATATTTAATTTTTCATCGTTCTAGGACGGACCGTATCATACTTTCTATTAGTGACACTATGATTTTTGTGCCTTTATAGCCTTATCTATTTGGAATATTTTAGAATTACGTACTATCATAGTGGTCTATGTTTATTACCATGGATTTTAGTGACTTTCCTCTCTCTGGATATGATGATTTATTAAATTTCATTCATATTTCATTATGTTTGGTCTTTGTGTATACCTTTACCTTGACTTTACCTTCAATCAATCAAAGTGACCCACATGTCACAATATCACACTATCACTTTGTGTTTTCTTATAATCAATTGGACTAGGCCACGTGTTGTATTATCATATCTCCACATTCATGCAATCACTTTTCCATTAAATGATATAAAAGGGTTTCATGGATGTGATGAATTATAAAATTGCATTCATATCGCATCATGTCTAGTCTATGATTTTTCATAATGAACCACATGATGTTAGGTTGAAATCTAATGCAACACTACAATCATGCAATCACTTTTCACTTTAAAATATCATATAGTGACCAACATTTTGGAGATGCAATGAAACATCAAATGAAATTAATCTCATATCATGTCTTATCTCTACACAATAAACAATTACTATCGTGAAATATATGTTTTAGTTAAAATAGGTCTACACAAAAATACTTGTGAATAATCAATTATAAATTGAATTGTGAAAATACTCATCAACAAATTCATTGGAATCATGCACCGTCACAATCATGCAATATAAAATCAAAGTGATTTTACAATCTCAGTATGCAAATGCGATGCATATAAATTTCACTCTATAATTTGACTAGGGCTGCTTAATGAGAGGGCAAAATGTTATGGGTATAAATAAGTCACTAATGTTTTTGAACCTTGATAAATTTTTAAGTCGTGTGACCATAAGTATGTTATTTTTCATATACAAACATGTATTTAAGAGGATTTTTATAAGGTTACATGTAAATTATATTTTGAGACATTTAAAATTATCCAAAACATAAGAACCTTGGATTATAAAATAAACCAAGTTTTAATATATTGTGAGAAATTTTATAAAACTGACTTTTATATTTTTAAAATATTTCAACTATTAGAATTTTTTGGAGTCTTGATAAAATGAGATATGATGGGATTATGCAAAGAAATTTTAATATCATAATCAAGAAAATGGGGGGCCTATTCCATAAGGGAATAATATTATGTTGGTCACAGTAGGATATTCATCCTTTGCTATATGGATATATTTTTCACTTGACATTTAAACAAAAAAAAAAATTAATTTAAAAATTCACTGCTATTTGCCTCATAACTTCTTACACTCACTTATAAAAAGAAGGTCAATAAATATAATGGATTGGAATAGAATATTTTTTTCACAAGAAAAGAGTTAATAGTATACGAAAAAATTAAATAAACATAATGAGCAAGTGATTGTTGAAACATAGGAGTAAAATTCACACTTGGAGGATTTTAAGACATGTAAGGAGTCATAGAGGTATGTTGGACAATTGAAAGAACTTGACAAGCAATAGAAACATGTTGAAAATTATAGACAATCTGAGGAGTATAAATAAAAACATTTTGAGGAGGTGGATCATTAGGGATCATATAAGAAATATTAAAATTTAAAAAAATGAGTAGGTTTATAAGGAATTTTCAAAATTTCTTTATGAAAAGGAAAATTTTGATAAACAAATTATTTCAATGCATTCATAACTCTAGATATCATAGTAGGATTATATTTATAATTGTATGCATCTAAATTTTTTCATCTATTTAATATTAATAATCATGTCGTTAATTTTACCTAGCAACTTACTAATCAACCCCTTTCATCATTATTCTATCTAATTCATCTAATTAGCTAATTAACCCCTTTTCTAGTTAATTATATACTCCCCTTCATATATTTTATTACCAATGCTAACTTGTACACATCTCACAAAATATTAATCCTTTTATAATCCCACTTATTAACATCTCATTTACTTAAATAACCCTTCTTACACCTACTTGTCATTTTAAAATTCCATTTAATACCCATTTGTCCACTTTCTAATTTAAAACTACTAAATTCCTAAAATCCTATCTCCTAGGCTCTCTACATGGCTAGTACCTATTCCCCATGTAATTATCCTATAAACCACACTAAACCCCATTAGGCTCCTCTAATGGAGTCTAGAATGCTCCAATCCACCTCCAACTCTCTAGAGAATTCCATGGAATTTTAAATTTCATAAAATCTTCCTCCCTTTTCTCTATTTAAACCCACCATCTCCTTCCATTTGGGACAATGAGTTGAATGTGCATGAAATTTATTAACCCAAAATCTATTAATCCATCCAATAATCTGCTCAAGTCCATAATCCTCCAATAATCTATTTTCCATCAATCAATTTATCAACCAATATCATATTGTCATAATATTTGAATCTAATAATATTTAGTCTTGCTTTTGTTTTAATCTTTTTTGGAGCATAAAATTTGGGAAGATGTAAGCATAATGCAGGTATAATTTTTTCATTTGAATTGCATTTTTATTTAATTAACTCCAAATTAGATGTATGCTCAAATTTTATGTAGGAAAGTGATAAGTTTGTATAAATCAATCCATTTTCACAAAAAAATTGCATTGTAATAATATTTCCTAACATTATCAATGTTACATCCCTATTTTTTTCTTCTAATTTTTTCTCATAATAAAAACATTTTTCATTATTATTCCAATTATTATTATTATTATTATTATTATTATTATTATTATTATTATTATTATTATTATTATTATTATTTATTATTATTATTATTATTATTATTATTATTATTATTATTATTATTATTATAACATGCATCTAAATCAATATTATTCCACATAGTTTGTTTTAATATTTTATCTTTTTCTATGAAGGGATCAATTTGTTGAGGAGAAATGTTTTTTATGCTCGTCTATCTCCAAATCCATATTTATCTATTGTGGTCGCGGTGTGTGTGTGTGTGTGTGTGTGTGTGTGTGTGTGTGTGTGTGTGTGTGTGTGTGTGTGTGTGTGTGTGTGTGTGAGAGAGAGAGAGAGAGAGAGAGAGAGAGAGAGAGAGAGAGAGATTTCACAATTTCATGTAATAGTCATCATACAAATTATCATAAAAATCATAATATTCTACATCATTGTGAATAGACGTGACACATAGAATAATTTGGAATATCTTGAAAAATAACATCTAAAGGTTGGGCCATTACAAACATGTAAATTTTTTGAAACATATTCATAAAATTTAACCTAATGCTTAGGTTAAAACTCAAGGAATATATAGATATGGGATCCATGAGCATGAAAAATGAAATAAATATTATAAAAAAATAGATAAATTTATATTTGACACTATGTGGAAAAATAACTAGCTATAGGGAAGGAGACACATCAATTAGCCCTAAAAAAAATAATATCTATCATAATACGGAGACATATCTCTAACCCTAAAGATGTGTAAGAGAGCACACGTTGACAAAGATGTATATTTCACCTAAGTCACTATTACAGCATACATACCTAAAGAAATAAACATATGTAAGTTTTATATATGTATCTTGAATATTATGAGATTACACAAAAGTTGTCAAAATTTGAAAGTGAAAAACAATGCTTAATAATGACCAGAAGGTGAACCAAAAAACTTGTGACATTTAGAAAATGACATACAAACTATCACGTTCAAAACATAGAAATGTCCAGACCATCAAATTATTTTCCTAGAAAAATTCAAATAATTGAAATTTTTTTGACATATTTATTTGATCTAAGGCTCCAAAAACCTTGCTCAATTTTCTACACCTTAGTTTAAATTGTTGAGAAAATAGATTTCTTCTTTTTTTCCTAATATTACACTTAGCTTGATTCTAATCAGACCCCTCGACATTTGTACAATATTGAAAACAACACTCCAATAATAATAATAATAATAATAATAATAATAATAATAATAATAATAATAATAATAATAATAATAATAATAATAATAATAATAATACCAAGTAAACTATTTCAAGATAATGTAGCATTAATATGAACTTTAATGTTAGAAAATGATTTATCAATTTCTGTAAATGCTCCATAGATACATGTGAAGAATAAAATGAATTCTATCGCTTTCCATTGATTCTTCTTAAATAATTAAATAAACTATGGTGCTTGTGTATTTATTGATGACTTGAGTTTGATTTAACACTCTATTAGCACATAAAGTGACATCAAATGATCAAAAAAGTGAAACATACAGGATAAGGATCATACAAGGTAAGGGGTAGAAGAACTAAAAGGAATCTTAATAGGACGATACAATTACACTCTACACAAGGTGGGTAGAACGAGATGAAACTTAATAGAAGCAAAATAAGAATTAGATAATGTTGGAAGAAGGTGTAGGGACCATTGAAAGTCAATAAATGCATTACTAATATCCAATTTAAACTAAATATTGATAAATATACAAACATCCTATATAATTTAATGACTAATAAATACTTAAAAACTATTTTTAATTTTTTACAAAAAAATAACTTTACCACATAAAGGTTATGAAAAAAATACATATAATAAAACCAAAAAAAAAAAATCACTTTTTGTTGGACAAGAGGAGCATTGGAGACATTTTCTTACTTGTGAGAAACACCTTACGAGACCAAATTATCTTTATTGTAAATAACTATAATTTAACAACTAATAAAAACATAGAAACTATTTTTAAGTATCTACACAAAATAACTTTACCACGTAAAGTTTAATAAAAAAAAATCTGTACAATGAAACCAACAAAAAAAAATCTCACTTTCCTTTGGATGAGATGAACATTGGAGACATTTTTTTTCTTGTGAGAAACAACTTACAAGACCAAACTATCTTTATTATAAATAACTATAATTTAACAACTAATAAATACCTTAAATTTATTTTTAAGTGTTGATACAAAATAACTTTACCACATAAAATTCAAGAAAAAAATCGTAACTCCTTTCTTAAAGTACATATGTTCCCATTTTCCTTGTATTTTATTTTATTAAAAATTTGATTTTACATAGATTAGGCGGATAGGATACTTATTCAACTTAATGTCAAGGACTAAGGAGTATCCATTGTATTCATTCGACCAAATTTCCCTGGAACATGATTCCAATATCATTATTTTTTAATATCTTCTGGAATTTATACCTTTATAAATAACTAGACAACTACTTTTACACCATCATTTTCACTCTTAAACTACAATCCACTTAATCATTCTCTTTATTTAACATTAACAAATTTTTAGTTAAATATTAATTTTTATAACAATCTTTGAAATTGTTTTTCAATAATTAATTATATATTTAATGACACTCTCGCAATTTTTTTATTTACTTTTTCTAAAAATTATTAACTTCTTTCTTAAATCACGTATACTCCCCATCCTCTTCATATTTAACATTGACACTATTTTTAAATGTTTTTAATAGTTTATTATATATTTAATAATTTTTTATATATTTATTAATATTTTATTAATTTTTTTAATAATTTATTATTAGTTCCTTTCCAAGTCCTTATTTAATATTGATAATCTTTTTTTATTGTTCTTTTAATAATTTATTATATAGTTAGTGATATTCTCAATAAATATTTATTAGTACTCTAACATTTTTTTAAATATTATTTTTAATGATTTATTATATATTTAGTGATACTCTTTAATAATACAAATCAAGGGATCCTCTATGAGAATAGACGAGAACTTGATGATTAGTGAATTTGTTAGAGTTCACACCTTTGTTAACCTTTTTAAGCTTTTCTTCCACTTGGTGTTCTTGTTCTCTTTTAAGAGAAAATGGACTCAGTTTCTCAACTATGAAGGTCTCTTGTCCCATTGTTTTCGGTGCAATTTCTTAGTGCACAAGGCAACAATGTGTTCGCCTATGTCCTAATCTTCCTCTTCTTCCTCTTAGTTGGTCTAAAGGAAGGATGATTCCCCTTGCCAGCACTTTAGATAGTGTAATCAAGGGATCTTTTCCCAGTATGTAGATTTCTCCCCCAGTCTTCCATTCTTGTGAACCCCCCTTCCCCTTCCTAGAAGACTCCCCCTCGAAGGAAGCTTCTACTTTGGCAACTTTTGCTATTCTTCCTTAGCATGCAGAGACATTTGTGTCCCCTCCCAAGGTTGTGATTAAGAGATACAAAGCCCTTGTTGACACCTCTGCTAAAAGAAAAGGTTGTAGGTTTGAGGTAGAAAGGTTGAGAATGAAAGCGGAAGAATGAGTGAAACGATGTTCCCAATAGACGATGAATGACCTTCTCTCTAGGTATGAGAGAAGATTGGCTTTACACTGAGGTTGATGGTAATGTAGGTATTGGATTTATCTCCTTTAATCTAGTTTCTTCTCTTATCTGTCTGTTAAGTTGTTGACGCTTGATGAAAATTTGACAAAAGTTATGCAGACTATTGATTTACTTACTTTCCCTTTAAAAAAGTATCTTTCTATTATTAGTGATGTTCCGTTAAATTTAAAATTTTATTCATATTTTTATTTTTTTTATAATATTTTTAATTTCAAGATTTAAACACTTCATTATACTTCAATATCAATTCATAATTCTAATAAAAAAACATTTACCCATACTCAAATTAAAAATATAAATCAAAAAATAAAATTCAAACATAAATAAAATTGAAAAGAAGTCTCTCCATGAAAAACGTTCCCCTATCATTAAATCACACATCTTCTACTAACGTTGTTAGTGGGTCATGGTAGATTTACAATTCTCATGGAATGCTCTTTAAGCGAAGTCCCAATATATTTGAACGGTCCAAACCAACTACTTAAATTGAGGTTGAAATTAGGAGTTTAGAAAAAAGTTGAACATTGATTATTTAAAGTAGATTGTAAATATTAAAATTAAAACGGACGGTACACATATATTTCTCATGTTAAGATTTAATATTCAAATTATGTCGTTCATCCATTAAAATATAGATCTCACTAAGTACTAAAAGAATTGAGATCAAAGAAGATCTATTTATTAATAAACCGAAATCAAAGGAAATAAAAATTCATCCAAAAAAATCCGAACATTTTCCAAAAATTAAAATAAAAATAAATAAAAACAACGGTCTGAATTACCCAAATAAATGCATCCCACATTTCCGACGAAAAGAAACCTGCCGGAAACCCTAAAACGCCAAACAAACAAATAACAAGTAATACGCTGATGCATAGCATGTATGGGGAATAACTTCTTCACGCGCTTGCCAGCAATCCTTTTACACCTGCACGGTTCACCTTCTTCTTCTGTAGTCGTTTTTCCGCATTTCATTCCCGGGGCTTCCCTTTCTATATAAATCCCATTCTCAACCCTAAATAAATTCTCCATTTTCCTGTTCCTCCGTTTTTTAAAAAATCATAGTCATGGTATTTTCTATAAAGACACTGTTCATTCCTTGCGGAGGGACGGCTCTGTTGATTCTCCTTTACATATGGTTGGCCTGGTACGTCCTGCGCGCTTCAGAGAGCGCTAATGCCAGTAACAACAATACAAATAATGAGAGCAGCAAGGGTGGGCATGGGCTATCTAAGGACGATATTCAGAAGCTCCCGACATTCATTTGCAACTGCCACCATCTCCAAAAAGACAAAGACAATGATGGAGATAACATCGCCATTCCGAAGGAGGAGGAGGAGAAAAACGATGAATTGTGTATCGACGAGGATTTGGAATGCTGTGTATGTTTGGAGGAGTTCAAGGATGGAGAGAGGTGTCTTGTGATGCCCACATGCAGGCATTGTTTTCATGCTGTCTGTGCAGATGCATGGCTGTCAAAACGCCCAATCTGCCCCCTCTGCAGAGCCGCTGTTCTTCCCAAAGACGAGGAACAATGCCCCATTCTTGATACTACGTCAGTCATTGATATTCCTTCTCAGGATTAACTTTGCATACTTATGGCGTTTCGCTTACAGTAGGTTGTGAGTTCGACTTCAAATCATATTTTTTGGTTTCTGAAGCATAGATCTCCCTTTCCGGCATTTAACTGTAGTTATTTGAGCAGTGTTTTCTCTTATTGGATCTGTATGAGATAATGGGAGCTACTTCTCTCTGTGTTTCTATAGTATTTTCCACCTATGTAATTCTCTGTGTTTGGAGAGTATTTTCCATCTATGTAATTAGGTTAAAATATCGGTCCCATCAATTGTTTGGAGAGTATTTTCCATCTATGTAATTAGGTTAAACTATCAGTCCCATCAATTGCATGTGTAAACTCTGACAAGAAAAAAAAAGCGTTGCTGTGGAACTGTTCAGACCATAAGATTTGGTGACTGAAATTCTAGGAAATAGTAATCTGTTGAACACTGAATGGCAAAATTTCATTAATTCAGGTAGGAAGTTTTCCCATGTAGCCACGTGTAACAATTTAAATTTAGAAATATGCACTTAAAGTTATGACCTCAATAAGTTGATCAAAATAAGATGCTATAATCATTGAAGATGCTATGAGGACCGTACAATCTTTGATTTCGTAAAATGATTCCTCAGCGCTGCTCACTTGTTCTTGCCTCGTGTTTCCCTCTAATAAGTTAGATTTACTTAATCTACAGTATTCAAGGAAAACAAAGACCAGGGGCTGGTTTTGGAGTGAACTAAGTAGCCTTCAAATACTCAGACCCATTATCATCGAACAAAATGTTTATAAACAGAAATTGTACAATAAAAATAAATGTGCGTAAAAGTACTTTTCAAGATTATTTATAAAAGTAAGGGTGTGGAGTGCCAAACTCTTCAGGGAGGACAAGGCAGATTTGATGGTAGTATACGGAGGTTTGTATACAATAAATGATGATATCGGTTGAGTGAAAAGTATTCTTCAAGATTATTCATAAGTAAGGGTGTAGAGTGCCAAACTCTTCAAAAAGTACAAGGCAGATTTGACCGTAGTATAAAGAGGTATGTTTACAATAAATGATGATATAAGTTGAGTGAAAAGTACTCTTCAAAATTATTTATAAGGATGTAGAGCGTCAAGCTCCCAGGGAGTACATAACAAATATGATAGTAATATACAGAGGTTTGTATGGAGTACATAACAAATATGATAGTAATATACAGAGGTTTGTATATAACAAATGATGATGTAAGTTAAGGGCAGAACAAATTAAATATGAAACAAATAAACATTCACAAATATAAATTAGATGATATTTTACTGACAAAAGATACAAATCAGGGCTCCGATATTTAAAAATAGGATGCAAATCAGCGTTCCGATATTCAAAAACATACATGAATCCATATTTTCAATTAAAAATTTTAATCTGTATTAATATTTGAGGTTTTGACCAAAAATTTATAAAACTGAATAAAAGCAAAGCAAAGTGTCTCTGAACTATAAATGTATCTATAATTTTCTTCAATTTAGACATTATATTTAATATTTTATCTATAATTTCTCTCAATCCAAAATTTACATTTGATATTTGGCTCTATGAACAATTCTTTTAAAGAAATAAAATAAATAATAAAACATCCATAAATTCTAAATTTATCTGCAATTTCAAATTTAACACACAACCTACCATGAGCAGAATCTTTAAAGCAACAAATAAAATTAAAAGCAGTTCAATAGCTAGTAAATTTACAATCCTAAGATTCTAAGATCCTTTTTTTTAAAAAACCTCAAAATTCAAAGAAAAATTTTACACTCAAATGAGAAAATTATACTGCATAAAATCTTTATCAAATATATTTAGCTTTATTGCAACCCAAACAATCCAAAACAAAAAGCAAACATCTGATTCAAACACATTACAACATTCTAATCTATAGAATAACTCAGGATTACCACTTCATTAATGAATAATACAATCCATAAATACTATTGCAACCCAAACAATCCAAAATAAAAAGCAAACATCTGACATTACAACATTCTAATCTATAGAATAATTCAGAATTGCCACTTCACTAATGAATAATACAATCCATAAATACTATGAGAAGTCAAATCCGAATTTATCAATAGAATTGTATTAGATTAACTCATATTGGAATAAACAATCCTTTGGGATAGAAGAGAAATAGAGATGGCATCTAGGACAAAATAATTACAGATTCAAATGCCGATTAACACTTGTAATATATAGATTTAAGAACTTTCAGAAATCAGAAAATGGGAGCATAGTCCTTAAAAAAATAAAAAAAAAAAAAAAATCCTATAGGTGAAAATTCAAGAAGGAAATGAGAGAAGCTTATAGCTACGAAGATATTCTTTGTGATTAGAAAGTATCCAGACCAAAGAAGTGTGTTTAAGGTGTTGAATAGTGAAAGGTAGAAATGACTTGTATTGGACATTGTTAGTTCTAGTGTCTGAAATTTTTTTTAAAAAAAACATCAACATTCAAGATGGGATCAATTGTGTTGTTAATAAATTTATATTATATTTTTTAATTTTTGAATACCGATTTATTATACACTTTTTATAACAATCTAAATTAATAAATAAATATTTTTAAATATATAAAATAAAATATTGTTTAGGAAAAACTAAAAAAATAAGAAATTCATAATTAATTATACAATATGCATAACCATAAAAATCAGAACAATTCATTGACACATTCTTTTTAATTTAAAAAAAAATTAAATACAAAGTACTTACAAAATATGCATGTTAATCTCTCCCAATGGATTACATAAATGATGTAAATAAACAGCAACTTCTATGTAATATATTAAACTTATTTAAAGTTTCTAACAACTTTATTATTCTAAAAATAAATTAACAAAATATCAACTTGATTATTAAATTAATTATATGATCTCTTACATGATCGTAGATGTTGTAGAACTCATACTCAACAACATTTAATCAACATCCTCCCCTTTCATGTTGAGTGGACTAACAACTTGATTTTGGAGTTTCGAAAAATGAACTTTTGCAATAGCTATAATGAAGATATCTACAACTTATTCCTAGGTGTTTATATACTTCAATTCTACATCTTTTATTCTAAACCAATTTTTTGAATGAACTGGTACTTCAAAAAAAATGCTTTGACCTATTGCGATGCACTGAATTCTTAATTAATTTGATAACACTTACATTATGACAAAAAATCACTATAAGTTGATTTTTTTTTCACCAATTTTCTCTAAAACCTTTTGGATCCATAATGCTTGTGTACCTGCTGAAGTGATAGCAATATATTATGCTTCTATAGATGAAGAAAAAATTGAACTTTGCTTATTTTATCTCCATGTAACCAAACTAGAACCAAATGAAAAATAATTCCTAGATGTTGACTTTCAATCATCCAAACTACCTCCCCAATCATAATCACTAAAAATAAAAAGTTTAAACTTTTTAGTAGTATAATAATGAATACCAAAGCCAATTGTACCTTTCACATACCACAAAATCCTCTCGATTGCCTTCATATGAATTTCAGATGGCTCAAACATATGCCTTGATACAAGAGAAACTGAATAAGTAATATCTAGTCTTATGTGTGTTATAAATATTAAGATTCCAATAATACTTCTATAAGTTGTCTCATCAACTCTTTCAGCACCATCTTCTTTACGTAGCATAAATCCATGATTAGTTAGAGTGGAGACTGGTTTATAATCATCCATATTAAATTTATTCAACATATCATTTGCATACTTTGTTTAAAAAATGAATATGTCATCTTTACTTTGATGAACCTCCATCCCTAAAAAGTATTTTATGAGACCTAAATCTTTCATTTTAAATTCATTTATCATAGCAATTTTGAATTCATCTTTCATCTTATAATTACTTTCTATAGACAACAAATCATCAACATACAAACTTATAATAAGGATCTCATTACCTTCTTAATTATATTAAAGAGTAGGTTCACTTTTTCTTCTTTTGAATCCATATTGCTGAAAATATCCATCAATCCTGACATACCATGCTATAGGTGCTTGTTGGAGGCCATACAAAGCCTTCTTTAACTTGTAGACTTGGTCTTCTTTACCTTGTACTAAAAGACCTTGTGGCTGTTGTACATAGACTCTTTCTTTTAAGTACCCATTCAAGAAGGCACTTTTCACATCCATGTGATGTATGTTCCATTTATTTTGAGATGCTAGTGAAATTATCATTCCAATGGTTTGTTGTCTTGCAACTAGTGCAAATGTCTTTTCATAATTTATGCCATATCTTTGAGTGAAACATTTTGAAACTAGATGTGTTTTATGTATTTCAACACTACCATCACTATTGCACTTAGTCTTGTAGACCCATTTAGTACCTATGAACAAGGAATCCAAGAGAGGAAATTAGTATGGTGTTAGTCAAAAAATTAAATCAAAACAAGCACACTACAAACTAACACTTATAGCCTAGACACTAGGGTAAGCATAATTAACAAGAACACAATTAAAACATAACTAGAAAATAAAATAGAAACTCCCTATTCTCCTCCTTTTAGCTTCAAATTTGCTTGTTTGATGAAGTTGGCTTGCTCGGCTATGTGATTAGGAAATATTTGTCAATGAAACTCCATTGCTTAACCTCTCCTTGGCACCTTGGCAATGTTGAGTTGGTTTGGCTTGGCTTGGCTTATAAAATTGGAATGGTAACACTACAATGAAGCCTTTTGGAGGTATTTTGGCATAATAACATTGTATATAAAAAAATTTGTATGTATTTGTGCATAGTAAATTTACACCAAGAGAGATTATTTTTAAATGGGTTATGCCTTCTATTTATAGCCTCCAAAGTTAACTCTAAGGCAAGTGTATTTAAGTTATAACTAACTATGGTTGAGTTTGAACTAACCCTAGGTGAGTTAAGACTAACCCTAGTTAAGTTATGGGGGACATGTAATAATATTTTAGATTAATAGGCATGGCTCAAAAATTGAGATATTTGTTTGATATTTTATGAGTAATTGATAATTCAAAAAAGATGATGTCATGATGGTGACATCATTTTAGATATTTGTGTGATGTCATGATGTTGCCATCAATCTAGATTTATGAAATTTTAAAAATAAAAATTCACCAATTAATTAACCATTGGATTTTCACCTACGCATTTAATTAGGTTTAACCAATTATGTAATCCTGATCAAGTTAATTGTCATTTCTACAATTTGACAAGTTATCCCTCATCCATGGTCGAAAAGGTCAATTTTCTAGGTTGCAACTTAACCAAAGATAAATTAGAGGAAGATGATGATTGCATATAGTATATTACCCCAATTAGGGATACCTTGATGTAGATTAAAATATTCATGTGATGTGCAATGATGAATTTAAGCATTCTAGTCATTTCTACGTTGAACTTGATTATTTTTAAGAAATCATTTTGATGTCTATTTAGACATGAAATTTTCCAAAAATGAGTGTCTAAAATTTTCTCCTATTTGATAAGGCATTATAAGACATAGAAAAAGTAACATCTTTTCAAATAATGAAAAATCCATTAAGAATAAAAATAAGATAATGATTGATGAATGATGTTCCAAATAAAGTTTGGGAAGCCTATAATGATGCCCCTTCAAAGGTTTTGGAAGCAAAATGACTAAGAGTGGATGTGATTTAGTATTTAAAACATTCATTCAATTCCACTTAACATTCATGAGTCATTCATACAATCATATAGATCAATCAAAGCACAAGCAACCATACATATGAACATGAAATAAAAGAACACATCACATATATAGGAAACCCTCAAGGGAAAGAAAACCAATTTATATCTATAAATGAGCTATAGTCCTATAATACAAACACCAAATTTAGTGAAGCACCCACTCTACATGGAGCACCAACCCCAACTAGCCAAGTACCCACTTGACTAAGCTTTAGAAAGCACCCACTTGCAAGGAAGAACCAACCCCTTAAATAAATCAGCACCAACTCAGCCACCTAATTTATTTTAACACCTTCATAAAAATATGTTTCTCAAAAAATATATGATGATCACCTTATTTATCTCTTTACACTCTTATCTCTCTCAAATTGCCTTCTAGACCTCTTCGCTCAACTATGTCTCTTTAAGACTAATTAGGTCATATGACCTTGATCTTCATACTTAAAACTTTTGTTATATATTCATGATTATACCTATACACTCTTTTGATGGTCTATAATACATCCTTCCACTCAAGGATCTTCTATTCCATTCGCTTCACAATTCAATTAACTAATAAGTAAATTAGGCCTAAAAATCCTTGTTCGTATACAAACGTCTTGACCATACATCTTTTTTTCATCCATACACACTTTAACACTTATATTGACCACATAATAGGCCTTATGACACATTTTAAGTAATAATAAATCACTACATTAGGTCATCCATAACTTAAATAGACCAAATCCTTCTTTAGGTCTCATGGAGACCTAATTCCACTAGGCCTGCTTCAAAACACATTACCTTATGACCCCTTAGAATAATCTAGTTCTATATACATGAAAAAAAAATCATATAATAATCAAATAGGCCTTATCCAACATTCTCTAAGCACCATGACACTTTTTAGGTCTAACCACCACTTGAAACACTCCAATAACACTATTCACATTAGGCCTTTGAACACAAAGAAAAGTCTGTCTTGAACAAGTGGAGATAAAAATCATTTAAAAACCTAATAATGATAATAAATCACTTTTACAGAACATACATGACCTAAAAATTATCACCATATTCATTATACACTTCAACTCAAGGAATAGAGCCTCAAAAACACATTTGCAACTTACTCAAGAACTGTCAATTTTTCTCAAAGACTAGTCATGGTGATTCAGACATTCAACACATGTATAGACACTTTCAAAGACTTCCAATGCATGAATAATTATCCTCTAACATATATATACCATATTCAAATATAAACATCATATGGTCTAGTGGAAACTATTGGTCTTACAGACCAATTTGTTGACCACACTACACGCATACCTCATTGAGTCAGACAAGCCATTTTGGCTTCATAATTTTCACCACTATACTTGAATTCCAATATATATACCAAAATTAATAATTTATAATATTATCAAAAAACATTTATATGTACTTTGTTTCAACATTATATCATGATAACACATTCCAATTCATTTTTTCACTACTGATTGGGTTTCTCACTATTTGCACCATTAGGCCTGTTAGCGACTATCTAACTTAGATGACTATTTTAGTACACTTAAGGGATAAAATATGTAAAAAACCCTTCATGTACATGATACATGATTCTCTACCTTCTTTCTCCATCTATTTACTTACTATGTCTAATGCAACTTTTGACTTCTACAATAACTTCTTTAGAAACAAGCTTGTAACTCAATATTTTCTCTCTCCTCTCTCTAAAAAACACCACTTAGAGGTACTTGGGAGAGTCAAATAAAATATAAAATATCTTAACTAATCTTACCAATCCATTTTGGCCACTTTTGATCAACATCTTCAACATCAGGTCCTTATTAGGGTTCTAAGAGGGTTTAGACTTGATTCCATTCTTAACGATCATTCATAAAACATAACCCCTATATCCAATAATTAATGCCTATAATTTTGATCTATACTCCTTACACATATAACATGAAATTATTAGGTTACCATGTAGAGGTTTGATGAGCTAATGAGCACAATAAAATCCTTCTCGAGTTGAGAACCCTTCATTTTGAGCACTTGAGAGACCTCCAAACAAATTTTCATGTCTTATCCTTCATAATATGACCTAAAATTACATGAAAAAACTTGAAAAAATATACCTCACCTCTAAAAATTCTTACATGATATCAAACACCTTGAAATCTGATCATGACCCCTTATTAACCCACACTTTCTCTCTTTGCTCTCTAGATCTTGACCTACAAACCACATTAAGCCTTAAAACTGACCTTTATGCCTCTTTCCATGCACTTTCCACCTCACTTACATACTAAAAAACCTATCTCATGCTTAAAAACTACCAAAAAACCTTCACATTCCTTGACAATAGATCATGATACCTCATTAGGCCAGGTAGGGTCTAGGAGTGGTCTAAGTGCAGACTTGGTTTAAAGGTTCTACCCCTATAGACTCACCCTGAGACTCTCATGAGTGATAAAATGCCTCAAATAAATGATTAATAAATATCATACAACCACTTATTCCTATATGTACTCATATCACCAAGCCACCATGTTCATACCTTCTCACAAGGTCTCTTCATGCCATGATTAGGCTTAGGCTACTCAAAGACCTGCACTTCCATACAATCATAAGGCACTATTTGTCTTCAAATTCTCTCTTTCACCTTAAAATTATCTTTCATGGAAATATCCTTCAATGAAAATACTCCATCAATTCCCCTTATCACATCAACACACTACCAACTAGGCACACTCTCTCAATGACATCAACCTCATGTAAGATGTACCTTTGACATAAATGATAGTACTCAACAATCTCCCCCTTTGTCATTGATGGAAACCACTCTAAAAAACTTCTCCATAATTTTTAAATTTCTCCCCATTTGACATAAATGACAAAGTGATGTCTGCAACTCCTTGGATCACACTCCTTGTAATTAAAACACTCAACATACAGTACTATAATTTTATGAGTCATCATACAAACATGCTCCCCTATATCCATGCATAACTTCTCATCACTAATTACCTTCACTTGGAGATAATTAACCACCTAATTAGATCCCCCTAAGCACTTGACTTCCTTAGTGACTGGTAGGAATAGGAACTACACCTAATTCTTGTCTTAGGTGTTCAAATGTTACTTTTAAAAGTGGCTTGGTCAAAATGTCCACAATTTGATCCTATGTAGAAAAATATTCAATTTTGACACTTTGTTCACTTACCTTCTATCTGAATAAATTATACTTGATAGGAATTTGCTTAGTCCTTGAGTGCATAATAGGGTTATTTGAGATGCTTATAGCACTTTTATTGTCACAATAGATAGGATTAGGACAATCATACTCCACCTTGTAGTATTTTAAGGTTTGTCTCATCCATAGGACCTAGGTGTAACATGAAGCTACTTCAATGTACTCAACCTCACAAGTGGATAATATTACTAATGGTTGCTTCAAGTTTATCCATTAAACTAGGCACCCACCTAATAAAAAAGCTCCTCCACTAGTACTCTACTTGTCATCTAGGCTTCTTGCCTAGTCTACATCTGTATAGGCTATCAAATTGAACTCTTTTATCCTTGGATACCACAACCCAAACTCCATTATCCCCTTGAGATACCTAATTATCCTTTTGAATACTTTCAGATGATTTTCTTTTGGATCTAATTGAAACCTTCTCACAAGACCTACTGCTTGCATGATGTCAAGTCTAGAGGTAGTGGTGTATAGCAAACTTCCAATCATTTACCTATATGATGTCTGATTGAAATTTGGAGACTCATCTTCCTTGCTTAACTTACACCCTATGATCATAGGTGTACTAACTACCTAGAAATATTCCATCTCAAAATTCTTCAACATCTCTCTTATGTACTTGGCTTGTGAAATGAATATACCTTTTTCAGATTGAGTGATTTGCAACCTAAGAAAGAATGATAGTTCTCTTATCATGGAAATCTCAAACTCTTTCTTCCTCACATTTTGAAATGCCTTGGTCATGTTATCATTATTTTAACCAAATATGATTTCATCCACATAAACAACTATCAACTGATGGTCATATTTTATCTTTATGTCTAGATTACTATCTGCAACTCCTCTTTTGAATCCTTGATCCAAAATATACCTATCCAACCTAGCATACCAAGCTCTAGAAACTTGCTTTAGACCATAAAGATTTTTTGAAAAATCTACAAACATAGTCCTTGTCACCTGATAGTGATAACCCATCAGGTTGCTCTATGCATACCTCTTCTTCCAAGTTTCCATTCAAAAAGTCAGATTTGACATCCATCTAGTACACCTTGAACCCTTTGAATCCTACATATGCTAGAAATAATCTAATGGCCCCTAATCTTACCCTAGTGCAAAGGTATACTCAAAGTCTATCCATTCAACTTATGCATATCCCTTGCATACCAATCTATCCTTATTTTTAGTGTCTTGTCCATTTTCATTTAACTTGTTTCTAAACACCCATTTTGTGCCAATGACATTCTTGTCTTTAGGCCTAGGAACTAGTTCCCAGGTCTCATTAATTTCTATTTGGTTTAACTCTTCATCATAGCACCTATCCAAAACTTGTTTTTTTCTTGATTCTACAAGGTTCTTAGGTTCAATATTGGACAATAGAGAAACATTCTCTTGATTTGGGTTACTTATCAATATTCTCATTATTTACATACCTACATCCTTATTGCCAATGATTTAGGATGATCGCCTTGAATCTATCTTGATGGGCCTTTTGAGTTTTGTCTTTACTCAACTTCTTATTCTTTCTCATCAACCTCTAGAGTTTCCTCTTCATTCTTGAAGTTCAGATTCTCTAAAGTATCCTTTGATTGTAAGTGATATTTCCTTGTCTCATCAATATTTACATTGGTACTTTCCACTATCTTTTATACCCTCTTGTTATAACATCTGTAGGCTAAGTTCATTAATGAATATCCTAAGAATATAACTTCATCAGATCTAGAATCAATTTTTTCTAAGTCTTCATCATCTATTTTAATGAAACATTTTCTCTCAAACACTCTGAAGTATTCCACATTAGCAGGTCTACCTTTTCACAATTCATAAAGAGTCTTGTTTGCATTAGTCCTTATCTATCCTCTATTCAAAATGTAGACTGTAGTGCTCACTGCCTCTCTCCAATATCCATAAGATAATCCAGACTTATTTAGCATAGTTATTACCATCTCTTGAATATTCATATTCTTTCTTTCCATCACCCCATTTTGTTGAGGTGTCCTAGCTACTAAGAACTATCTCCTTATTCCATGAACCTCCTAAAAATCATCAAACTTATTAGACAAAATCTCTCCTCCTTTGTCAAATCTTAGGCACTTTATCTTTCCATTCTTCTCATTCTCAACAAGATCCTTAAATGCCTTAAACTTGTCAAGAGATTCTAAATTTTATTTTAAAAATGCTACCCAAGTCATTCTTGTGTAGTCATCTATGAGTAACATGAAGTAGATATCTCCTTGAATGATTTATATTCTTGTCAGCCCACAAAGATTAGTGACTTATTAATGTTTATCTTGACCATATTTTCAAATTTTAGATGATCTAATCTTCTATGACATAACCAAATTTCATCTATCTTGATCATAAAGAATCTCTCCTTCTTGATCTCATTCAAGACATATAGATTATTCTCATTCCTCTTAGCATTGATAATTAACCTTCCTGAATTGGCTCTCTGTATCTCACATCCTCTGTCATGAAAGGTTAGTGTATGTCCTTGGTTGCACATTTGAATTACACTAATTAGGTTGTGTTTTAAACCTTCCACATACAACACAGTCTTTGTGTTGGTCATCCCATTTTACAAACTTAAGATACCCTTGTAAACTATATTGACAATTGTGTTATTTCCAAATCTCACTATTCTTATAACATTCTTTTTCAATAAGATGAACTTGTTTCTGTCTCCTATCATATGGCTCGAGTAGCCACTATCTATATACCATTTCATGCCTTCATATTGAATGTGAAAGGCAATCTGAGCTATCATATATTACTCTTTAGTCTTATGTTCCTCCTTAATAACAAATAATCCATCTTAACTCTTGGGCTCAATATGATCATCCCTAATTTTTTTTGGCTTCCACACCAATTTTTGACCCTTCTCATGCACTCTAGAAGCTCTATATACCTTGTTAAGTCATCTTAGCTAATCACTCCTTCTCCCATGGTCTTATGATAACTCATCCTTTAAGAACATTCTACAATCACTTGCTCTATGACCAAAGATATGAAAAGAAAAACAACAACCATTGAAATAATTGGAATACCTCATTAAATTAGGCTATCCAATCAGTCTCTTCATGTTGAGTTTCATGTTGGTGCACTTAACTTGTTCTATCTTCTTATGCTTTTTCTAAAACTTGCTCATATTATCTATTAGCTTCTCATGCTCAACCTTTAAAGAATCTAGTTTTGTCTTCAAATGATCATAATCACTTTTTTTGTTCTAAAATTTATATTAACACCTTATAACTAATTCCTAATATCCTTAATGATATTTTCATCCTTTTTGGCTTCTTTGACCTAATCACTCTTCATGGTACAAATATGTTCCTTGATATCCTTGACCATAGATCTCAACTCATGATTCATCTTCTTTTGATGATTTAAATAATCTAGGGCACTTATGATCTTAGTTTCAAGGTCTACTTCAGCTTCTCCTTCTTCAATTTCATAGTAAAATTCTTCATCATACATGTTGTCTTCTTGATCACTAGACATCTTGTGATTCCTAAGATCACCTTCAATTTATTAGGCTGCTTCAAAGGACCAAGATCTGATACCAATTTTTGGAATCAAAATGACTTGGAGGGAATAAATCAATCTTTAAAACATTCATTCAATTCCACTTAACATTCATTATCCATTCATAAAATCATATGTATCAATCAAATCACAAGCAACCATACATTTGAACATGAAATACAATGAAAAATAACATATGTGGGAAAGCCTCAAGGGGGAAAAAACCCAATGATCTATGAAAATGGACTATATTCTTATAATACAAACACCAAATTTAGTGAATCACCCACTCCACATGGAGCACCAATTCCAACTAGCCAAGCACCCATTTGACTAGGATTTAGCAAGCACCCACTTGCAAGGAGGTACCAACCCCCTAGATGAATCATCACCAAACCAACCACCTAATTTATTTGAACACATTTGAAAATATATGCTGATTAAAATATATATTATGATCACCTTCTTTAGCTCTTCACACTCTTATATCTCTCAAATTGAATTCGAGGCCTCTTCACTCAACTAGTTTCTCTTTAAGACTGATTAGTTCATATGACCTTGATCTTCATACTCAAACCTTCTATTAGATATTAATGAATATCCCTATAAAATATTATAATGGTCTATAAGACCTCTTTCCACTCAAGTATATTCTATTCCAATCTCTTCATAATTTAATTCACTAACAAGCAAATTAGGCCTAAAAGCCTTATTCTTATACAAGACTCTTGATCATACATCTCTTAATTGTATATATGCACTTTCCCACTTATATTGAGCATAAAATATTCATTATGACACATTTAAATTAATAATTAATCATTACATTAGGTCTACCATAACTCAAGTAGACCAAATCCTTCTTTAGGTCTCATGGAGACTTAATTCCATTAGGCCTACTTCAGAACACGATACCTTATGACCCCTTGAAACACTCTAAAATTATATACATGATGAAAAAATTTAATATAATAATAAAATATGCCTTATACAACATAGTATAATCATTGTGACACATTTTAAGCCCAATCACCACTTGAAACACTCCAATAACACTGTTCACATTAGGCCTTTGAACACACATAAAAGTCTATCTTGAACAACTAAAGATAACACATCATTTAGCCACACAATAATAAAAATTAATCACTTATAAAAAACCTACATGACCTCAAAAATATCACCATATGCATTAGACACTTCAAATCAGGGCATATAGCCTCAAAAACACTTATATAACTTATTCACTCATAACTGTGATTTTTCCTCGAAGACTAATCATGGTGACTTAGACCTCCAACACCTATATAGACACTTTAAAATAATTCCAATGAATGAATAATGATACTATAAAATATCTAGACCATATTCAGATATAAACATCATATGGTCTAGTGGTAACTGTTAATCTTACAACCCAATTTGTTGACCTCACTACACATAGACATCATTGAGTCAAACAAGCCATTTTGGCTTCATCATTTTCACCAATATATCTAAATTAAAAAATATATACCAAGTATGAATAATACATAACATTATTTAAAAACATCTCTATGTACTTGGTTTCAACATTTTATCATGATAACACATTCTAATTCATCTTTTCACCATTGCTTAGGTTTCTCATTGTTTGGACCATTAGGCCTATTAGCAACTAGCTAACTTGGATGATTGGTTTATCACAATTAAGGGATATAACCTATCCATAAACCTTCATGTAAATTATAAATGAGTCTTTACCTTCTTCCTCCATTCATTTGTGTACTTTTGACTTCTACAATAAATTATTTAGAAATAAGCTTGTAATTCAACATTTTATCTCTCTTCTCTTTAACCAATACCACCTGGAGGTACTTAGGAGAGTCTAATACAAGATATAATAGCTTATTTAAGAATAAAAATCCTTTATATGCACTTTTGATTAATGTCTTCAACATTGGGTCCTTATTAGGGTTATTAGAGGGTTTAAACCTACTTCCACTCTTAATGATCATTCATAAATCATAGCCCCTCAATCTAAAAACTAATGCCTATAATTTTTATCTAGGACCCTTACCCATATACCATGAAATAATTAATTTCTCATGCAAATTTTTGATGAGCTAATGATCTCAATAAAATCCTTCTTGGGTTGAGAACCCTTCATTCTAAGCATTCAAAAGACCTCTAAACAAATTTTCATGATTTTTGCTTCACATTATGACCTCAAACTACATTAAAAAAATTAAAAAAAAATACCTCACCTCTAAAAATTATTATATGAGATCAAACACTTTTAAATCTGATCATGACCCCTTATTAGGCCACACTCTTTCTCTTTTCTCTCTAGATGTTGACCTGTAAACCACATTAGGACTTAAAACTGATCGTCAGGCCTCTTTCCATGAAATCTCCACCTCACTTACATACTCAAGAAACCTATCTCATTATTATACACTACCATACAACCTTAACATGCCTTGACAATAGATCATGATACCTCATTAGACTAGCTAGGGTCTAGGAGTGGTCTAAGTGCAGACTTGGTATGAAGGTACTACCCATGTAAGCTCACCCTGATACTCTCATGAGTGCTTCAATTCCTCACATACATGCTCAATCAACCTCATAAAATAACTCATTCCTGTATTCACTCATATCACCAAGAAATCATGCTCATATCTTCTCACAAGGTCTCTTCATGCCATGACTATGCTTAGGCTATTCAAAGACTTGTACCTCCATGCAACCATAAGGCATTAGTTATATTCAAATTATCTCTTTTTACTTAAAATTATATTTCATAACAACATCCTTTATTGAAAATAATCCATCAATTCCCCTTATCACATCAACACACTGCCTACTAGGCACTCTCTCAATGACATCAACCTCATGCAAGATGCACCTTTGACATTAATGACAATACTCAAAAAATAAAGTGGTTGACACATATAATTGATGTATGGTACCTCAAAAATAAAAATAGGAAAAATGAAAATAACCCATAGGTGAGATTAATCCAATCAAGAAAATGCTTAGATGCATTAATTTAAAATTACTAATTTGCCCAAAGGCATTTATAATTAGTAAAAAAATGTTAAGACACTAATTTATGCAAATGAGGTTATAATTAGTGGCACACGTATGTATGTATGTTAGTATGGAAAATGAGTCTAAAAATAATGAATTTCACAAAGGTGATTATAATCATTAAGATGACCTAGATTGAATAATGATTTTACCCCAATAGGGTAAAATTGATAATGATAAATTTGTTATGCCCTAAGAGGGTAGATTGGTAAGAATAAATCAAAGATATAACCTTT
This sequence comes from Torreya grandis, assembly GCA_037957365.1. NCBI lineage: Eukaryota > Viridiplantae > Streptophyta > Pinopsida > Cupressales > Taxaceae > Torreya > Torreya grandis. The sequence goes on along the minus strand of JARHVA010000832.1, from coordinate 2,966,066 downwards.
TACACATATTAAATATGAGTGGGAACAAACATAGATGTGATGGTATAGTGACAAAAAAGGCCACAAACAACCAAACACATGAGGATGCACAAAGTGATGAAAAAGATGATTGGAAGAATAAAGGTGGCCGAGCTGACCCAAGATACATCATGTATCTACTGCCTACATATTCCATATAGACCTCAGGCCAATGTAGTTCACCTAAAAGTGTGAGAAAATGGAATGTGGAATAAAATATAAGAATAAGAATTGATCAATGTGAATGATTTAGTTGTACTTTCCAATGTAGAGATGTTCATCCTTATTAGCATTGATACAATCAAAAAGGTTAATGGTTTGATTTTACCAAGGAATATAGAAGGATTTGCCAAAGTTACCAAGGAGAAGTTGTTATAGCACCATTTCCTGTAATATTCACTAAATTGATTTTTATTGTATCACACAATGGTATGCATCATGATATAAAACACCATAATGACCTGGTCATAATGTGCATGAGCACTAACTCCCAATCCAATAAACAATTGAAAGTAACACACTAATGATAAATTTCATGATGACAATTTTAACACATTAATATGGATAGACTAAAGAATAATTCACAAGGAATCACCTAATGAATAGATAAAGACTATTTCAAGGCACAATAATGAAAGCAAACAAACAAATAAAAAGCTTGAAATTAAAGTCAATAGAAATCATCCTATTGTCAACCAAGTCAATACCTACCCATGAAGGTTCAATGAAATGATAAAAAGGTGGTTCCCCCAAGTAAGGCTATTTTCAAGGGAACAAGATGTGGGGATAAGATATCCTAGGATAAGGTGTATGCCTTAGTGTCACCCTAATAGAGTGAAAGTTGTGAGCTTGGCCTAGAAAGTGTGAATTGGATGGCACCCATCAGCAATGATACATGCAAAGGGAATGTCACACCCCAAATGTATGTGGAATGGATTGGAACCGATAAAGTATTTTCCCCAATAAGGAAGGTCGAGGATGGTTGACTAGGTTTAGATAGGATATTTTTTTTTAGATTTTGAGGCTTAATATCTCTCTAGGAGATTATAAGTTGATTTTATAATTTTAATGTTTTAATTTTTTTTGGAATTTTTGGGGTGTCTTAACATGTTAGATATTTTCAAGATACCACTCTCAAAATAGTGAGAGAATTAACCTAGGTTACTCATAAAATGGTGAGAGTATGGAATAAACTAAGGGTATAGTAATGCATCTATTTCAAATGAACAATGCACACAATGGTGACTCACAAAATGGTGAGAGCTTTCAAACTTAAATTTCTCAAAATATGGTGAGATCTTGGCAAAGGGTGACTGATAAGACCTCAATGTAAATCAAGCACTACCTACATATTCCCATTATGACCTCATGTCACTTTAGTTCTACCTTATAGTGGAGGAATCCAACTAGGTAGAAACAAGTTTGTGAATTAGGAAAATGAAATAGTATAACATAGGAATGATAAGGTGATATGACAATGCATGGTAAAAGTGTTCCTCCTAATTTGCTCAGTGGTGGTTATAATAAGGGAAAATGTCATGATTTAATGATACTAATTTTCCCAAAGGAATTTATAATTATTAGCATGGGGTGGAACATTCATTTTCCCAAAGGCGGTTATAATCAATAGCACTCATAATGAAGCGGAAAAAAAAATGAAGGATGTAATTGCCAAACCACAACCATACAAGTCCATGATACTACCTCTATGTGGAATATTAAATCAACTATTGAAATTTGATCTGATTCTTCTTGATGAAGGTGCTTAAAGAATGAATGGATCAAAACCAAGGTCAAAAGGGTGGGATATGAGGGTAAAATCAAATTTGGTCAATAAGGAAGGCATGGTAGGAATGGTAGGTAGTATAATATAAGGAATGTGATGTTATGATAAAATAGGTAATAGGGTTTCCCCCAAATGAAAAGGTAAGGAAAATGGCAGGGTATAAAACAACAACAAGGCAAATGGAAAATGGAAAGGGAAAGGTAAATGATAAGGTAAGGTAAATGGAAAGGCAAGGTAGATGGTTCTATTATTCTTACTGATGTGGAGATGATCATCTTAGTCATTATATGATACAACCAAAATAGTCAATTATATAAATTATTAGCACACACCCCTTCTGAATAATTATTTTATCAAGATTCTACTACTGATTTGGGTTCCAATAATGTTGTTGTCATTGATTATGTTTCCTCCAAACTTTGAGACAAGATGTCTTTTTAGCTTCTACAAAGGAAAGTGTAGCTATGGATGGTAAATAAGGATAAAAATTCTAATTTGGTAATGAAGAGGTGGATCATAATGGAATGTATAATGGTTAGGCAAAAAATGAATATCATGATTTTCAAGCACACATAATCTTGTTGATTCTAGATTTGACATAATTTTAGTTGTGGTGGGGCTGAATACTTTTGAATATGCACTCGATAGGACCACCAAATTTTTATATTATTTGGGATTTAGAATAGATACCATCTAATTATATTGTATAATGGAAGTTATATTGATGTTATCTTTGATAATGTCTTCATAAATAGATGAAGAATTGTTGTGCTCAACTATTGGCACCTTGAATAATTTTTCACCAATGAAGTTGCATTGATTGTCCCATAGTGCCTTTGATAAGGTTTCACTAAGGAATGTTGATGTTAGAATTTAATTACATTCTAGTGCCTCAAACAAGGCTTCACTAGAGAATGCTAAGTTTAGACTTTGATTGCTTCGTAGCACCTCTAAAAAGGTTTCACTGGGATATTGTTCTTCTACATGAATGTGGTCTTGGTCCCCCTAATATTCTGCAATTGATATGTTGCCATGGATGTAGTTTAATAAGGTGTGATTATATCAGTCCCAATTGACACTTTTGGGAGTTGGATTGTTCTATCAGTCCCAATCAACACTTTTGGGAGTTGGATTGTCAATATAATGGCTATATTGGGTGGTTTTAATAGCATGTAGAATGGTAATGGAATGGAAAGAGGTAATATAATTCTCATAGTATATACTAGGATAACTTGTGTTAAATATTAAGTAATCATCCTCAAAAACTATAGAAGAATCACAAATGTATTCAAATTTGTTTTCAAGGTATGTGTAACGAATGGTGTAACAACCATGAATGTATGTTGATTCTGAAGCTGAGTCTAAATTCAAGGATTCTAAATCCGATGTTGAGATTGACATTGATTTTTTTTTTGATTATAAATCTGATATCAATTCAAAAAGAGAACCAAACTTTAATGTTGATTATTCATTTGGTGCAGCAACAAAGTTGTCATGTTGAATTTTTGGTACTGGATGAGTAATGGCCTGGGGTTAAATAATGGGCTATATGGAAATAAGCTTAGATAAGAAGGAATCCATAAATATTGGATTGTCAAAGTGAGGGTCCATAAAAGAAATAAAATGGTCAATATAAAACTCCATAGAAATTGACTTGTCAAAGTGAGGCTCCTTAAAAATAGGAAAATGGTTAAGATAATGATTTACCCAAAGGCAATTATAATCATTAGGGAGTGACTCAACAAAGACTGGTTTGTCAAAGTGAGACTCCTCAACCAAAGTTAAAGGTTCAAAGGGTGATTCAAAAAATGTAACTCATAAAAAATAGGTGTTTCAACAAAAACATCATGAATTGGTTGGTTCTCTTGGCCTTGGTTTACACTTGGTTGTAAAATCTTAGATTTGTACACATCTTGGTCTTTGAATGGATTTTTTGTGGCTAAATGATTAGCATGGATTTTAAAAAGTGGGGAATGGTTGATATTGGATTAATAATGGTGTGTGGTTCAATAACGATCTCTTTGAAAATAGGCTTATCTACAATGGACTTAACAAAAGCTAGCTATAGGTCTAGGATGGTAACTGTGACCCAACTAGTCATAATTATGCAACTTTTTTGGAATAACAAGCTACCATATTTGGAAGGCCTTGGAATGGTAATGAAATTGAATTTAAAATATTCATTGCTGATACAATCTACAGGATGATGGCATATAATAGTAATGAATGGGCACTACGGAGGTTGGTTACTAACGTAGGATAAAGTATGAGGGCCTGTAATGGTAATGAATGTTGGAGGTTTTTCAATGATGCATCCAAGGTGACCAAGGTAGTTGATTAAGTGTCATTTGTGTTAGGATGATAATGATAAAGTGTGATTCAATGTGATTTAGTATTATTGCATTGTTCTTTAGTGTTTGCTTAATATAGGCAATTGATGGTTGTTATTGATAGTTTGGTGAGATATAGCACATATGCAGGTCTAGAAGGATAAAGAATAAGTTGTGACGCATGTATAGATGTCTTGGTGAAGCTATTGTGTGTAAATTTATCATTTTCAATAAGAAACATGCATCTTATAACTTAAGAGAAGCCAAACCATCACTACACATAATGCAAATATGAATGAACCAACAAGTTTGCATATTTATTTTTGGTACTCAAAAATTCAACTAAGGTCAAAGGATTTCATAGAATTATTTTTTGTAGTGCCAAGAAGGTCCCCTAAAAATTTGGACTCTTGAATTTTTTTCTTTCTTAATTCATAAAGCTTCAAATTTTCTCTTGCAGACTGTGTTGGGCTAGAGATTGTCAAGTTTAACTACGTTAAAGTTTGAGGTTAACTAGTCAGTAGATCTAATGTTACACATTAAATCATAGATCTTGATCCAATAGTTCAAGTAAAAGTAAATATGTAAAAGAATGAATTTGATAGTGACATGTGTCAAATTTAAGGATCTTGGAAAAAATATCAATGGCTCACAAATGATCGTGCATTAGAAGATTGACGGTGTGGGTTGAGTAAAAAAATCAATGTGCATAGAAGGCATACAGAGCTACCAAGTGGCACAATCATGGGAGCTCTAATCTACGATAAAAAGTGATATTTACATAATAAATATCAAGATACTCAAAGGAGATTGGTGGCATGTAATTATCCATAGTTACAAGGAAGCATGAGATGAGGTTAAGGTAGTCAACGTTTATTGTTTGTATAGTGACCATTGAAATTTAAATATTCAAATTTGTGAAGAAAACTAGTGCTAATTTTTTGGGATATATATTTTTATACAAGAAAAATTTATTGATGTATAAAAATTAAATTTTGTATAGGGATTCAAGGCACATCCAAAAATGTGGATTATAAGATTTGGATGTTGGTACAGTTGTAGATATTGAGCTTTAAAGTTGACTATGTTTATCAAGTGACACAAGAAGAATATTTAAGTTTTAATTAATAGTATTTTGATGTTTCAAGATGAAATATATATTTGAGTGTTGTATACTCCAAAAATACTATCTATATTTATTTTGGAGGTTTGAATAATCCATCTTCAATATGAACAACTACTTAGAAGTTGACTGTGTTTGATGAATACACTATCATATTGAGTGACCACATTGCAGGAATAAGTTGAATGTGTTATAAGTAGAATTGAAGAAAAAAATGAGTATGTAAATTTTATATAAGTATATAAGGCTTATGATAAGTATTTGGTTTTCATAGTTTTCCCCTTATTAAATATGGAGAGTCAAAATAGCTTGACTATATTTTGACTTTATATGACCAATCTGAGTGGTCATCATAAGAGAGTTGTTTTGAGTGTTTTGATCATGAGTAAAAGTGTCTAAGGAACATGGAGTTTTTTTAGAGATCTTGAAGGGTTCGCCCATGTGATCTAATCATATGGATATATTAAATAATTATTTTTATGTTTCAGATCTATATGACAAAGATTTTTGTGAAAGAAGGCCTAAAGAGTAAGGAGATCTAATTGGTAGGTTTGAGTGTTGAATTGGTGGTCCTAATGGCATGAATCAATGAGGGTGTAATAAAGGGGACATTGGAGTAAATTTTTTTGTATTCAAAGCATTTTTAAAGTGTTAAAGGGGTAATAGGTCTTCATGAGACCTATAAGGGCTACTAGGGCCTAATTGAAAGACATAGTTGCTTAAGTGTGACCCATGGATGCTATGGCCAACCTATGAGGATGGTATTGAGATATGTGTGAGTTTGATATAAGTATTAATTTTTAATTAAAATTATTATATCTGACCAAGAAGATAACATTCATGAATACTCTATAAAGAGTGAAAGCAAAGGTGATGGTTTCTAGACTTGAGTAATGATGTGTTGAGATATTATTTATTGTATTAGGACAAATAGATTTGTTAGGGTTGTAAGGGCTGTGTGGATGTATTGAGAGGTATATTAGAGTGATAATTGCATGTATTATCTTTTGGTCATCATTCTAATGTTGAATTTGCATGTTTGATGCATGAGAACAAGTGAAGGTGTGTAGTTTGATCCAAAAGGTGGTTTTGGATACCTTGCTTGTGTGTGAATGTTTGAATGAGTAAAGAGGGTTGAATAAGATTTTTTTATAGATTTTTTCCATCAGATTGAGAATAAATAAAAATTATAGAGTTATTAATTTCATATATGTTGTGTTGGTCCCCAACATCTTAGGCAAGTTGGTGCTTGTCATCTTTAGGGGTTGGTGTTCCTTGTGAAGTAGGTGCTTCATGAAAGTCTCATGTTTGTAATAATCTTATAGGATAAGTATTCCATGTGTTTTCAATATTGAGAGTGAGTTTTATCCCCAAAGAGGGTTTCCCACATATATCTTGTGTTATCTTGATTATCTTTCATGTCCATTGATATGAGTGGGTTATTTGCTTCTTGATTGCTTATGGTGTATGACTAAGGGTTTGAAGGATTTAGTTTGAATTTTTAAAATATATTGATTTGTTGATTCAACCCCCCCCCCCCCCCCACTTAGTGATTGTACCTCTAATAATTGGTATCATATTCATACCTTTTGTACAATTTTAACCACTTAAAGGTAATCTTAGGTACAATGAAAATTTATCAAGGGTTATCTATTAAGCAAGCTTCACTATTCAATGGATCCAATTATGCTTTCTAGAGTGTAAGAATGAATACCTACATAATTTCCTTAGGCTTTAACACTTGGAAATATATTTTGGATGGTTATTCCATGCCACCTACTCCTCCAACTAGTACTACAAACAAGAAGTCGAGTGAGAAAAATTCCAAAGCTATGAATGCTATCATTTGTGGTCTTTTTGAGGCTGAGTTCACCAAGGTAATCCATTACAAGTCTGCCCAGGAGATATGGGACAAAATGAATTTCATATATGAAGGAGATTCAAAATTCAAATTGACCAAACTAAAAACCTACCAAAGGCAATTTGAAAGTCTCAAAATAAGGGAAGAGGATACTATGGCTTCCTATCTTCTAAGAGTTGGTGAGGTAGTGAATATGATCAAAGGCATGGGATAGGTTATTGAAGAAGGAACTATATTGAAAAAGATATTAAGATCTCTTACTTTAAAATTTAATTCAAAAGTCTATGTTATAAAATAAGTCATGATCTCATCAAAATGAATATGGATGAATTGCATGGCATTCTTTTTGCCTATTAAATGAGAGTTAATGTGGACAAACCACCAAAGAAAGAAGTAACTTTCAATGCAAAAAAGAAGCCAAAGAATAAGTTCCAACGTAAGAAGGTCAAGGATGATGATATTTCTGATCTTGATGATGGTGAACTAATATCTCTATTAACAAGAAAACTAAAAACAAGTTCAAGCAAGTTTAAGGGTAAACTTCCTTTTAAATGTTTTAATTATGGAGAGATAGGTCATTTTGCCAACAAGTGTCCACATAAGCATAAAGGAAATTATAATTAAGAACATGAATAACATCATGATAATGAAAAGAATAAATTCAAGTTCTACAAGGACAAGAGGAGTCTCTACACCAAGGGATATTGTATCTCATATGATGAGAATGATGGCAGTGATTTTAAGTATGATCATGAAGATAATGGTCCTGCTGAAGATGAATCTCTCTTCATGGATGAAGAAGGTAGATACTCATATCAAGAAGAATCTAAATGGTTTAGAGCTAGTTTAGGTGATACAGATGATGAATAAGACATGATAAACTTTGAGACTGAGTTAATGAATGCCCTTGAAGATTTGAAGATTAATAAGAAGAAAACCAAGAAGTTGAAATCTCAAATAAAGGACTATGAAGATCAATTTAGTGTGTTTGAGGCAAGAATAAATGAAGACACCAAGGAACATGAAGATATAGTCAAGCATCTCAATTGTCAATTAGAAATCATATCTACAAGCATGAAAGCTAAAGAAGATGAGTTTTAAAAGTATGTGATTGAAAATGAGTCATTGAAAGCCAAGTTAGAAAAGACATCTAGTAAGATGAGGTCATGTGTGATGTTTCAAAAGAGATCAATTGATCCAAATAATATTCTAAATAGTCAAAAGCATGCTAGTGATAGAATTAGACTTGGTTACAAAGAATAAAATGAGAATGTAACCCAAAAAAAGATAAATACAAATGTGAATAAGGACATTTAGACCTTGAAGGTAAATCATCAATCAAAGAATAAAGGTGTTGGTAAAACGAGGACAAATCAAATTAGACAACCAAATGCCATGAGGTATGAAAATTTCAATGGTTACTGCTACACTTGTAGTCAATTCAAACATAAGGATAGAGATTGAAGAAAACCTGTTAGGAATGGATTTGCTTGAAACTATGCAAGGAATCATCAACCGAGTGTTGTGAGTCAAAGTTAGTGATATAATTGTCATGACATGAGACACATTGTTAGATTTTATCCAAATCAAGTAAGACAAGATTAGTTCACTTCAAGAAGGATGGTTTAATACAACTGTGAGAAGATTGGTCACATTTATGGGTTTTAAAATCAAAGACCATCAAGTCAAAACAAGTTCAATCAGACTCCTAGAGTGAAAAAAAGAAGGAAAGCTAAAATATGGAAACCAAAATTGGAAAATATGTGCCATGATCAGTTTGCAAGTCCAAGTGGACTATTTTCCATGGTAGAGAATGCTATACAGGGTGAAGAGAATTAGGATATCTCATTATCTACTCATTTTGGGAATGAAGAGAATACTAGTGAGCATCATGATGCTAATGAGTAAGTTTATTATAAGAATATTAGTTGACAATGTCAAGTGCTGATGCTTTGAAGCATAAGATTGCTACTTCAAGTGAAAAGGTATGCCAAGAATCTTTATTTTCTCTATGTATTATCAATACCATCCTAGAATAAAAGAAGAATACTTTTGTTGATGAGAATGTTTCTTCTCTTGAGCCTAAAAATAATAAAAAGAACTATCAATATCAGATGACCAAGAAGGAGAAGGAATATGAGGAGTTATGGGCAACTCCTGGTTTCACATTGTTCTAAGACATTGTGGGTTAGGGTGTCTCTATCTAAGCTTCAAAGAGACACTTAATAATAAATATGAATCATAGTGGATACTAGTTGAGCTTTGATTGATGTTTTAGGATAAGAATATCATTTGAAAATGTGTGTGGCTAAGGGGGAGCTAACTTAATTAGATTGAGTGGCTTGAAAAAGGTATGCATGATGTGAGGGGGAGAATATGTGAGATGTTATAGTCATGGTTGAGATATGAATAATTTTAGTGATGTGAAGGTGATTAATTTTTGAGTTGTTGATTTCAAGATCTAGACTATAAATATGTGTGCTCAAGATATGTTCAAGGATTTTGTTCCTAAATGTCTACAAGTAGAGTATGGAGGATTCCAAGTGTCAAAAAAAGAAATAAGAGTTTTCAAGATGATTTTATTAAATATAAATGTGTGTTTAATCCATTCAAGTTTTATATAGGTTTTTTTTATGCTTTGAATATCTTTTTTGTGAAAATTGAATATTTTTGAGTGCTCTCAGGGTTTCCCAGTTTTGGCTTAAGGGTAAGCAGGTCAAAACCCAGCTAAAAGGTCTATGGGTTCTCCAAAGTATGTGATCTCACAAATTGGTCCAGAAAAGTGTTTTATTAACTTCCAAGTATGAGATAAGTTTCAAGTGCCAATTTTGACCAAAAAGTGGTGAGTTGACTGTGTTTCATTTAAAAATCTAGTATTTCTATGCATGCTAGTTAGTTTATTTCTTAAGGGAGTTATGGTCTGAGATTACTTAATATATTTAAATGGCCAAATGGGTTGTGAAAATGTGTTTCACAGCCATTTGAAAGTTTGTGGTGTCTTTCATGGAGGAGGATTTTTGCAAACAAAGGACTAATTAACTAATAGGTTTATGAAGGAAGTATATCATATAGGAATATCTGAGTGTCAATTTTTTGCATGAAATGGGGGAATATGAGAATTATCCAAATATTAAATTTCAAGCCATGAAATTTCATACACAAAAATATATGGGCTTTACAATGTCCAGGTAGGGCTACAAGGCCTCTAAGCAAGGCTAGTATAAAGAAGTCTACTACAGATGTGAATTTAAGCATGTTGATATGATGAATTGATCAAACCAAGTCAGGTGCTTTAACAAATGTATTGAAACCTCATGCATAAATAAAGGGGGATATTTATAAATGATTAGATCCTAGGCTCAGAGGATTATGTAGTAGAATTTGAGAGAGAAGGTATGAAGGCAATTTTGTTTATTCTTCATTGTTGAAAATGGTCTAAAGATTCTCAAAGGCTTCCTTAGATCAAGTGACCTAGGGGGAGTCCATTTTAATGTGTTAAATATAATTTCATGTAGTTTTCTGATGTTAATGTATTTTTTATCTTCGTGGAAGCTATGTATGATCAAAGAAGAGGATAGTCATGGAGCATGTTTGAGGAGCTCAAGGTAAGAAGAGGTATGCACTATGTTAGGGGGAGTATGTATAATCACTCAAAGGTGTTCCTTTCCTATTATTATTCATTGAAGTATTTTTAGGTCTAAATGATCAAGATTTTATCCCTCTTTATCATTGTGTCAAAGGGGGAAAAGTGCTTTGTATTGGTGTTGACATCAATGAAAAAGGGGGAGATTGTTGGAGGTTTGTCAATAATGTCTCCAAGGTGACCAAGGTGGTTGATGAAGTTTCATGTATGTTAGGATGATAATGAAAAAGTGTTATTCAATGTGCTTCAGTGTTCTTGCATTTTTCTTCAGTGTTTGCTTGATATAGGCAATTGATGGTTGTTATTGATTGTTTGGATAGATATAGCACATATGAAGGTTTTTAAGGATAAAGAAGTTATGAGGCATCCATAGATGTCTTGTTGAATCTATAGTGTGTCACTTTATAATTTAGAACAAGAAACATTCATATTATATCTTAAGAGAAGCTAAACCATCATTGCACATCATGTAGATATGAATGAACCAACAAGTTTGTGCATTTATTTTTGGTACTCAAAAAGTCAACTATGGTCAAAAGATTTCATGGAATTGTTTTATATAGTGTCAATAAGGTCCCCTAAATATTTGTACTCTTGAAGTGTTTTATTTCTCAAGTTATAAACCTTCAAATTTACTCTTACAAACTGTCAATCCAGAGACTATCAAGTTTAACTACATTGAAGTCTGAGGACAACTAGTTAATATATCTAACGGTGCACATTAAATCATAAATATTGATCTAATGGTGAAATTAAAAGTCAATATGTCAAAGAATAAATTTTATAGTGACATGTTTCACATTCACAAATCTTAGAAATAAAATCAATGGCTCATAGATGATCATGTAGTCAAAATATTGATGGTATGAGTCGCGTCAAAAAGATAATGTGTGTAAAAGGCATACAGAGCTACCAAGTGACACAATCATGGGAGGTTTGATCTAATATAAATGGTGAGAATTGAATAATAAAGATAGAGATACTTATATTAGATTGATGGTGCATATTTTTCCATAGTTTCTAGGAAGCACGAGATGAGATTAAGGTGATTGATGTTTAGTGTCTATATAGTGACCGTAGGAAATTAAATATTCAAATTTGTGAAGGAACCTAGTGCTTAGTTTTTAGGCTATATATTTTGATCCTAGATGAATTTATTGATTTATTAAAAGGAAATTTTATAGATGAATTCAAGATGCATTTATAAATTTAGATTAGAAGATTTGGATGTTTGTATACTTACATATATTGAGCTTTAAAGTTGACTATGTGTTTGATTGTGTTCTGCAAGTGACCCAAGAAGAATATTTAAGTTTTTATTAATAGTATTTTGATGTTTAAAGATTAAATATCTATTTTAAATGGTTTTATACTCTATGGAAACTATTCATATATATTTTGGAAGTTTGACTAATCCATCTTCAGTATGAACAACTGCTTAAAAGTTGTTTGTGTTTGATGAATGCACTAGCAGATTGAGTGACCATGTTGCAAGAGTGATTTTAAGGTGTTATGAGTAGAATTGAAGAATAAAATGAGTATTTAAATGTTATATAATTCTATAAGGCTTATCATAATTATTTTTTTGTCATATTTTCCCCTTGATCAAATATGGAGAGTCAAAATAGCTTGACTATGTTTTGACAATATATGACCAATCTGAGTGGTCATCATAAGAGATTTATTTTGAGTGCTTTGAGCTAGAGTGAAATTTTATAAGGTAAATGAAAGTGTTGTAGATATCCTAAATTATTCACCCATGTGATCTAATCATACTACTATATTAAATAATTATTTGTATGCTTCAGTTGTTTATGACAAAGTTTTTTATGTATGAAGGCCTAAGGAGCAAGGAGACTTAATTGATAGGTTCAAGTGTTGAATTGGTGTTCTAGTGGCATAAACTAATGAGGGTGTAATAAATAGTCCATTTGAGTCAATTTTGTTGTGTTTTAATCATTGGTAAAGTGTTAAATTGGTAATAGGTCTTCATGAGACCCATAAGGGCTACTAAATCTTAATTGAAAGATGTAATTGCTTAAGTATGACCCATGGATGCTATGGCCAACCTATGAGGATGGTATTGATATATTTGTGAGATTGATAGAAGTATTAAGGTTTAAATATAAGTCTTATGGCTGACCATGAAGATGATATTCATGAAGACTCTATAAAGAGTGAAAGCAAAGGTGATGTTTTCTAGACTTGAGTAATGAAGTGTTGAGTTGTTGTTGCATCTATGAGAAGAAATAGATTTTTGAAGGTTGTAAGAGCTATAAATATGACTTGAGATGAATATAAGAGTGCATATTACATGTATGATCTTATTTTAATCAATCTAATGTTGAATTTATAGTTTGATGCATGAGAACAAGCAAAGGTGTGCAGTTTGATCCAAAAGGTGGTTTTGGATACCATACTTGTGTGTGAAGGCTTGAATGAGTATAGAGGGTTGAATAATATTATTTTATAGATTTTATCCATAAAATTGAGAAGAAATAAGATATTTGGATTTGTTCATTTCATACATGTTGTGTTGGTTTTCAACATCTTAGGCAAGTTGGTGCTCCTTGTGAAGTAGGTGCTTCACTAAAGTCTCATGTTTTTAATCATCTTATAGGATAATTATTCCATGTGTTTTCAGGATTGAGATTAGGTTTTCTCCCCCAAGAGGGTTTCCCACATAGATTTTGTGTTATCTTGCATATCTTTCATGTTCATTGCTATGAGTGGGTTATTTACTTCTTGATTGCTTATGGTTTATGAACAAGGGTTTGAAGGATTTATTTTTAAGTTTTGAAATATATTGATTCACTAATTCACCCTCCTCTTAGTGATTTTACCTATAAAAATGAATGGGATCTATAGATCTTGGTTGTTAATGTAGGCTAAAGGATTAGGGCTTGAAATGGTAATGAAAGGGTGCTATAAATAGTGGTTGTTGATAGAATCCAAATGAAGAGGGCTTAGAATGGTAATCATTGGGTACTACAAAGCTTGGTTTCTAGTGCAAACCAAAGGAGGGGGCCCTAGAATGGTAATCCTTGGGCACTATGAATCTTGGTTACTAGCACATACCAAAGCAGGGGACCCTTGAATGGTAATCTTTGGGTGCTTTGAAGCTTGGTTTGTAGAACATACCAAAGGAGGGTTATTTACATAGGTAGGGGATTAGGTACTATTATCATTAAAAGGGAAAATTTTGGTATTATAATTGGCCCAAATAAGTGTGATCATGGCATATGATAATTTACATGGATGGGTTTGGAAATTAGCCAAAAGAGGGTGTCTTGGTCTATGAAATGGTCTAGTTCTAAGTCCATGTTTGAAAGTGGCATTGGTTTAGGGAATAGGTATTTAGTCTATTGTTGTAAATGGTTTAAACTTGGTGTCAGAAAGGAGTATTTTTCCAAGAATCATTGGCGATAAACCTGGTCTAAAATGTCTCCAAGGTATAATATATAATTTCTTACCCAAATGGTCAATTAAATACAAATTTGAATGCTAATCTTGGTAGAAGTGTTTCAAACAACACTGACCTAGGTCTAAAAATAGAAAAGGTTGCTAGGTCTTTGGGAACAAGGCACAAAACTAGGCTTAGAAACAACACTAGGTCTAAAAAGGTAAAATTCTAGGTCTTTTAAAAATACAACATAAAAATCTATACTTGGAAACAATAATATGTCTAAAAAGGTAAAATGCTAGGTCTTTTGGAAACATGACACAAAATCTAGACTTATAACACTCTAGATCTAAAATCAAAACTTGTAAAGAAATTGATTTAATAATTTGAAATAGTTGGACTCAAAGTAGGCATTTAGATTCAAAAAAAAACTTGACCATTGGTAAAATATATTGGAATTTAGGAATATGCATAAAACTAATTTGTCAAATCAATTCCAAGTAGGCAAAAGTAAGGACAAAGAGTAAACATTCAAGCCCAAGTGATGAACAAGACTCAAATGTAAACTAATCATGATTAAGGTTGTACTTGGAGAGAGAGTTTTGACCTTAGCTATATGAAAAAAAAGAGATGAAAGGCACACATAAAATACCACCTTCAAAATTTAGGCATAAAATATCTTCAAAGAAATCAAAGAATTAGTCCAAGTTGCACAATCCAAAAAGTGAAGGGTAAATGTCTAAGCCAAAATTAAGTGAGGCATAGGCATAAACCAATCAATATTTGAATCTAAACTTCACAAAACTAATTTCAAACTTAGTTTTAGAAGACCTAGTTTCAAATAGACAAAAATCTAGACCAAAATGAATGGCATAATGATACTAGGCATAGACCAAAAAGGCAGACGTGGTTTTGAAATTGATTGGACACAAGGCAAAAGTATTTGAAATAATGTGAGTAGC
The DNA here is from genome assembly GCA_037957365.1 of Torreya grandis. Classification (NCBI taxonomy): domain Eukaryota; kingdom Viridiplantae; phylum Streptophyta; class Pinopsida; order Cupressales; family Taxaceae; genus Torreya; species Torreya grandis. Next base: position 2,950,940 of record JARHVA010000832.1, on the reverse strand, counting down.
ATAACGACGTTATCTTCCTCAAAATGTATGGAAAATGGTTTGTTTCAAAAGTCTAAGACATAATAATTTTTATAAAATAGGTAGTGTAATGATGCCCCTTTCAAACAAGTGGAACACACACATGAAAGTTTGAAAAATGACTAAGGCAAAGTGTGGCATCAAATAGATGACATAACACCTCTTTCATACCAAAAAGGGGTTTATAAACATGACTTGATTTTGTATGTGATTTGGACATGCATTTTTGACAAACAAAGATAGGTCTGACTCAAAACAATGCAATTAAAAAGGAAAAGACATAGAAACCTCTAAATGTATTATCCTATCCTAAAAATTGACAAGGTGGATTTAAATTGTCAAATTCTATCTATATACTCTTTCTTGAGAGGAAATAATTTGTTTATACAAAAATTTAGATGCTTATGAAAATTATGGTTTTTAGGCTCCCTCTTATCTCAAGAGTTTGTATGGTGACATGGAAATTTAGGCTACTCACCCTGCATTAACAATATTTCCATGATAATTGGGGTTTGTCTAAAACTATAAGTTTCATGTGTCTAGATGATCCAAGTTTTATTAATATTAGATATGCAATCACATAAATTGAGTTCATACTATATAACTTACTAATCAAGAATCTATTACTTTGCATAGAGACTCCATTCATTTACTTCTTAGTGGAGTCCTCTGGTTAACTATACGTGACTTGCATTTTTATTATGATCAAAGAGGTTATCCACTCAACCCCTTAGCAATTATAGTATTTGTGACATAATTTATATACTCCATAATGGAGTGGGGTTGAAACAATGTCAGGAGATGAATTCTTGGGTTAAATATTCCCTAAATAATTTATGGGGAGGTGATGAAATATTTCCCACAATCCAATATGCAAGAAAGTAAAGATAAAAGGAATTTAAGGTCATTTTAGGGTCACCCAAGTCATTTATACCTTGGGGAGTGCCTTAGTGACATTCCTTCTATGCTTAGACTTAGAAAGAAAGGCAAAGGACAAAATTATTTTAGTCACCCATGTTCCCTAAAGGGGTTGTGGGGAGAGAATACATGCTAAGTCAATTTTTCAAAAACACACAACAAACAAATAAAACGAAAAACAAGCAAGCTCTTAAGAGTATTTAATCTAAGTTTGAGTTTGTTTTAAAAACACCAAATGAATATGATGTGAAATTTATCCCCTTATATTTTTTTGAGTCTTTAACTTTGAAAAAATAAAAAACAAAGTAGCTAAACTAATTTTTAAGCACCGAATATAGATGTGTTTTTAAGATTTAAAGTGTTAAAAATGGTTTTTCCTTGGCCTTTGGGTCCTGAAAAAGTGATAGTGAGCTTTAAATTAGAATTTAAAAGATTAATGAGTAAATGACAATTTAAATTTTAACTCTCAAGTTTTTTTTGTTTTTCACACATTGTAATACCATTACATAGAGTAAAACTACAACTTGTTAGTCAAAACTGCATCTACCTATAAAAAGATATAGTTAATGCAAAATCACATTTATAAAGAGTATTACCACCTCTTATAGGGTAAATACCACATATAAATGGGTCAAATATTTCACTTCCCTATAAAACATATAGTTAATGCAATACCACACTTTTAAAGTGCAAAACTACATATCTCAGGGTCAATACCACATATCACCCTTCAAAACTACACTTTACCCTACAAAAAAAGATTGTCAAAGAAAAAATGCATGTCAAAAGTGTAAGACCTCCAATTTCAAGTCCAAACTTCACTCACCTAGTGAAATACCACATTTACCAAGTGCAAAAATGTATGTTATAGGTGCAATATTGCAACCTCTTGTGTATTATCTGTCAACATCAATTTTCCACTTTTTTAGTCATCAAGTCAAAATTTTAGCATGAAAAATGCTAGAAAGAAGTCCTAAAAGGTCATGAGAAGAATTTTGTGGGGTTTACGTCCCACTAAGAATGCCATTATGTAACATAGGATTATGAAGAAGATTCTTAGTCTCTTGTTAGTGAATAAAATTCAAACCAAACAATTTCAATATAAACTAAAATTTATTGCCTATGTACTTAGATGATAATAAATAATAAGAACACATTAAAACATAACTAAAATCATAAAAGAGAAGCTTTGTTTTATCCTCCTTTTATCTCCAAATTTTCTTTTTGGATGAAGTTGGCTTGTTTTGTCTGTGTACAATGGAGTCTTTGTCAATGGTGCTCTTGCATCATCTCCCCTTTTTTCATCTTGGATTATGTTGAGTTGGCTTGGCTTGGCTTATGAAAATTTCATGGTAACACTACAATGAAGCTTTTTGGAGGTATTTTGGTATAATAACAATGCACATAAAAAATATTTATATGTATTTGTACATAATAACTTTATACCAAGAGAGATTTTTTTTCAATGGGTGAGGCCTTCTATTTATAGCCTCCAAAGTTAACTCTAACCCAAATTTAGTTAAGTTATAACTAAATACGCTTTAGTTAAAACTAACCAAAGGTGAGTTAAGGCTAACTCTAATTGAGTTAATGAGGGGACATGTAATTAATATTTGAGATTAATAGGCATGGCTCATAAACTATATATTTATTTGATATTTTGTGAGTGCTTGAAAACTCATAAAAGATGATGCCATGATGGTGACATCATTTAATATATTTGTGTGATATCATCAATCTACATTTATGAAATTACAAAAATAAAAATTCACCAATTAATTAGCCATGGTATTTTCACCTATGCATTTAATTGGGTTTAACTAATTAAGTAATCCTAGTTAACTTAATTGTGATTTTTCCATTTTGACATGTTGTCCCTCACACATGGTCGAAAAGGTCAATTTTATTGGTTGAAAATTGACCAAATATGAATTAGAAGAAGATGATGATTTCATATAGTACATTATCCAAAAAAGGGATACATTAATGTAGATTATAAGATGCATGTGATGTGTGCTAACAAATCAGAGAATTCTAGTGATTTTTAGGCCTAACTTACATTGTTTGTAAGAAGTCACTCTGATGTATATCTAGACATAGAAGTGGAAAAAAATGAGTGTCTATAGCACCAATAAACTTTGTGTCATCTGTAAGTTCTATAAGTTACCAAGTATCATTTTTATGAAGGGAATCCATTTCTTCGTGCATTGCTTGCACCCAAACATCATTAGTATTTTCATATTCAAAACATGATGGTTTAAAATTATATTGTGTAATTAAAACATAATCTATTGTCTCACCTCTCGGACATTCTTCATGTGTTTGGCTTCTTATACACTGATAAATTTCACTCAAGCTTTTTACCTTCCTTGAATAACTAGAAATTGAAGCTGGAGCTATGCTTGGAACACATACACTAGATGAGGGGATAATTAATGAACTTGTAGCAGTTGGAATTTAAGTACTAGTTGGATATAAATAGTAATAACATCTTAAATACCATCAATAAAAACATATTTAGACTTCTCAATATTGTCTTTAGCTTTTTCATGACCATTCACTCTTCATTCAATAAAAATAATAACATCTATTGACACAAGTATACTATTAGTGATACAATTATAAATACTATAATATTTTTTTTGTTAACTATACCCAACAAAAATACAAGACTCACATTTTAGATGTAACTTATTCTTTTTCTGATCAGCTACACAAACACAAGCTAAATAACCAAAATATTTCAAATATTTGACATTAGGATTATTTGCATACCATGACTCATATGAATTCATCTTTTCAATTACACTAGTGGGACTTTTACTTAAAATATATATTGTTTTAATAATTTCATCACCTTAAAAAGAGTTGTTGAATCCATTTTTATCTAACATGTTCCTTGCCATTTTAACCACTGTACGAATCTTCCTTTTAGCAAGATCATTTTGTTGAGGGGTGTAGATAGTTGTGATTGCCTTTTGATGCCATTAAAATAATATTAATTCATAAAATATTTTTAATATAATTCACATCCATAGTTAGTCCTTAATAACTTTGTTCTGTAGCCACTTTCATTCTCTACAAGGGTTTTAAATCTCTTACATGTATCAAAATATTTACTTTTTTGATTCGAAAAATAAACCCAACACTTTATTGAATAATCATAAATAAATGTAATTAAATATGATGAATTACCCAAAAATTTGTTTGCATAAGACCACAAATATCAAAGTAAACCAATTGAAGTGGATGATAATCCCTCCGTGCACTACCTTTTGGAAAATTGTCTCTTGCATGACTTTAACACATCTTACATAGACTTTCTTATGCTCTTCAACCTTTGGAAAACCATAATATAGTTCTTTTGATGTTAATAAATTCAAACATTGAAAATTCAAGTGTCCATACCTAAGATGCCATAACCAACTTTCATCTTCATATGCCATATTTACAAGGTTATTACTATGTTCTCCAAACTTCAATGGGAATATCCTATTCTTAGATAGGTATAATTGTAACAACCTTATTTCCTTGATTCTTGTCATATATTATGCATTCCTTATCATCAAAGACCACCTTATAATTATTTTTATAAAGCTTTCTAACACTCAACAAGTTATGTTTCAACTTTGTAGTATAATAAATATCATTATTACATTTCTTACCTTCTCTAGTATTCACCTTCATATTTCATTTTTTTGAGACCTCTAAATATTTGTCATCACCAAGTTTGATATTAGTTGTGAAACTTATATCCATTTTATAAAATAACCCATTATTCCCTAACATGTGACTATAGTACCTTGAATCTAGATAACAAATCTCATTAGGACTATTTAAAAATTTGTCATATGAAATGATGGTAAGTACACAAAGTTGGGGGATAAAAAATTGCCTACCCATGTACATGATTTTCCTAAAATTTTATAAATTTAAACTTATATAGATAATTTGTGATATCTACATTCCAAATTTGAAGATAGTGTAAGAACAAGAAATGTAGCATTTCGAGTCTAGTTTTCAAAACACTACTTTATTTAAATGGTTAAGTATAACTAGGTCAAACATATAAAATTTGAATATTAAATCATATTTTTAAAATAAAATAGATTAGATAGATAGTTTTGCAGCCCACCATTATTTCATTAGCATTTAATAATGTTTAAAACCCTTTGGTGAAAATTTATATAAGATCTTCTAGTTTGTGACCTATAGTGTTTTAAATTTTTTCAATTAATACATTTTTTTATGAATTTTTCAAGTAAATAGATCCTAAAAACTAGGAAAAAAATGGATAGCTAGCCATGCACCCCCTAGCTACCTCAAAATAAATGAAAATCATTTTTTTAAATGTGTAGAATTAGGCCTAGTTTGTGACCACATAACTTATTTTTTTCTTCGATAAATGAAAAAAAATTACATGAACATGTATAGGCATGAATATTTAAAACATGTAGTGACCTAAAAAAGGTATAGTTATAAATCAAAATAGTTTGAAACCTTAAATTAGTCAAAAAATATATAAATCATATTTTTGGAAAGATAAGAGCATGCTCGTCATGATGTTATTAAGTTTTTGAATTTTACCATTGAAATTCATAATGTATTTGACGGTCCAAGTTGAAATTTATTTTTTATAAAAAATATGGGACTTAGATATATATTGATAGGTCCAAGCTTTTGGCTCGAGAATCTAAGACATTCCCGAGCTAAAAGGCTTGGTGTTTGAATTCAAATTCAAATAGAGTGATTACATTATTAAAAACTCAATAATGCAATTACATTCCTATTATTTTTCACATAAAAGCATGTGAACATGTACATGAAACAAATATTGACTTGAAGCTTATATTTACCACTCTAAATGTTAAGTATAAGTAAGGAAATAAATGTATAATAATTCCTTCTTTATACTTTAAATTTATTTTAGAAAATATGAGAAACTAGGGTTACTCTACATCTAATAAGTTGGTCTCATAGTCCCACACTTGTGATGAGGAAAATAGTTTTTCAAAATGTAATCTAGTCAGTACTTAGGCATTTTTAAAGAAGTATTGAACCTAAGGATTCTAGGGCATAAATTTTTTAATTGATGTCTATTTTTGGTAAACATATAATCATTTTTTAGGTTTTTGTGCCTTCTAGATTACTTCCTAACATTTTTAGGAGTCCTAGGTTTGTCAAAATTGAATTTTACAAACCATTCACTTTGAAATTGATCTAAAGTGGTGTGATTGGCGTAGTATAGGTCACATTGATGACATGCACACATCAAACTACCATTTTATTTTAATTTCACTTATTCATCACCCCTCCCTCATCCTTGATCACTTCCTACTCATCCCTCATCACTACTAATCAATATCTCATTATTCATAATTCTTCCCAATCAATCCCTTATTGACCATCACTATCCCTAATCATTCCTCCATTCACCCTCACTATCTCTCATCATCCCTAATCACTCCTTCCTCATCCTTCCTCATTCCTAATAACTCTTTCCCCATACCTAATCATTTCCTCATCATATGTAATCATTCACAATCATTCTCTCCTCATCTCTCCTTGTCCCTAATCACTCCCTCATTGACCTTCATTTTACCTCATCATCTCTAGTCACTTCCTTATCATACTTAATCACTCTATCATTGACTATCACCATTCCTCATCATACCTAATCATTCCTTCCTCATATATCATAATTTATAATCACTCTTTCCTCATCCATCATCATCCCTAATCACTCCCTCATTTACCCTCACCATCCCTCATCACTCTATCATTAACCCTTACCATCCCTTATCATCTATAAACACTCCCTCATCATCTAATTTAAGTATATACTCTAAAGGTATCTTTTATTCCAATAATTTGTTGTTTAATCCATTATAATAGAAATTAGCTCTTTTCTATGACTTGTTATGTTGTACATACCCATTTGTGATAGTCAATTTTATTTCTAAATGAATTGGATGATCTTCCAAATTTTTATTCAAGTAATATTAGTACTAGCACAAAATATAGTTTGAATTTTAGTTCATCAAATTATCTTTATTGTGTAGCTAACTAGATGAGATGTTATTCAGTTCCACATGTGGTAGCTTAGTTCAAAGGATAAAAATTAAACATAAATATCTTGTATAAGTTTTTAATTTAAAAAGATTTAAATCTATGCAAATTTATTTGGTGTTTCCCATTCCTATATGACTTGATTAATGGTTAGGTTCACACATGCAATCCTTTTGTGTGTAATTTATCCCAAATATTTTATCTCTTGCATCAAAAATGAAAATTTATTCATGTTAACATAAAAATGAGTTTCTTCAAAATGTGAAACACTAGTTCAACACGGTGTAGATGTTCATCCCATGTTTTCTAAAGATTAGAATGTCACCAAGGTATATTAAAAAATGACATAGTTAAAGGGCTCAAGAATGTTTTTCAACATATAAATTAATCAATTCTCTACATGACTTAACCTAAAAGGCATAAAAAACTAGTAAATCAATCCTTCCTTTGTTTTTAAGACTATTAAAAATGTCTAGAGGTTTAACATGAACATGATGATACCCAAACTTAAGATCAATTTTGGAAAAGACTTATATGCCATGGCTATGTCTTAAAATTCCTTAATATTTAAATGAGGATAATATTTCTTCACTTTAATCTTGATAAGTTTTTTTTAATAGATTCACAACATCATGTCCCATCCTTGTTTGGTTCAAGCACAATTGGGATTTTACAAGGCAATGATTTGAGCATGATGTGTCCATTATCCATGATTTCATAGATTTACCACTTGATCTATTCATTCTATAAAAATGATATGTTGTATAAAGAGGTTTGAGGTAGAGGTGGTTAAGATATCAAATCAATAGTATTGTTTAGTGTACAATATGTAGGAACTTATTTAGGTGACTGAAAGATACTCTTGTTTTCATCTAGTTTATGGTTCAATTATTTTGTCCTTGTTATTGTTGGATAAAGAACACTATGATACATTTCCATAAAGATGTTATTAAATTTACTTCTTACCATCATGAGTATACTTCATAGTAGATTTAACAAGAATATTGCACTTCCTATCACTAATTACCAAAATCTTATGTACTGATTATCATATATGGTATTTCACATCATGATAATATATCACATCATTTCAAGGATTTAATTCATATACTACATGTCAATGGTAAATATATGGTTGAAAACATGTAAAAAATCACATACCTATAATGATGATATGTCACAAAGGATTTCCTCTTTTAAAAGTTTGAATTTGTACACCAAATGACATTATTAGGTGATCCATTTCTCAAGCCCTGCACTGGAACATAAAATAGGATATGGTTATGGATGATACATCAATTTGAAGTTAAATGTTTTTAAATATGATTTAGGATAAATTAAATTCTTATGACTTAAATTGGAAATGATGAAGTGTATTGGTTCACCATTGATCTAAATTTGTTAATGAAATAATATTTCATATTCATATAATTTATTGTTGGGGGAAGTAGATATATTTCTAATACTAACCATATCAATTGGGTTCATAATTTATTATCTACTTACTTTTTTGTAGTGATAGATACATTGTACCCACTTCTTGAGTTTTTCAAGTATAGATCTCATAGTTTGACACTCTTCATTGGATTGAATATTGAAGTTGTGAATTTATCACCACTTTCTAATCTTGGACTACTTGTTCTAATCATTTGAAAATTATTTCCCACTCTATGGCATGATGACTCAATAAATAGAAATACAAATAGAAGGATTTAAATGTAATTATTCAGATCATAAAATGTCCTCATATGGAATACAATTGATTGGTTTCAATAAATCACGTAGCTTGGTGATCCTCATATTTACTACCCATTTTTGGTTCTATGGTGGTTTTAATTTCTTTTATTTTTCTAGTGAATTTTCAATTTTAAATTACATCATTTATAATAGGCCCATATTTTTTCATAGTTGTTAAATATTTATGTTTTAAATTTGCCTCCACATCATTTTGATCACTATGTCTTATATTTTATGGTATCACTAAACTCTCCATTTATATCTCCTAGCATTGTTAAACCCTAACAAAATATCACCAACAAGGTGTTGGATGGATTGATTAATGATGAAGAGGGATTGAGTAGAGATGATGAGGGAATCATTAGCTTTATAAGGGAAATGTTTTGGAATGGAAATGATTAAAGTAAGATTATTTTAAAAACACACATTAACACACAATCCTGTAGGTGCAAACACATATCATAATACTTTTCCTAAGAGAGTGGATGACAAACTTTATAACACATAAAAATATATATAAATACCATAATATATCCTAATTATTTGGTTGATTGGGCCTTTGCTCTCCCTCATAATAGTATTTTAATACTCTTATATTGTATAAATATCATGAAATCAAATTTTCATTACTTTGGGAGAATGCTTACATTGTTGAAAATGTTGATACTCAAATTATTTAATCATTAATACTATATTACTCTACCTCTTTATATCATCAAAAGGATGTGTTTATATATTACCTCATATTACAATATATGTCTTAAGATAGATAAACAAACTAACAAGATCATATTCTTACTAAGATATTTTATTATTCCCAAATAATAACATAGCAACATCCTTTCCAATTTTGAAGTAAAATGAGTGGAAAGCATTGGATTCAATTCCTTACATGATTCATAATCTACTATTATTTTAAACTTATTTGTCAATTATAACCATCTGATCTCAAGCAACTTAGCATATCAAAACATAGTACTTATAGTCTCTCATAAGAAACTTCTATAAATACCATGGCTAAGAATATATTTTACTATTTTTGGAAAGTATATATATGAATATTATAATTGTTCCCAAAAATATACTAGATCACTTATTTTAGACCACTTATTTCAAGCATGTATATCTTGCATCATTATAGAATCCTCAATGTGTTCTTTACCATATTTTTTGAAATTCTTCAAAAATGGTATGGGCATATTCAGAGCCAGACTGGACATCTTCAAATCTATATTGGTGATCTTCATAGTTGGTCTAGACTAATCTTCAAGGGTATTTTACTACCAAAAAACACTATCTTTGACTATAGTATGTTCTTATGACCTATACATTCAAATATAGTGTTTTTCCATGCATATGTTAGAAAAAGGTGATTTATATAGGTAAAAATAACTTACACAAAATAACCAAGTTAAAATTATCATTTTCTATTTTAAATTAGTAATGAGTTCTATTGTGCACATCTAAATCCACTTAGAATGATGACTATTAAGGGGGAATGTGGTAACTTCTTAGATATAATGAGCCATTATATGGGTTAATCATTTATCCCACACTTAAATTCTTACAAGTCTACTTAACATATAATGTCTCCTCTCTTACATGTTAGACACAATATATCCTAGTTTCTTGTTGAGGTCATAAGTGTCATACTATATATCCTAGTGAAGTTGTGTTAGGATGTTGTAACATTTATATGCTCTAACCTAGGTATTCCATCTTTCAAAATGTTCTTCTCCTTAATTTTTTGTATTCTTCCATGACGACATAGGGATAAGAATCAATTATGACCTATACCTTATGCCAATCCATTCTTTCCCATGTGTTTTTTTCCAAAATGTTGTATTAGTTATATAATAGCTTTGGTTCTCTTGAAACACCATTTGAGATTGTTGTAAGAAATGGCATCCCTTCTCTTTAAGGGAACACTCATTGTAGCCCACTTATAATCACAAGTAGCAAGGAATGTAATAAAATTATTTGAAGTATACTCCTCAAAATCATAAATGTATTTCCTCAAGCTATCTAAAAAGTGTTCCCTAATCATTAGATTATATAAAATATTTTAGAAATCTTTGATTAAATTATCTAGATTAGATAATTCAGGCCTCGTGTAAAGCCCAAAAGTTTTGACTTGCATAAAATATTATTTGTCCCATCCCTTAAAATATTATTTTACAATGCAAAAGTGAAATCATTAAGATAATCTTTACCCATAAATAAATTAATTATAAAAGAGGACATGCGTCCTAAGAAAAATTTACATAAAAAGAATTCACACAAAATATTTTGTTTCTTAGAGATACTATTTTGATAAGCATCCATAAATTATTTTTCATCTTTTAGGTCATAAGGAAATATACATGAAATCATCAACAACTACCATCTATAAAATTTATCTTATAAGAAGAGGCCATACCTAGAGGCAGGCATCCTATAAGTAAGAAGCTTCTCTCCTAGTTCATAGGTTGTCTATAATATGGTTTATATTTTTTTTCTTTACTTCCTCTCTTCATCAAGATCACTTTTCAATTTTTATTTTAAATCATAACCTACCTGAGGGTCTGACATGTTTTCTTCCAAGTATTTGTGATATCATTATAAGACAACTGGGTTTACACACCATGGTCTACCTATTCTATAGATGTTAGTTATTTTTGTTTCAATTGATCTATTTTACTATCTTTACTAAGGAACTAGTTTTGAGTTTGTTCTAACTCTTTTTTTAAAGATAAAATAGCTTATTCCTTACCTTTTAATTTGGATTGAGAAATGGTATTCCCTCATCTTGTTGTCTCATTATTTTTTCTACTCTTAACAATGCCATGGTTTGTTGTATCTACTCTTACTCATCATGACTAGAAGGTTTCTCCTCTTCTTCTATGATTGGATTTTTCCTTTGTCGATAGTAGATTAGATAAAGAGGGATGAGAGATCTATATTCTTACTTATTCAACTTTAATCTATTCCATCATAAATGAAAGATCCTTTATACCTATGGATTAATTATCCATATCCCCTTTTCTTGAAACTTTTAAGTCTTATGGAGATTCAATAAATTGCTCATAATTAAGGCTTCCAAGAATTTATACAATAGATTATATTTTATCAAAATCATCCTCTTTAGAGAGTATGCATCTTCCTATTCTCCAAGAAAAAGTTTATGATGGTGACTTCTTAATTGGATCCTTTTTCCTTCTTACACTCCTCAAAACCCTAGGCCAAGATATCTCCAAAGCTTCCTCTTCATCAACTAATATCCCCATAATAGGTATTTTTCTTATAGTAGGATCGAGAGCTTCATTAAAAGTGGTTTTGTAAGTCATTTTTCCATTTTTCCTCTTAATTTATAGTTCAAGAGATAGCTCCTCACTTGTAATTTCTTCTATTAAACTAGATTTGGGTGTAAGGGAAGAATACAATGGTCTTGTTTCTACTTGGGTCTTTATCTTAAAATTGTCCTATAATAATTCATCCCATTTAAATTTTCCATCTAAACTTTTCAATAAATTTTTTTAGAATATTAATTATTTCAATCCATAGTGTCTAATATATGCTACAACATGAATATATTTTCCAATCATAACCTAGATGGTACCATAAATAAAGGCATATTTACCCTCCACTTAGGTTTTTATTATCCATGTATAATATGATTCATAATCTTCATGGAATCTCCTATTAATGATCCATACTATTCATCACATGTGAATTTTTGATGACCTAGTAGGTTATAGTATTCTAAGATTTTGGAAGAATCTCTCTTAATTCCATTGGTGACCCCTTATGGACTGATGATCAAATCAAGCATGAGTTCCCCTTTCTCATGAAAGATTTGAATTATGTCTTTAAAGGAATATTTACCTAATATTTTCATTTAAATATTAGAAATCATAGATATATGGCTCATGGTAGAGTAGATAACAAAAATATTTGTTCCTTTCACCTTGAAATGCTCCCATTTTAGGTTTATGACAAACTCTTATACTAATTGTTCATCCTTTTCATTAATTTTTTTATAAAATATAATCATCCTACTTTAAATACCCTGGTTTCATCTTCATAATTTAGTAAGAGATATATTGTTTCAAGTTTATATTTCTTTTTTGGTCCAATTTTAAAGTGTATTAAGAATCTTCAAGGATTGTATAAAACAATCAGGAGATAACTGAGAGTGTGATTATAAGGGCTTGGAAAAAAGTGAGCATGTAATTATCAATCAGGAGAGAAATGGTTAGTCTGATAAATGAAACAAGGTGCAAATTTTGAAAGTCTACAATGATTTCTCTGGCTCTTGAAATATCTTATAACTACATTATTTAGAAGATTAGATATCTTTATGTAAAGGAAATAATTATTGCAGCATGTTTTAAGACTTGAGGTGATTCAAATTTGTCTTATCACTTAATCCATGTGCTAATTATACCATCACTCTTTCCTTTTTGTGTCATTATGACCCTTCCTTCATGTCCAAATTAGTCTTTATCACGATGATCCTTGTAAATACCTTTTATATGAATATCTTTAAGTACGCCATCATGATAACATCATGACCTTTTAATGATGCATTAAACTTTTGAAAGGATGTTTTGATAATATGAATGGATGTTTTAATGGTATGACATATTATTCCATTTTTAAAAGACCCTTTCTTAGGAGACCCCATTTTTTGACATATCCCTTATTGAAAGAATCCTTTTTTAAAAGTGGATAGTTAGATGACACCTTTAAACATAAAATTAATCATACTCATAGAAAAATGAAATATATATACCTTGAATTACCTACAATTATCCTTTTTCCTAGTTTTCCACATGTCCTTGGATGAATAACACTCTCAAGTTAATCTAGAATACTATACAAGTTAATTAGGAGTAATATTTTTATTATTTGAACACCTAAAAAAGTGGACAATTATTGGTTTTCAACTTTTTCACCCCTTTTTTATTTTATTTATTTTTAAAAAACTAATTGATTTTTACATTTTTAATAAGAGGATTGTCTTTTACTAGTTTTCAATCCTCTTCCTTTATTACACTCAAAATCTCATCCTTTGGTTATGATGGAAGAACAGAACTCTTCTATATAACCAAATTCTTCTTGATATTAAATTTTCTTGTAGAACACCTACTTGACAGGATGTTGATGATATAGCCTCAATATATTCCCATTTACGAAAACTATCTTCCTATTTCCATCAATTGATAGCAATTTAATAAATCCATTATCAAAAATCTTTTCATCTTGGTAAGGACCTAACCATATAGAGTAGAGTTTACCTATGAAATGCTAGTATTTTGAATCAAACAATAAGACCCACTCTCCTTATCTGAATTTTCTTTGCTTGATATGATGTCCATGACATGCCTTACTTTTATGTTAAATAAAATCTATCTGATTCAATGTCTTAAGTCTTATCTTAACTAATTCAATCAGTTGAATAATTTTGTCTTTTTATGCTTCTATCAGGGCCATACCTACCTCTATTTTATTCCTAATTTATACAACTCAAACTAAATTGAAAGTAATGTATTTTCCCATATATGAGTTTATATGGATAAAATACTATGGTGGAATTCCATGTTGTTTTCTATGCCCAAACTAATTCAAGTAGCTTGATTTCCCAATATTTTTGTTGATGTCTACTATCTTGGTCAAGATGTTTTCTAATTCTCTTTTGGTGACTTCAAGTTGACCATTGGATTGAGGATGGTAAGGTGGTGACCTATTTTTGGTGATTTATCAGTGTTATATGAGGTTTTACATCATGTTAGATGTAAACTTAATGCCTTGATTTGAAACCATTAATCTTGGACTCTAAAACATTATAGGATCATGTATTATAAAAATCAACAACATTTTCTTCATGAGCAAATGATAAAACCTCAACTTGTTTGCATTTAGTAACATAATTAACTTACTAGGATGTAATCCTTTTCTTGGGATGGTGGATTAATGTGATCAATTAAAGCTAACCCCCATTTATCAAAGGGTCTTAACACCACTTGAGGTTGGAGGGAAATTTCACTGGACAATGTAGGTTCCCACATATCTTGGTAAGGATCACATTGACAAACATAATTTTTCACATTACTATGAAGTGAAGGCCAATAAAATCCAACCTAAAGGATCTTGTTAACTATAATTGTTGTTAAAAAATGACCTCTATTGGATCATCATGTCATGTTCTCAAATTGTCATATATCTCATCTTTTCATACACACATATGAACTACCAAATTAAGTGCACATTTGAATAATAAACCATTAAATAATTTATAGTTATCATTGTTTCTGATCAAAATTTTCCTTTGTTTGGAAGTGAAATCACAAGAAAACTTCCCTGTGGATAGATAATTAGCCATATCAGCAAACCATCGAGAGTGATCTAAACTTGTGAATGACTGTTCATTTGGAAAATTATCATCCATTGCCTCATCTTCACTTGAAACATTTTATATTGACAAGAAGTTATCAACTAAATTAAATTTTCTTGGCTTATCAATTACTTTTATATCAAATTCCTATAATAGTATTAACCATATAATAATCCTACCCCCTACCACATTTTTGTTCATCAGATATCTTATGACCAAATGATCTATATAAATAAATATTTTGTATCTAATGATGTAGTGACGATATTTATTCATAGCATTGATGATAGTAAGGATATTATTTTTAGTAGTTATATAGTTTCTTTCATTGGGAGTTAAATTATTACATATGTAATAAATATCATAAATCTCACCTTATTCACCTTTCTACCCAAAGACTACTCCCTATAATATTATTATAGGGACCTATGTGTATGTGAAAGGGTTGCTCCCAATTGGGACCTCTCAATAATGGAGCATAAATTAATTTTTATTCTACTGTCTCAAAATTCTATTGATATTTTTATGTCTATATAAATTCACTATCCTTGGTGATTAATAAAAATAAAGGTGTAACAATCTAACTAAAATCCTCAAAAAAATGTTTATAATATCCTATATAAAAATATTTTTAAATCTATTGTATTCTTTGGGTGTAGGTAACTTAAAAATGACTTAATGAGACATGATGACCTAAGATAATTCCTTGGTCTACCATCATAAAATTATTCTCATGACTTAAGGACAACTAATGTTTTTCACACCTGGTATATATTTTATCTAAATTGGTTAAGGATTCATCAATGGAGTCCCCATGTACTATAAAATTATCCATGCATAACTTAACACACTCACTGGTAAGATTATCAAATATAGCAAGGATTGCTCTCTAAAAAGTGGCTCGTGAATTGCATAATATAAAGCATAAAAATCTATATGAAAAATTCCTCCAAGGACATGTGAAATTGGTTTTATCATGGTCTTCATAAGATACTCTTATTTGACTATACTTGGTGATTCCATCCAAGAAGGAAAAATACCTCTTTTCAGCTAGATTGTCTAATACCTAGTCTACGAAAGGCATAGGAAAGTAGTATTTCATAGTGGCTTTATTAATTTATCTGTAATCTATACATATTATCCATTTTCCATGTTTTTTATTTAATATTACTAGTGGTAAGACCCATATATTATTTGAGGTTAGATATATAAAACCTACATGAAATAATTTTTCTATTTAAGTTTTCACCATATCTCTTAGCACTAAATTTATCCTTATTTGGTTGGGGTTGTCTAATTCATTTAATGTTTTCAGTGTAGATGTCATGGGTGCATACACTTGTATGTATTCCTTTAATGTCATTGTATTATTAATAAAAATATTTAGTATGAATCTTAAGTACATCAAATACATTGGACTCATGTTCATCATTTAACCAACTATTTATGTTTAATATTTTTCCTAGCTATGCTTCAATTTGTTTTTTCCCTAGATAGATTGAATTAACTTTTCTATATTAGATAATGAGATATTTCAAGGGAAAAAAATGAGGTTTCAACATGTGGAAGGTGTTTATTGATTTTAATAAAGACTCTCATTTTGAAATCAATCTAATCATGGACAATAAAAAGCTGAAAGAAATGATTCATGATGGGTCTTGTGCTTCACTAGCAACACTCCAACAGAGAAGTGTCTGTTTATATATTTCATCATAAGTATACTTAAGGAGAATTTGGTAACCTTATACATATTTTTATAACTTTTAGCTCTAGTCTGGTGATCTCTAAAGATATATTGGGAATCTTTAGAGTGATATTGGACATCTCCAAAGGTATACTAACCTTATTCACAGTAAGGTTGTCTTCTTCCATATAACCTATTAACTTTTACTTTATCTTAATTATGTGGTTTTTAATTGACACTATTTACAAATAATAAATAGTATTTCCATTTTGATCTAGCTAATTTACTCGCAAGTGGTCTGAGGAATTTCATAGATGGTTTTATAGGTGGAAATAAAGAAAATTCATTTGCCTTCAATCCATTAGAGATTGTCATATCTCCAGACCTAAAATCTATGAGTAATATAATTATTGCTAGCCATGGCCCTCCTAGGATAAATTGATAACCCAATTTATGACACTATGGTTGGATTATCATAAATTATATATGGTATTCCCAATATTTTACCATTACTAAGACATCTTCTATCACCCCTTCTAGTTTTGGCAACATATTGGTTAGCCATCTGTAGGACTATAGTATTTAGTTCTACCCCTATTATGGAGAGTGATTTTATTGCTAAGAGGTTAGCAATATTATGATCTACTTGTATGGTTTTGGAATACTATATTCTTATCCCTATAGTTTTGACACAAAAACCTTTGATGATTATATTAAGTTCATGTACATCTCTAATGCCCTGCATTAGTGGTATCTTTACACTTAGTTTTCTTAGTTCTTGGGCTAAGTCAAACTCACTTTTATGTGTTTCTTATTTAAGTATTTATAGAAATGGAATTGGTAATGGAGAAATAGAAGGAGGATTTTTTTTGAGGTTTTTATTTCCCTTTAATGTCTTGTTTTTACTTGGCTTGCTCATTAGTAAGGCTTGAACTTGTCTTTTCATTAGGGATTTTTGTGATGGTGAGTGGAGAAGGACTAGCCAGTGGTTTTCCTAAATAAACCTAAATATTGATACAATATATGGCATTCATTCCCATAGTTACCTCTTGTTATGCTTCATAAACAAGAGTTTGCTAATCTATTCTTCGGATTTTTTACCATCTATGAAAGTAATTGAGGTTGATTTACTTTTTCAATTTGTTGGGGTTGGCTAGTAGGAAAAAGAATCAACATCTATTGAGGTGAAAATATATTTTGCTTATTGAATGTCTATTGAGTTACCCATTATAGATTCATTTGTGGAATCCATGGTTGTTGGTTTTGTTATGATACATATGGATTTGGTGATGTTCACTCTTTTAGAGACCAATTTGGTGGTCCCCCTATTTATGGAGGTGTTATTATAGACCATGGAATTATCCATGGATTGGAAGGAGCTTAAAGAACAAAGTGATTTAGTTTTTGATTATAAGAGATAATTTCCACCTATCTTTGTATATAATTGAGAAATTGCATTATTTGAGTAATATGTTTCAATTGATTATTACGGATAGGTAGGAGGATATAATTATTTTTGTCATGGGTATTTGATTCATAAATACCACATATATATGTCATATCAAGAGGGCAGTCTTCAAGGTCATGTTTCAACCTAAATTTTTAGTATTGTCATTATGTTTTTATTGAAAGCCATATAATGTGGTATGAAATTAAATAAAATGTTTGTTTTAAGATTTTAAAACTTCTCCATGAGTTATCATACATAATTTGTTCATTTCCCTATTTTTAGCTTCTTAATACTAGCCCTTGTTATTGAGTAGTTCTTACATAATTTAGCATTATCATTAAGACCAAGCTTATTTATGTCTCCTTTTCCCACAATGTTTAAGGATTCATGAGCATCATAATCCAATCCCTTCAATAAAATTGTTTTGATTAGATCCTCATTTAATTCATAACCACACCTTCTAAGGACAAAAAGGAAAATAATTAAGATAGTCTTCAGTGTTTTCATCTTCTTTTTGTCTTATACAAAATAATTATTCTTTTCTATCTCGTGCCCTAAAATAATCCTAGTATTTGTCCAAAAATCCATTTTCATTTTCTCCCATGTGTGAATAGATTTTGGTTGTAATCCCATAAACCACCTCATAAATGAATCTTGGAGTGTTGGAGATAATTTTAACTTTTAATTGTCAAACTTATAGTCATAATTCTGACATAACACCTTAAATTCAAACAAGAATTGTTCAGGATCTTCTATTGATATTCCCATTAAAGTAGGCAATATATATGGGAATATGTTTTTCATTGGATAATTTTTATTTGTATCCAAGACTATTTGATAGGTAAAGGTTATACCTATTAGTTGAAATGTACCTACCACATCCCTATTTTATGGGTTTACTATGTGTCCAATGTTGTCTCCCATTTATTTCCATATATTTTATAAAGGGTTCTCCTAGGAAGTGTTGAATAATCAAAAGTCATTGGAAGGCTGCATGATTGAGATTCAATAATTTGGTTTACAATATTTTTCAGCCTATATTGCTTCTTTTGAAAGGATCCACCTACCTTTGGGTAATGTTCCCAAAGTTTAGGTGAGGATAATAGTGGTTCCTCTATTAGTGTAAGAATTTTCCTACCTAGTGGTTTTACCTACATGTCTTTTTAGCTTACTTAGGCTAGTTAATTAAGTTATTAGGGGTCATTTACCTTTAAGTGGATTCTAATTGTGAATTAAATTTTTACCTTTTTAGTGACCTAATTTCACCCTACATGTACTTTCTTCTTCTTCTAAGTTGGTTAATGCAAACATTTCCTTTATGGAATTTTCTTGATTTTGGAGCTTTCATTCTACTTCTACAGGAATTTGACATTACTACATGATTGCTATTCAGAGATCTTGGCGAACTCTAACATCCTCCTCAACAATATGAAGTTTGTTTCCCTATAATGTCTTCCAATACACTTTCTTCTTATGACCTACTAGTACTTGTGTTATGTTGTGTAGTGTTTATAGTTAGTGTTTGCAGGTACTCAACATTATGATCCTTTAAATCGAGATAAATGTAATATGTGTTTTTTTTAATGGCCAAATTGGATAGTATTGCTATGTGCATGACACTACTAACTTATATTAGGGAAACATATGAAATAATGACTAAAAATTTGGAAAATATTTTTGGGACAAAAAACTAAGGTAGCACCTTAACACCATCAGAAATGGATGGTTAAATCACAAGATAAAATGTCTCTCCAAGCTTCCAAAACATTCTTTAGGTCAGACTTCAAAGAGGATCTATTAACTATAACTATTCTCAAAAAAGTGGTAGGTAACAAGATCACCATGTATTTTCACCCATGGATATTCATGGCTATAAGCATCATCTATAGTAGAAAATAATATATAGATTTGGGAGATATGATTAGTGATGAACTTAATTATCAACTGGTCCCAATGTATAAGTAACCAAATCTTTCTACATGACATTCTACTTGGTATATTCAATATCATCCTAAAGAGTACAACATGGCCTCACTTAAATGGCTAATCTTAGTTGGCCTTTGAATAACACAAAAAATACTTAGATAGTTTAATGGTGATTTCACTACGAGAGTTGTATAAGCATCGGATGAGGTCTAGGGAATAAGGATCTTTGATGAAGTAGCTAAAGTAATTTCATAGTATGGAAGCTAATTTATTTAGTTCCAAAAATTATCCTAAATTAGAGTTGGAGGATTTTAATGTCCAAAAAGATAGAAAATAGGTACATATCTTAAGCTAATAGTGAATGATGTTTATCAAGTTTTAAGTTTTTTTGCAGTATAAGAGACCTAGGACATCATAACGATATGGATCATACTCAAAGATAATCATTTAGGTATAAGGATGTAGTGAATGTGATCTTTTTATAAGCATAGAGGTCTAGAACTAAAAGGTATATCCCTAATTCATATTTGTCAAATGTACAATATTAAATTTATATAAATATTCATTTTTAGTATCTATAGTAACTAGGTGTGTCTTTCACCTTTATAAGTATTCCCCTACACTTGTGCAAAGGATGGCAGATTTGGATATATAAGATAAGGATATAAATATAGTGTGAGTGATTTATGAGATAAATTTAAACTTTAAAATACTATGAGTTAGCAAGTAGAGATATTTAGGTCTAGTGTTATAATGCATATCATTTGAGATAATTGAGTATTGTGTTTTTTTTTGTGTTCCTATTATAATTATTATGTTGATATATATATATATATATATATATATACACATACATACATACATATACATACATATATATACATACATACATACATACATACATACATACATATATATATATATATATATATATATATATATATATATATACATACATATACATACATACATACATACATACATACATACATACATATGTATACATATATATGTATGTATGTATGTATGTATGTATGTGTGTGTGTGTGTGTGTGTGTGTATGTGTGTATGTATACACACACACACACACACACACACACACACACACACACACACACACACATGAGGTTTTTTATTAATTTTTTTATTCTAAGATTTGCATGATCTAGAGCATATTTCAATTGAGAACACTAATCGTGGATGCATCACTTATGTTTTTTCCAAGTCTTTCCTTACTTATTTTTTGGATCTTTTTTCTTGTTTTCATTTATCTTGTGAATTTAACTTATCTTATTATCATTTCTAAAGTTGGATAACATTCACATATTTTCCTATTGTTACATAAATATACAACTCAACTTAAACCATTTAAGAGAGAGAGATCATAAAAAAGAATAAGAATATCAAGGTTCACAAAGGGAGTTCGATGGCCTGTCATGTTGAATGGATTTTGATGTCTTGCCATGAAGGAATTTTGATGGCCTACCTAGTTGAATAGATTTTTATGTCTTTCCATGAATGGAGTTTGATGTCTTGCCATGAAGGGATTTTGATGGCCTTCCAAGTTGAATGGATTTTGATGTCTTGACATGAAGGGAGTTTTTTGGCTTGATAATTTGAATGGAGTTTGATGTCATGCCATCAAGGGAGTTTAAAATTGAGTCTTAGTTAGGTTGTTCAATGGTGTCAATTTTTTAACTAGGACTTGATTATTACTATCATTGGTGATCCGGACAATAATTCGGATAACAATTTGGGTGATGGGTCCACCCCATTTGATGGCAAAACTTCCGGGAGCCATAACTTTTGCACCGTAGCTCCAATTGGCTCGTCGTTTGAACCGTTGGAAAGCTAATAATGATGGGAATGTCGTGAGATGGCATCCAGCTCCGCTCAATGAAGTTTTACCCCCTAAAACCCAACATAAGTGTCCCAAATTTCAATTTTATTAGTCCAATCTAAAAATAGTAAGTTTCTAAAAATAGTAATTCCTCGAATTTTGTATTGTTGTAAATCATGGAAGTCGAACCAATTCATCTCCCTCGAGATTGGTGACCTTCCACATCCTCCCCACACCTTCAAAACATGTATAAATGAAGATGTAACCCGAAATGGAAATCAGACATCTCTTCTCAGAGATAAGCATATGTTTGCCATGAAGGGATTTTGATGGCCATGAAGGGTCTGTAATTTTGATAAATAAAACATCTCTTTTCAGAGATAACATTATTTGAATTGTGTTATTCTTATTTCTTTGAATTATTTCAGCCAAAGATTTTGAGTTTTGGATCAATTGGAGTGAAGAGGTTGTAGTGTATGCTCTCAAAAAAATCATATCAGTTAGATTCAAAGATTTTATACAATTGGGGTGTTCAAAAACTATGATAACCATTATGTTAGAAAATTTTTATGGTATTGGATTTATGAAATTATTATCCAAATTATTTTGATCAATTTTTTTTTTTTTTTAATGTAAAATGTGAGCACCATGGACACAACTCTTTATTCTATATTCAGTGAAATAATGCTTTGTGGGAATATGGGAAGACCAAAAAAAATGATTATCCTTACATATTACTCTTTTTCATAGAGGAATATATGGTGTTTATTAATTATTAGACTTTTCCATTGTAGAGTAACTAAAAAAAAAACTCAACCATAAGATAATTTAAATAACAAATACATGAATGGCAAGGTAATTCAAAGGAAAACATATAAATTACTAGTAGTATATGCATATTTTTTTGAATACAAAGTTCTAATATCATTTAGTTAAGATAATCTTGTTTAGTTATAGCATGTTATTGTAGTTAGTTTAAGATATATTAGAAATACAAAGATCATATATTAGAAATGTAAAGATCATTTATTGAAGCAAAGTTGTTGATTTTTATACTAAAAAAATAGGCGATCCTTTTATAATAACACACAAAAGTTATTAATAAAAAAATAATTTTTCTACAAAAAATATAATAAGAACAAAATTATAGATGACAAACAAAAATACAATTCTTTTGTGTTTTTGTATAAGATGGATGACTAACATTAATGATAACATGCTTATATTACTCAATCATCAAACATAAAGACAAATTTTGTCTGTTTTGTAATTAGACAGTTGATTAACATAAATGATAATGTACTTTTATTCACCAATAGACAAACATAAATGACAATATGCTTGTAAGATCTAGATTATGAACATAAATGATAACAAAAAATGTTTTTTTTTTTGTAATGGAACCATAATCGGTAAATAAAATATGCAAGAAAAAACTTTGCTATGTTTTGTTTACATATTGGTCAAATGGTGAACATATTATGTTTTTTTGGAGGGATTACAAGAATCAAATATTTCACAAAAATGATGATCAATATGATATTTTTTAAAAGAGGATTTCACAAAACTTACTAGCCTAAGTTTGACATACATTGATACATGAGTGTTTTGAGTGAGGAGTTGATAATTGTGTGAAGTGATGAAAAGATAAATAAAAACAATCTAGAATGAAATTAAGATAATTAAAAATATACATATCATCTCTTAAAAAATGAAAAATGTAATTTACTCATAATACATTAAATTTAGTTTTCGAGAGGAAAGTATCATGTAAGAATTAGGTAAGTATTAGGTAGTTAAATATCATGTAAACTATTAAAATATGTGCCACATTCAAATCCCAATTTTACATTTGAGATAAAATTAATGAGTGTTTTCCAAGTGGTTATTATGATTTATAAATTTGTTTTTTTATAATAAGATTTATGGTTTCAAATTAAAATTATTAATTTTCTAATTAGTAAACTCAGCCTTAAATCACCACTATCCCAATATTAGTCAATAAAATGATCAAATTTTAACAATTAATAATAGTGTCTAGGGGTTACTTAATATGGAAAATTTAACATCTAAATTTATATAAATAAATGGCAATGGGTCTGATTGATAAAAAAATGCCTTTTTTGGAAAAAAATCTTATACAAAATTAAGAATGTAAAAGAATATCCTTGGATTATGGATTTTTTTATGGTCCCTTACTTTTAGATTATAATATATGAGGCTACCTTATACTTCCGATATGTAGGAGTCACCATAATTATATCTTATAATAAATGAGTTTTCCTCATATTCCTAATATGCACAATATCTTATAGTATATGAAACAACCTCATACTCTTACTATGCAAGGTAACTTATAGTATATGAGACCACTTCATGATACTTTTATGTCAAAGTCACATTAATATTATATGTAAGGTATTTTTAAGTATATAAGACCACATTATACTAAAAATATGTAGGTAACATCCTATTTTGATATGTAGGGTAGATTATAGTATATGAGGCAACTTGGCACTCCAAATACACATAGTGGGTTATAGTATATGAGACCACCTCACACTCCCACTATGTAGAAGGCACCATATTCGGGTATGCATGGTATATTATAATATATGATACTGTATCATGTATGAAAGTGAGATAAGATATATCTAAAACTTATCCTACTTAGTAATATCTAAGATTAGAGAAGGTAATCAACTAACTATCCTCTTAGAAATACTTTGTTATGGCAGGGTGATAGCCACTAATGGATCTACTAAACCTACACTAAGGAATATCTTATAACACAATGTCAAAGAAGATGTTTTTAATTCCTCTAGTAAAATTCCATTTTGTGATAACCCTAGCTAGGTCTTATGATTGTAATAATATCAATCAAGATAATCTACTAATTAAACATGTAAGATAATCTAGTAAATGAATTTGCGATTTATTTAGTGTTCACAAAATCTTGTGCCACAAAATGGGGAAGATAATAAACATGAAAATATAATTCTATCTAATATAACATAGAAATAATCTAATCAAGGAAAGATAGAATCCAATCCTTTATCTATACAATATCTACTTATTGAAATATGAAGGGCTAGGAGTATACTTACATTTTTTGAAGTGAACCCATCATGTCTCAATCTCTCCATTGGCCAATGACAATTTATAATAAGTTGTTTTGGATTTTAAGGATCATAAGTATAAATAAACTTTAGGCTATAATACTTATCTTATGTATCCAAGGCCTCTATAAGACAAGTGTTACTTTTTCAAGGCAAAAACCTAAGCAATGAAACTTCCTATTGATTATATAAGCATATTTACAAGTAGTAATGATGTGAAATTAAATGATCTCCTATTTATAAATGAAATTAATAGGGTATTTATTTTCATATATTTCTCCTAAATCCTCCCAATAATTTAGTCGATAAGGTTAACCAAGTTGACTTTGTTTGGTAGGAATTAGAGTCATTAGGATTCAAACTAGGTTAGAATAGGCTGACAAAGTTTCATAACATGTATAAATTACCAATAGGTTCAACCTAGTCAACTACATCAAATTTTATATACCTATCCAACATAGTATGAATGATGGATTTGACCTAGTCAACATAGTAGAAATGATGGATTCGACCTAGTCAACATAGTAGGATGAGATGAATGATAGAGTCAGCCTAGTTGATCTAGTAGGAAAATAGGATAAAAGAAGTAGTATAAATATAAAATAATATAAATAGACATGTATACATGGACATATAGTTTATTATACTTTAATTTATATTTATTGAGAGTGGTTTCAAACCTCTATGAGCTATAATGAAAATTCTAAATTTTGGAGGGTCATATTGGATTTCAGAGTTAGCCATATTTCAAGGTTTTAGGATTTTAAACTTAGCCATATTTCAATATTTTAGTATTTTAAGGAGGCATAATAGGAGGTAAATAGATATACACTCTAAATAATGAATTTTTTAATAATAATATGAATGAAAAAAGTCCATAAAAATCTTGTGAAGTGTCAATTATCGGCCTGCCCCTTTCCCAATTCACCTTTTAAGGTGTGAACTCAAAGAGATTGAAACTTGATAGGTTCCCGCAAGAGAGAAAGTGTTAGTAAGTGATAAAGATTGAAAATATTGTGTATAAACACATCATTCTTTAAATATGTATAAGGTAACCTAATTAAGTATTTATGTTAGCTTATTCTATATGATACCAAAACACACTTAAAATATGTAGAAGGTGACTCTTGATATGTAGGACAAATCCTACTTAGGTATGCATATTAAATTACTCTTAATATGTAGGATTGATTATATTTTATTAGACCAACTTATACTCTCACTATGTAGGAGGAACCCTACATGGTATATTTTAGTATATGAGATGACACTCTCACTATGCAAGCTAGTTTGTAGTATATAAGACCACCTCATACTTTCACTATGTAGGAGGCAAAAAATTTAAGTATGTAGGGTATCCCATTATGTAGGATAATGTTCCCTATATAGGTGTGCATGATAGCTTAGTTTTACAAGGTACATTATAGAATATGATACCCATTGATGTAAGTTTTTATATGCATAAACAATAGCAATTGATTTACACTCTCTTGAAAAATGCCAAGACACAAGTTTCATTTGGTATCAAAGAGTAATGGTATTGTGAAAAAATTGGTAACATGTGGATTAATACCTATTATGAAATCATAATATTTAACATAACATCAATATAAGTTCCAAATTAATCTTGTAATTATTTGTATTAAAAGATAAATTTAATCTACCAATTCTCAAGGAAATTAATTTGATATATTACAAGTTTTGGATCTAACCATTAAAAAATAATAAAATGATAGAAGGGTAAGGAATTTTTGTTTAATGCCAACCATGAATCCTATTTGAAACATTAACATGTGTAAAATATAAAAAACCAATGTTTAAATATATTAGTAAAACTCAATCTCTATTAAACGCATTATAAGACCTTAATGTACAAGATATGCAAAAGTTTGTATTGTATTTATACTTATTCACATATAGAATAAATTTCATTTCACATTTGTTAAAGGAAGACCATAAAAAATCATTCACTAAAACAAAAATTATCAATCTAAATATATCTATAAATAGTTTATTATAGACTATGAATTGCATAACACGTCCATTCATCCAAAGTAAGCAAGACCTAAACAAATATGAGTAATTTATTTAGAATAGAAAAGCATTTAATAACCACTTCTATAAAAATTAATGATAAACACTTTATTATTTGATATATAGATACTTATATCATTGAACATTCATGAGATGAAAATACACATAAGGTTGTGGCAAAAAAGCCGATGCCTTCCCTTCAATTTGAATTACCTTGTCTAAAGCTAAAACTGTAAAAGCATTTTGTAATAAATCAATGGGGTCACAACCTATGAACACAATTTTTAATTTATTAAATACTATTTTAACTAATTAAAACTTTCAATGCAAATAGAATTAGATTTTTGAAAAAAAATTTCAACTTGATTTCTTTATTCCACACTTTATTCACTAAAACAACTAATTTCTACCATATAATAACTTAATTTTATTTTCCATATTATCCTTTTATGTTTATCCTAACTGATATAGTTTTACAAAAAATAAGGAGTAAGTTATTTAAATAAATAAATTTAATCATATAAATATGAAATAATAGAATTCATATTTACCCAATTAGATAACAACTGTGGAAATGAAAAAAAACTAGGATATGAAAAGTAAGTACAAAACGAGAATAAACGATCACAAATTATTTTTGTGTTAAAATGTGGAAGTATATATTTAGAATATGACTTTGCATGTTACCTATTAAATTTTAATACTATGATTTTATCTATGAATCTTATTGGACTTAATCATGATTTATGTGGGTTAGACCTTGGCAAACTCACACTAGACAAATTTGCACCACTAGGTTTGTCTTTCGTTTGATAAGTATAACATGTGTAGGGATGTGAAATCTAATTTTTATGTGATTAGTTAGCCTCATGTATTCTAATATTCACATTCCTAAACATTTTTTATTTTTTGGGTAGAAATGTTGAATTTTCCCTAACTTGGCACTAAAAGAATGGGTTATGAATTTGGGAAACTGTTGAAGTGACATTGAAAATAATTTATCCCACATGCTTAAATTAGACCTAAAAGTAGTTATAAGTGAGTATAAACATAATAGACCAAGAAAGGTTTTTTAATATCTTATTACCTATAAGTGATGATACAATTACATGCAAGCTAAAAACTTTATTTGGTACAAGGGGATAATGAGATACCAAGATATAAAACTATATCACACATAATTGACCCATGTAATGGGTTAATCAAACTTTACCTGAAGATGTATTGTAGTTATTTATTTACTATTATATTTTTCATTTCAGCTAACATTGTTTTATATATCAGAACATATTCATTGTAAGTTCACTGGTTCCTTATTTGATCTTTAAAATGTGATCATATGACATATTTGTAGTTATGTTGACAAAGAAACGTGTTAGGAATTGATCTGCTAGAGGTTTGAACTTTTTCACTAATTGGAGTGGTAAATCATGGAAACATCATAAATAATAGTCATTAAGGCTCCTTGGAAATAATTTGGTCAAAATTTATCATTGTAGGCATAATCAATACATGTCGCATAAAAAGATAAGAGATGTTGTTTAGGATCAACCTTTACATCATAAAGTGTGAACCTAGGTGCAACAAAACTAGTTGGCAAAGGGTAGAAATATATTTTATCAAAAAGAGGATTATGTAACACATGCTTTGAATCAATATCATAAGGTGACTTCATATAATTTTACTCAATGTTGGTAACCTTAGCTTACAAAAGTTTTATAGTTTGTAAAATATCTTGTACATTTTTATAACTAAAGTTGGAAGTTTGATAGGTAAGTAAAGGGGATAGAAACATGTTTTGAGTTTATATAGACATTGAAACCAGTAATTGAGTTTAAGTGCTAATATTTCCCATGGAGGATGTAGCAATATTAGTATTTGTTGGCAAAAAATGGTGTAAGCACATAACCTATGCTCTCATTAGATGTATGAAGTGACGATGTGCTCAAGAGAATGGAAATGTGAACATGGGGATGTCCCATAGCTCTAATATAATGATCAATACATGCACTTGATTATTCATCTATTCTTTTTTAATTTTAGTTTCCAATATGGTTTTCACAATCTCATCAAGATCTTTAGGGTTTTGATGAATACACTCTCAAAACATAGCAATAAATTTCACTTGCTCTTGATCTATTTATTTATGCTCATTATTTGCATTACATTCATTATTTTCATGATCATAATAATCTTCTATGATAAACTCAGATTTGTTTTCAATTTCATTATTGGCACTTTCATTAGGCAAAGGATTTTATACTTCATTAGTTTGAGCCACATTAGGTGGAAAAAGAGGAATATCCAAGTATTCAATAGAAAAACCACCTAATCTAGGTCTATGTTTATGTTTCATATATATAATAGAATAAATATATAAAAAATAGCATGAAAAAACCTCAAAAGGTTAAATACCCTAGGGTAAGTAGGGGTTTGCATAAAGAGAACAGATGTCGAGTTCACCAAAAATTTAACCCCATTTTTAGATATGTATGGAATATAGGGTTAATAAATATAGAATTAGTTATAACACAAGGGTGATAAAATAATCTATATCAAGATAATTAATAGAAAATCTAGATAAATTATATTTTGAATTAATACAACTAAGATTTCTAAAAATAGTAAAGTATGACTATTTAAGATATTGAAATACATAATAAATAATGGTACTTAATTAGTTTATTATGTGTAAACATATTTTAAAAGGAAATAGATGTAAATTATGTAGGATTTGTGTTCTGGATCAATCATTAGATTCTATAAATTTTACTTTTAGGGGCATGGACACTACCATCAGCTTTGGACATTATTATTGATTCTAGTGTCTTATTGTGACATAGGTGTCCAATATAGAATAATTACTAGAAATGGATGCAACCCACTTCATTTTTTTATTTTATTGGTTAAAATAAAGGTTTATAGGTACATGAAAACCACCATTTATCAATAAAAAAGCATACAAAACAAGATGAAACAAGGCCAACCCGACTTGTCAGACATAAAAAGTTAGCACAATTTCAACAAAAAAGACCTAGACCAAACAAAATAGACACAATCACCTATTAGATTTCCTTAGAATAACTCTCCTTCCTAATACCACCTATCATCTTCTTTTCACTACTAATTTTCATCCCTTTGATTCTTTTTCCTAGGCCTTACACCATGTTTTTGCTTTGTTTTGATGAGCCTCTAGCCTTTTCCACTAACGGTTTTCATTTCTTTGCTCTTCGAGGTGATGGTGAGTATTTCCTTGAATTTTTGGGTTAAATATAAAATACCACCTTATACCATATATATTTCCTTTGTCCCTTCCCTTATATCATCAATTTTTTGTTTAAAATTATTCCATTTTTTCATGTATGATACTGACTATATGCCCAGTTTCTATAAATTTTCATGGATCTCCACCAATTTTTTCCTATGGCCCTATGGAATCTTGGTTGGATCCTCATCCCTCATATATACCTCTTCTACCTTTAACTCATGAATTTTTAATTTGGATTTTTTCATGCCCTATTAAAATTGGAGGCTCCTATTGACTTTCTTTCTATAACTCTTTTACGGGGTAGAAGGGTCACAAGCTTTTTTTTTCTTTTTCCCTCCCTCTCATGAGTGAGCCAGGTAGGCCGTAGGAGAAGCCTCACTTTTTATACCCTCTATAGCAATATATTTTTTATATACTTTATTTTTTCTTCTTTCCACCATATGGATTTTCTAACTTCTCATAGGGATTGCTTGTTTAGTGAGAAGGATAATTAATCCTTGGTGGATTATATTAGCCAAGGGATTTTCCTATAAGGATAAAAATATGGATTTAAGAGACATGAGGAGATAGTATGGTAGATTAATCCTATGTCCTTTTAAGTGTTTCATCAATAAGAAGTGATGTGAAAAATATGGGTGAATTTTCCTTCCAAAGTTAAGTAACACATTACCTGCAAGTAGATGTCTGACCATCTCTGTAGAAGATTAGACCTTGGGAATCCCTTATTGTATATATAGTAGATGGTGTTTATCTATAATAATTCTTGCATCATATCTTTTTTTTACCATTTATCTTTGAAGGACTTCATTCCCTCACATGACTTGCAGGTAACATCCCTAATGAGTTCCTTACAGACTTCCATAGTAACACCGTTAAAGGTCACATACCGCTATTTCCAAGCCATTGTGAAGTCCCTAGCTAAAATATCATCATGCCCTTTTACCCTCAGCATGAAACCAATGATCCCTCCTTTCCTTAACTTCCTCAAAACTTTTTGGTTAGCTTGGACTTTAAGGTAGGATATTGGTTCACATTAGTCCTTGTCTCCTCCCACGATGTTGTTTACATTTTTACAACTGTGTTGAGGGTTTTAATGGGCCAAGAAGTAATTGAATATTCTAATTTTTTATTTTATTCCAAATCCATTGGAATAATACTTTTTAAAGTGATGTATTTCACTGTTGAGTTCAAAATTTATGTCATTATCATGACACAAGGTGAGTTTAAGACTTTTTTCTAATCATGATTAATGCTCTCACATCTATCCCCATCATAATCATATAGAGCTTGTATATTTTAATCATTAGATAATAAGGGTTGGATATAGGGAGGGATGTTATGGGGTCTTTTCCATGTGGTGAGGTCTAAGATGAGTATGCCCATATTTTATAAGGTGTCTACCACTATGTTACCTTTGTAAAAAAATTTAGAGATTTTACACTCAATTGAGTAGATGAGACATTTGGTATTATATATAATTTGGTTGATTATGTAAGATAATTAGACCTTACCCACTAGTGAATTAAGGATATTGAGTGAGTCCCCTTCTATGGCTAGTTTAGGTATGTTTAGTTGGATTACTAATTGAATGCCCTAAAAGGCAGTTTTGGCTTTCATTGCATGGTTATATTAGATACCCCTTGAACTAATGTAGGCTAAAATTTCCATCCCTGACTCATCCCTAATGACACCACCTCCCCATACACTACTAGGATTTCCTTTAGATACTCTATCAAAATTTAATTTTATCCATCCCATAAGGGGGTGATCCCATTTCATGAACTTCCTATCTAGAAAGGGCCTACACAGAGAGTGTGTGAGATTCCACTTGTCAATAATGACATGCTTAGCATCTAAGGCTCCCAATTTATCATTCAAAAATATTTTACACCAGTTCTCCATGATAGTAGATTGAAGTCTACAAAAGAAGATCAAGAGGTTGGAATGTTTATGGTAAAAAAATGCATGCATTTCATTTAGACCAGATGAACCAAAAAATGTTGGGGAGGGTGAAAACCCAAAGGAAGATAATGGAGGGGAGCTTCCATGGGGTTTTCCATTGGATGATGAGGTCCAAGATTTGTTGGGCTTAACCCAAGATAGTTTGAAACTTTTAAGGACATTCAAGATCTAGGCATCTGAATAGGAACTCAAGGAATAGATGATTCATAAATTTCATCACTAAGTTACAAAGGACACACTTTTTGTGTATGGTCATCCCCTTTTTATAGATTTTCAATAGTAAGGATTTTTTTATGGGATGTTATCCATAAAAATATGTTCACCTTAGGAGTAAGGTGTTTAATCTAGATATTTTTTCAATAAGACCAGTCTTCTGATTGAGCCAGGTTGGCCAATAAGATCAATTTAACCATGTATTCTCTATTGTATTCCACTGGCTAGAGAAGGGTATCTTATTTTGAGAACACATTGATGTAGATCTACTAGATTTAGGACTTGAGATCAATAATTTTCTAGTTAATTTCCACATTGTTAAACACTACAGGTAAAGTAGTCCATTTTATTCTTCTATCAAATTGGACTTAGTAATATTTAAAATTGAGACCAATAGTGGCTTTAAAGGTTTCCTTTAGGGTTTTATAGGGGGTGGGAATATAGGGGGAGAGAGCTAAGGGTCTTCCCAAAAGTCCACCTTTTCTCCATTTTTAACCTACCATCTACTTCCTTTATTTAAGATATCCTTTATGATTGAGATGGTAGTCTAGAAGGCAGAGCCATTCATGGGTCCTTCTTCCCAAAGAAATTTGTATTACTCTTAGTACTCCATGTATTTATATTTTATAATCATAGTCTAGTGGTTGTCTTCTTTCATAATTTTCCACCCAAATTTGGCAATCAGGGCTTGATTCATGCTTTTGTCTCTTTTAATCCCATGTCCACGAAGTAATTTTGATGTAACCCACTTCATTGTTATAGGTTTTATATCACCTTTTTATTATATATTTATATATTGGATACAAGTTATCACTCTTCATTGATTAATAAAAACCTTATCTTTTCTCCATTCTTCACCCTTGAAATGAATTTGATAAAAATGGGTTAATGGGATCATGGTGTCGATTTAACCCCAAATACCCCTATGTCAATGGGTAATACCTACATAGGCAATACTCCAAGGAGGTATTTAAACTTATATATTTATCCTTTATGTGTGGGAAAGTGTGTGGACAAGGCTGCAATAAACTATATGAAGATGCATGCAATGATCTAGCTTGTAATTTGACAAATGTCACTCATGGGCAATGTTTTGAATGCTTTAGACCTGTGATATGAATCCTCTTATGCTCGATATGAAAATAGTAATGAATATGGAGAATAACTTGGTTATATAGTTTATTGATTTAGCTTTAGTATGTGTTTGATTGGTATTTGATAGATGAGGAATAAGAAGGCTTAGACTTGTATTTATACCACACCTTTTGAAAATATCTCATAATACAGTTTAATAACAAAATTAGGCCAAACCATGGATTTTGATTATTTTGTAATTTGGATGAATTTTGACTATTGGACATTAGGTAAGGATCTAGATACTACTATCATTAGTAGACATCAAACTCCATTCATCATGAAAATTAATCAAACTCCCTTCATGGTAGCTCATCAAAATCCTTTTAACATGGAATACCATAAAAATCCATTCATGTTAGGAAATCAAAATCATTTTTACATAATAGGCCATCAAAATACCTTCATGGCAAGCCATCAAACGTCATTCAACATGGAAGACGATCAAAATCCCTTCGTGACAAGTCAACAAATTAAAAACTTGTGTGTTTTTATAAATAAATTTGACCATCAAATTTTTTTAGATAAGAAGTGGAAAAATATAAAATTGATGCACATTTAGATGTTTCAATTCATAATACATGTAATGGAATTTAGGAAAATCTAATCACTCAATTTGGTTCAACCTTAATTGCAAATTGAAGATAGTGAATCCAATGTTAAAAAAAATAAAAAAAATCAAGGATATTATTTATGAACCTAAATAAATGGAAAATATTGTATTATTATCAAATGGCAGAAGAAAAATACTTATTTAGGGAGATAGGATTATGGTTCTATAAGAAATACACTTGATGTGGATGAAAATGACATTATTTGTGCAATGGGGTTTTAAATAATTAATAATTATGATGAAATCTATAAAATACAATATTTTATTTTGCTCTATGATAAATGTATAGAAAATAATAAACCAATTTTTAACCTCAATTTGTGATGATATGAAGTTTTGGGCCAAATAATCTTAGGAAATTAATATGGGATGAGATCGAATAGATGGTGGTATAGTGGATGTTAAAGTTAAAGATGTAAATTCATATGCATATTTTATGGTTGATTCATATGAAAAAATAATTGTAATATTTGATGAGGTTGATTTCAAACTTTGTATTGATTATCATGTTCATTATGATAGTAGTGGTAAGTTGTGTGAGGTATTACTTGAGCTACTCCAATATAATGGTGTAATATCTTATATAAGCCTAGAAAATATTGATGACTAGGAGTAAAAATAGGCTTTTTCCCATGATACTAATCCTAAATATCCAAACAACATAATGAATCAATTATTTTTGCTATGCCAAATGGTATTAATATTATTGATGAGATGGTTTTTAATGTGAAATTGAATGAATTCCATCATTACATGGATAAAACATATCTATTATGAAATAATAAAGTTTCAATTATGGAAAATTCATTTTGTCCATGG
This sequence comes from Torreya grandis, assembly GCA_037957365.1. Classification (NCBI taxonomy): domain Eukaryota; kingdom Viridiplantae; phylum Streptophyta; class Pinopsida; order Cupressales; family Taxaceae; genus Torreya; species Torreya grandis. The sequence goes on along the minus strand of JARHVA010000832.1, from coordinate 2,915,760 downwards.
TGCACACTTAATTAAATGCATGCACATGGTTACAAAAAATCATGTTTAATAGTGATACTTTACACACTATTTCTAAGTTGTACTCATTGACACCAAAATTGCTCCAAGAAATTTACTGAATACCACCTTTTTAATTATTTTTTAATCTTACAAAGTGTTGTCATTATTTTATCGTATTTTATTTATAATGTATTACATAAGTATAAGGAACTAAACCTTGAGTTGAATTTATGAAAATCATGGGAAGACTAGATTTACAAGTGTATTACATATGTTGATCCATCATTACATAGTTATGAATTAAAAGTTATGAAGAACTATATTTTTAATATAATCAATGATGAAAATGTACCTTGTATGTCACATTATTTTTAATTTTACATTAAAATATGTATCTAACATGCATTCTAGCTTGGAATTATTTGTTAAAAACTATAGTTTACAACTTACACTTGAGATGATGTCCAACCTTAGTGTTTTTTGCTTGCAACTCTTGAGTTTGACTATTTTTAATATGATTTTCAAATTTGAAAAGATAACACAAGATTTTGATAATAAATATTCATCAAAGAAGCACAAGAAGGATATATTTATTATGATTTTGGATGAAATACAAAAATGGGGATTTCATATATATTGAGGCAAGTGCACCATTGTAAATGTCAATATTATATGGATATTAACTATGGACAATGATATGTATTGGTTTATGATGAGAGCATCATTAGAAATTAAATCATGTTAAAGGTTTGTAAATATTATTTGAATCTTATCATGAATGATTTTTGCTATTAGTGACTTTATTTATGAACTCATACCTTATTTTTTTTAAACTATGTAATCAAAATGTCTTTTGTATGAACAAAATTATATGAATATTATGAGAATGAGGTAATGTCAAAAATATTTAAAAATGTTAAATTTGCAACCATATAGATGAGATGATACTACACAAATTAAATATGAGGAAAGATGTGTAAATTCTTAGTTTTTTTATTTTTTCATGACATATCTTGTAGACAACATAGAATTAAATTTAGTATTCATTTTCAAGATCAAAAAAGTATCCACTGAGTGTATTTGGTTGGTTTTTACATGGATAGGATAGGATTTGGTCCCCTATATGCATGTTCAAGAATCCCATGCCTTACATATGACTAAGTTATTTTATCTATTTACATTGGTCAATTAAGGTATGAGGCTATGGAGAGTAAACATATGGAGATGAAAAATTTAAATACCAACATTTTTGGAGGAAGAGAAACTCTTCTAGATTATAGAACCATGTGTAAGCATGATAAAAACATGTCTATTTAATGAGATGAGAAATCAATTATTCAAATTAGTCATTACATTAAAAGGTATGTTTCAAATGATGGTGCCAAGATAATTTTGTCCTTCAAACAATAAAACCTAGATTATAATTGAATACAAGAAGATTATAGGAAAAATTAAAATTGATAATGAAATGAAGTTGGCATCTCATTTCCCTAAGGTTGAAATTAAATAAGTGAAACAGGTCTTTAACTTGAGAAAAAAATGGTTTGATAAACCATTGAGTGTACCCCAAAAATTAACTAACTTATTTCCAAGAATAAGGCCCACCTTGAAGCACACTATTTTGGAAAGAATTGTAAAATTGAGGATAGAGAACATTGTAAGATATTATTTTTCTAAAATGTTCAATTGAATGGTATACTAGATAATGATGTTTATTATTTAAAGTAACATTTTGAACAATTTATTATTTATTATTTTATTTTTTCATTTATTTAATCACATTCTCATCATCTTCATAAAATGATGTGAGGTATATTTATATAAAAAAATAAAATTAGGGAGATCTATCTATAATTATTGATACTATTGTTACAAAAATGGGAAAAGTGGCTAAGGAAAATAGTGACCCAACAACATGTTTGATTCAAATGGAATAAAAGCGTATTTCAAAAATTAATGAAAGTAAAGGAAATCATTAAAATACTCTCCCAACTAAGAAAATAAAATTAGTAAATACCAAAAAAGGCATCCAAGACTAGGCATGAAGCATTGTATGTTGAATGGTGACCTAAAATTTATCAAAATTTTGCAAGTAAAAGGTAATGACTTCAATATGTAGGAATTAACTAATAATATAAAATTTGATACTATATATATCGTAATATTAGTATGTTTGTATGAGACATACATTTGGAATAATAAAATGACCATCATTATTAACAATTATAATTAAAGTTATGATCTTACATAGAAACTTGTATATTTTATACTTGAATGATATAAGCCTTATAATCTCTTCAATTTTACTAATATTGTAACAAAGATATAGTTCCTAAGAGTTTAAAACATTAGTAATGTTTGATTTGGTACCTTATTCAACTATTGGATGAATGGATCAACCTAAAGTCTCTTATGTGTTCCTACATTACCTCTTCTTCCCTTTTAGCTTCTTCTTCATCCCTTCTTCACTATGCTAGAGATCTTCCTTGATATTTAATTACACCTTGATATCCCTATACACATTATATTTTTTTTTCACTTTATTTTTATTTCCCTCTAATTCTTCTAACCCAAATAATTTTTAGAGCACCAAATACACCTATGAGTAGAATTTTGTGTTTGTGGGTTATTTTAACTGATCTTTCATCTTTGGTCATCACCTTTCCTAGTAATTATTTCTCTCACCATAGTGAAATAAAATAAAAATTTATAATCATTCACAAATCTCTTGAGTGTGTAAACCTAGGATTTTTTACCAAATTTAACATCCCCAAAAATTGATAAAAAAAAATTCAACTCCCTTCTATGAGGTGTGTGATAATATGACTATCATCAATAACATAATTAACAATAATCATGTCCCAATAGATTTTATAATCATTTGTTTAAACCTAATACAATGAACATGTAGTCATCCAAGATTTATATATAACTGCAATCATTACCAAATTTTTGACATCTTATGTCTTATGAAAAACATAATATCTAATTTACATTCACTACTAACAATGTCCATCCATTACATCGTATGTTAATGTTGAATCTCAAGATTAAGTAGAATTTTATACACATATCTTAAATGACCACATCGAAACTTCCTATCATTATTTTTTCATTTAAATTTGTTAAGATTTTTCATAATTAGAACAGTTGATGAATCTCAATTATCCATGGACATTGTATTTTACGATAGTATTAAAATATTAACATCATATTATGAAATTATCAAGGTTATATGATTCATAAGTTCATTTCAAAATAAGTGTAATAAGGTTATAAATAAGTTTTTATTCAAATATAAGAACAACATATTATTATAAGTTTCCACATAAGATCTCATAATCCTCATTAGTGCAACAAAAAAAATGACTTCAGGGTCAACTAATATATTTCCCTCAACAATAATTTGCTCAATGATAAAACTTGACATTAATTTACATTGCAAACAAGAGTGTTTCAAAAAATACTAATATAATATACAAATAAAATGAGATTAACTGTGCTTAATAACAAGTTTCAGACCTTGTTTTCACTTAAGTTATGAGACTTCATTAACATCGCACAAATCTAAATGCAAAAAAATATAATTCAATCCCACAGTCAAATAAAATTAAATACAATAATATACACATAGACACATAATGACATAAAAATAATGTGTACTAATTAAATCAAAGTATATGCCACCAATAAAGATAAACATAATGAAACATAACAGATTAAACAATACAATTCTAGCTTAAATATTTTAATAATAATACAATAAAGATAATCATAATGAAGAATAAAGTATTAAAAAATAGAATGATAACTCAGTTAATGAAATAATGATAAAATAAATACATTCATGATGAAGTGAAGTAGAGATTTATTGCATAAGTTTATTGAAATAAAAAATTTATTGAAAGGAAACATATTAAAATTATAAAACATAAAATGTATGACAATTAATACTTATTCTAATTAGATTATATCCTTCTAAAAATTGGTAACATCATAAGTTAACAACATCAAAATTTATACATCATCAATTAATGTCTCAAAATTAACAACATATAGTAAAATCATAATGATTACAAATGTCTAACAATTAACAACCAGTATTGTTTCATTAGATCCTACTAACAATTAAAATAATTAGAAACATCAGAATTATCTTATCATGGTTCCTCCTTAGTTTTCACCACATCATGTTGTTATGATTCATTCCCAACTCTCATAGTATCATTTTTTTATTCATGAGCTTAAAGTGGTGATATCTTAATCCTATGTCAATTCTCACTATGCTTTCATATTTACTTGACATTATGTGAATCATGTGAATGTGTTGGAATGGGAAATCATGGAATGCCCATGTCCATATTTATTTTAAAAAATAAACCTATTCTTTGAACTCCCTTTCAATGCATTATTTTTAAATTTCAAGTTATTAATTTGTATCTTTAATTTATCATTATTTTTCTTCAAATCAAGTTTCTCTTTCTCAAATTTTTTCAAGTTTTCATGAGTAATTGTAACATAAATAATGTAATCATGTGCTTCCATATATTAAAAAAATTATACATATTAATCGATCATTCAATATTTTTCCTAATGCATGATGTAGTCACTTCACCATAAATCAATAATAGTACAACACTTTTTTTGTATTTAAGACCCCTCACATCTATCTTATAAATATTGAATGTATTTTGAACTTTCTTCACTAGAAATGGAATGATGTAGTCACTTTGTCATAAATCAAGAATAGTACAATACATTTTTAATTTAAGACCCCTTATATGTATATTATAAATATTGAATGTATTATGAACTTTATTTACTATAAATATAGATAAAATTAACTGAAAAAATAAAAAAAATGAATCATTTTCCATGTTCAATGTTTCAATTAATGATAGGTTTCAACCTCAATGTATTATTAATCATATATCCTACATACTTTTCTAGTAAATTTGTGTTAGGTTCAACATCAATGTCTACATTTGAATTCCCATACATAGTGAGAGTTTTTATCTCACTATCATGCCTATTTTCAATTACATAAGGGATTAGTTCATACAAATCATGTAATTCATTAGTCCCAAAATCAATGTCATGTTTCCCTATAGATTAAATTATACATGGACATTTTTTTAGTAAATACTCATCTTCTATTTATTTACATTATTGGGGTAGGATCATTCACATCCTTTAGCAAATAAAAAAATTAAAATTCATTATAATTATCTATGAATCCTTGATGAGGATTTATATCAATTAGATTTTTACACTCATCTACACCCATAGTTTTTCTTAGTGGACTCCTACAATGTCCATGACTAGGCCATGATTCTCCAAAGGAACTTGTAAACTTTATTGGAAATATACTTCCACTTCATTATTAAAGTGATTCAATTCATTATCTACTTAGTCCTTATAAAAAAAACTGTCACCAACACATCCTCATTATTTTGAAATGTAGACCCTTTTGATTTGAATAAAAACATTTGAGGAAAGCATATGTTCTTGGGATTGAATTTGAAAAGAATTTAACTTTTAATTTAAAGTCAACATTTTTTCAATATTAATTTTTCCAACTTCTAGTTTTATTTTTTAGTGTTTTGATAAAGGGATTATTTTCAAACATCAATCCATTTCAAGTTATCAAAATCAAAAGATAAAGGGGTCTTGTCATAGATTTTCTCTTAAATTTTTATTTAACCTTATAATTTTTTAATCTAGGTTTTTCTTTTTGATGTGGATAATTGCTCTCATTCACTCTTAGTCATGGACATTTACATGCAATCACATTGGGATTCACTTAATTTAGAAGTTGGTTCAAGCCGCATGTTGCATGTTCTCATCCTTGCATTCATTTTAAATCTTCACCACATTCACATATTACGTGTAATATTATTTTGATTTCTAAATGCAGGCAAGTTCTAACTTTCAATCTCTTATTCAATCATATCATGCAAATAACTATTTCCAAGCTTCCAAATAGAAAATAGTGAATTTTTTTCCTCAATTTCATTTGTAACATATAAATCAATATGTTATTACATATATAAATTAATTTTATTTTCATATGTCAAGGTTGTTTATGTTATTTTAAATGTTGACCTCAAGTTTACTTGTGGCTTCATGATTTTTTGCCTAAATCATTTAAACAAATATATACCATAAGCATACAAATTTATTTTAAATTACATGTGTCAATATCTTATTTATTTTCATCATCACAATGATTTGATCAAATTCATCTAAAAAAATGTTACATTCTATGGGAGTGTGACCCAATCACATGCTTCCACATGTCATGATCACACAACATTGAAACACAGAACCTAAACCCAAAATAATGCGACCTCTTCACATCAATCCACTTATATTATTTTTATCAAAAAAATATGATATAATATAGTCAAAATGGAAACACAATGGAATTAATCTTTATAATTTTGTGGGTATGCAACTCAATCAAAGCATACAACTTGTTTGTATCTCACTTATTTTTAGGAATAATGTGGATTTACCTTCCAACATTCATAAGGAGACTAAAAATACATTAAATTATTACATGTAAAATCGATGTAAATAAAATAAAAAAACAAAACCAATATGTTGAATCCATAACAATTTAAATATATAACTCATCTCAATGCATAAATAAGCATAAAAGGGCCATGTTCATCCAAAAGTTTGATTAAGTAGTTCAATTTCATTTAATTTGAATTGAATGCACTTTTCTAAGATAAATTTCCCCATGAAGGAAAGGAATCTAAAATTAAAATTAAAATGATATGAACCAAAGAAAGAGTCATTTAATGAATCTAAGACATAATAACTAGGTTGATTTTCAAGTATATTAAATCCATTCAGACATAATTACATAACTAAAAACATTCAAAGAAAGTAAAAAAAATCTTTGAGTGTTCAAATTTTCAATGCCTAAAACTTTATAATGATTTTGGACTACATATTTAAACAAATAAATACCAAAATTATTCAACTATGAATTAATTTTAATTCATCTTGTAGTCCATCAGGGACTACCTATGGTCTTTTGGAGCTGATAACTTATTCATAGACATAACATTTGACTTTAAGGCATTGTGTATTGGTATGAAACACTACAATGTCATGTTTGAGTAAATTAATTACCATAAAAATCTAAGTGATGATGACAAACTTACTCTGACATAAGGGAATGATCCTTAGACATTATAACCATCAAATCAATTAGACTACATCATGTGATAGCTAAGCTAGAGGTATATTCCTATATAGACCTAGTCTATAATACTTTATGTGTTATTGCCTAAAATAGATATAATGGATACGTTGAGAAATAAGAATCCAAAAGCATACATATTTGGTGTTTATTATGAATGCTACTATGGGTTACCCAAACCAAACAACATTTATATTCAATTGGCTTCCCTAAATTGGATATAAAAATTTATAGAAGTAATCAAATATTGGGATGAAGTTTCCAATACTTTATATGTAAATAAAGCATATATTCTATCCCTATTAGGAAATTTAGACTAGGAATGTATTTGAAGAATAGAGTTTTTAGAGGCATGGATATAACCGAAGTGGATGAAATATGGATACCCTTACTTGCCATGATTCTAGATGATGGTAAAATCCATGCTTTAGTGGAAATTATTTTTTATAATCTAGCTCAAAAAAATTCTCAGGTAAAATATGGTGGAAATTTTTATATGTTATCATATCTGATAGATATAATTTGTGCAACAATGGAATTTAAAAGTATTAATGAATGGACCCCTAATTCTAGAGTTCTATTACATTTAGCATATTTAATACTTTATATTCATAGATACAAGTAGAATATCAAAATGATAGTTGATTTGTTTTACATCCATATCTATATTACTATCAATGATAAGCCTAGCATGAATCTATCTGAATAAATAAGGAAGACACTAGATAATATAAATGTTTACTAATATTACCTAGAATACACCATAATTGGAGTGGAGGGTTTAATGGAATCCACATTGGCATTTCCCTAGTTTGTTCTAGATAAGTTAGTATATTAAAAAAATTTCTCACCAAATTATGAATGGGGTAAATGGTACTTGAAAGATATCCAAATGAGACATGGTCCATCCTTTACCTCTCCAAGTTGGGATAGACAGTTTCAAGGTATGGTCATCATCAACCAATGTGGCAGCTCATAGGTCCTCATTTGATTTTCCTATCAATAATCTTAGACATTAGGATCCCTATGGTAAGGTGGAAACTCATTTGAGGCCACTAAGAGGGAAGGTCCAATTTATCTACATCATGATCCCCACACTTTGTATTTAATATTATTCAATGCTAAATATGAATAGGAGGTCCTAAGAAAGATGCAAGTTATTGGGGTGATACTGGAGAGAGATAGAAAAGTGCAATTTAGAGGAGTACAAGAGAGGTAAAAATATTTAGAGCCTAAGTAATTTACTTCCACTAATGAACATTTGAGAATAATAATATTTCAATGACTTCCACCTGCACATATTCCATAAAGTACAAACCCTCCACCATAGTAACTCTACCACCTCCTATTGTTCATCTAATTAAATTTATTGTGGTTATATCTCAAGTAAAAAAATTAGAGTATGCTTCACTAGAAAAATTCCATATTTCCCAAAAATATCCCCTTAGTCATCTTAGTCATGATGTTAGTCCCCATTCTCTCTCCATACTATAAGTGGTAGATAGACCCATTGATTCTCTCACTGAAAATTTAATCCAATAACCAAGTGTTGGGGTTGTGTATCCTAGGAAAGATGCACCTATAAAAAAGGTATATAGTAGGATATTTTTGAGGGTTCCCCATAGTTATAAAGTTTACATTACTTTTGTTTCACCAATTTAGACTACTATTTATAGCTATTTTATTTCACCTACTGGAATAAATGTGTCTTAGGCTCAACATCAACCTACATTATCACAATCCATGACACATATTTCCTAGGATTCCCCTATTTTATAAAAATATTCCCTTATAATGCCTTTTGTTATTCCCACTACTTCTTACATAGTCACAACAATAGGGGATTTGAATAGACAAGTCTATTTATAAAGTAAAATGTCAATTGTCTACCTTCTCAACATCACTTCTACCTCCAAGGTCACAATTATGACAAAGCTTCCAATATTCATTGGAAAAACCATTTTGAATCCCAAAGATATTTTTAGAAATGGGTAAATGCCTTAATTTAAACTATGGAATATATTATATGAAACAAAGGTAGTTTCTCAAGGAGGTGGTGTCACCCAACCTTCCATACCAACTTCATCATCTATATCCACTACACCTACCTCCACCATTTAGGACTCATTTTTCACTCCACATAGGCCTTCTAAATCCTCTCAAGTCACTTTATCATATACAAGTAAAAAAAATTTCTTTCTTAATCCATCCATAAGTCCAATGTAATTCCTAACATCTACCTTATATCCACTACCTTATTTTAATGTTGGCATCACCTTACCTACAAGAAAATATTGGATACAATAGATTTAAATTACAATTTTTTAGAGGTAATACCTATTATTTTTGGATATTCCAAAATTTATAATGAAATTTTAACAAACTACATGTTCCATGAAAAGAGTCACTAGAATAAAATTAAAGCATGATTTTCAAACTATTATCTCTAAGATTGAGGAATAACTCTTCACCCTGACTAAAAATATAAATTTAAGACTAATTTAGAGATGAAATAATGGACCCTAAATCTATTATTGTATCCATAGGGGAAATGAATATGAAGGTGGTCCTAGGGTTAAAGTATAAGGTGAAAAGGATGGAAACAAAAAAATAAATCTTTAGTACCTACCAATGTCCCTCTTGACATTGAAAAGGCATTGAAAAAATTATATAGCCTACTTTTTGAGGTTGTTGAGGACAAAATCAAAAGTGTTTCATTTAAGTAATAAGATAAAATTATATCATGATAAACTAGTAATATTATAAAATAGACTGGTCACTCTCTCCAAAGTAGTGAAACAAGGTTGTTTTCCTCACATAGAGGTAATTCCACTATTGGACATCAATTTGATTTAGAATTCAGATGTGGGTATCAATACTTATTTTAAAGAATCAGACAATGAGATGCATGGATTACTATGTACTATTGTCAAGGTTGTTGCCATAAATTTGGATTTTTTAAGGAAGCTATTTTTCATGTAATTTTGATGCCAAATAGGCAATTGGTCCCTATTAATCACTTTATTATTCAATTTTTATTAAGAAATAATAATGTAGGCAAACTAAGGGAGTAGTAGTGAGGTAATATATTTAGTCTCATGTGGAAAATAAAAGGTTTAAATAATTATTGTATCCAAAGAGGTCTTTCATGAACCCCTCATAGATCATGACATATTAATAATAAAATCCAAATTTCTCTTCATACTACCAATTACAGATTTAACTCAGGTTGATAATCCATTTGCAGATGTGGCACTAGTTCTATGAAGTCAGTATACATGTCCAATTATAACTATAGGTTCAAGCACTTTGATAACTCCCTTTTTTAGTCAAACATAAAGCTAGTTATAAGGATCTAAAGTTTTATTTTTATTTGTAAAAATCAAATTTTAAGTTGAAGTCATAGTCTAAATTTAACCACATGAATCTTTTATTATTGCATGTACTCTATTATTGTCATAGCAGTGCCTTCAAAAACTCATTTATACTTTGTAATTCACCTCTCAATGGGAGAATGATTTTGGAATATCATTACAAGCTTCATAATTCTCAATAAATTCTAAGGAGCTTACTTTTTTCTCTTTCTCAAGTTTTGTATATGCATGGATAATTTTAATTAGGTTGATTTGATTTATTAAACTAATGTATGTGTTCAATTTGAAAAAATTGGATTGATCTTGTTGCTATCTAATTGTTTTGTGTGCAAGGATATTGATTTACATATAATTTTTAATATATGTGCAAGCTATAAATTATTTATAGATCATTTTCTATTTAGGTTTATAATACAAAATTTGTTTGTAAATATTTTGCTTTGACTCTTAGTTGTATCTATTTTTCCTTGAGTATTTTTTATAATAGGGCATACAATAGTATAATTATATGTTAAATATCATTAAGTTAATTTTATTGAAAGGATATTATTCTTTCTTACATATAACAACTTTCTTTTCTTCCTTACCCTACCCTCTTTTTTTTATTAGATCCACATCACTTTAGTATAGTTTCATACGTGAATAAGTCCATGTTAAGTTTATAAATAGTTAGTTTGTCATAGGATATAGTGACCTCTTATAATTCCTTAGGTCATAGGTAACTACCTTTCACAAACCATTATTCTAACATGACTACATAGGAGAGTCATAACCTACAACTCATGCCTTGGAATGGTTAACCACCAGTCCTAAAATGAGAGGGATTTATCCTAATAAACTATTGAATTGGGGTGCATATAACTTACATCAACATGTATGATGGAAATATAAGGAGGGCCTACCTTAATATTTCAATAAGATCATCTGATTTATAATCACATTATATTTTCCACAAAGAATTGATAAGTATAATTCCAAGTCTAGGTTATTATTACTACCACCTCTAGAGGTTCATCGTAGACCCATATTAGATTTAGGAACCCAAAGACATTCAATAACAAAACCAATTTTGAACCTTATAAATATATATAAGTTTCCTAGCTTGTAATATCATCTATTTATGTGTTTTAAGTTGTTCATGATTTAGAAATAAATCTTGAGACGTATCTTACTCTAATCCCTCTTTCTAGAGGATGAACAATTAAAGTACATATAAATTCTTTCCAATATTCTTTGATATTGTTGAATGTCATACATGAATATGTGGCATGTATTTTTTTACTATTTACCTTACATGATGTTGTATATGATTAGTTTTTGAACCATCTTGAAGATTTAATCACTAGTTGGACACAATTTAGTGACACTTTAATAGCCCAATTTGGACAAGTTATTGACCTAGATGTTTTGTACTAGCTATTTAATTATATTAATAGATAACTCAATGACAAAATAATAAATTTTAATGTAATATAATAAAATGTATGTAGTCATGCCACCCCGCCATATCGACCTTATTTTATGCTAGAACTTGAAATTTATAAAATTGCTCTATATTCCTTGACCACTATTTCATTGCATAGAGACATAAATATTTATAATATTTTTGAGGTCTATGAATAATCCATAAATGTAGACAAACAATTAAACTTATATGGGTCTCATTCTTTGGATATAAAAATTGTCAATCCTAGTCTCCTAAATTTGAATCCAATTCCAAATGACAATTATAATACTTTTATAGCTAATATTACCTATGTGTCAATTCAGTTACCTTTGGGATATATAGATCCAAATCAAAATATAAGGTTCACCAATTATCCAGTTACTATTTCCAATCAATATAATTTGAATAAATCTCTAGTCCCAGTCAATAATAATACCAACTCAAATTCATTAAAGGGAGAACTTGATTCAATCTAGAGCATGGTTCAAAACTGAGCGATGATTTATCAAATATTTAGAAATGGATTGGGAATATTGGATGGGAAGGATAAAATCAAAATTATACCTTTTAGAGCTAAACTAATCCCTTAAAAATATCAAATAATAACCTTGATCCTTTAATAAATGAGCTACCTAAAATAAATATATATGACTTGGCTCTATCTAATTGGTGTATGGTGCACTACACAGCTCAGCACAGGGAAATAAATTGCATAGATTTCTAAAACATCTTTGAAATATTAAAAATGGTATAGAAGGGTATGAGGTAGTCCTTAATAAATCTAATGTTTTAGGCACATCTAATACAACAAGCATAGTTATGATCTTTGAAACTTATCATTACTCAAAACAAGAGGAAAATGAGCATGAGGAAAACACTAATGAGATTCACACCTTTCATAATAGCAAAGGAACAACTATGACTTGAAAAGTAATCCAAAATAAATGCCTCTCACTACTTCCACTCCTCTAAATAACTATGCTATAACCCCCTATCTAAAAGCTGGCAATAATCCACCTCATCCAAAAGGAAATGATCAATGCACTCAAATAAACACACAAATTACTCCTAGTAAAGGTGGTTAAAACATAGTGGAATATTTGAATAAAATCAAAGCCAACATCACTATATATGAGTTACATCAAATCATAGAGTAATATAATTTACTACTAAAATCATTAATTGAGAGACCTATTCTAGGTAAGCAGAAATCAACCCACACAAACATAATAATCCATAAGACCAAAATCAAAGTTCCTCTTTTATTTATTAATATGAGGATATTTGGGAATAATTTACACAACTATATGGTATAATTAGGGGCCTTAGCCAATGATTGCATGTAATAATATGTAAAAAATTGGCTTTCCCTCAAGTAAAATTTGAAAGGGTTATAGCATAAAAACATTGAATTCTCAATCATAAAATAATTACTTAATGCCCAATTTTATTTGGCCACAGATCATAGAGCAAAGTATTTTATATACATTTTGGAAGTTGGCATACCTAAATCTTATGGCATGATCCTAAGTTGTGACTAGTCTAAAACTATTAATAAATATATGGCTACTAATTATTCTCGCATCTAGTTACCTTGGAGAGGGGTAGTCAATCAAATCATAGTTGATTTGGATCCCATAATGAAACATATGATTACAGAGTAGAAGTATAGGAATAAAAGGGAAATTTTGTCTCATCTAACATTTGTATTTACACTCTAGCCACAAAGGATGTTCCCAACAAATAATATATTTTTAACTTTTTTGAACTTTGGACCATGTAGTTTGATGGCGCATGTTCAAAAAATATTTTGGGTTTAGGCATCATTTTAGTTGACTCTCATAATAAATTGTATTTTTTTTCTTATAGGTTGTAATTTTAATGCACTAATAATTTGGCTATATATGCAGCTTTGGCTCTAAGTTTATAGTTTTACCTCAAGAATAATTTCAAAGAGCTCCTAGTTCATGGTGATTTTGAACTAGTAGTAAATAAAGTGTTTGATGATGATAAAAAAATCATCAAATTTATGTATAATACAAGGGTATTTGAATCATATATTATTGATGAAAAAGAGGTAGACCTAGTTATTAAATAAGGAATAGGTGAGGATGTTATTTTTAAACTCAGAGAATTGAATCCCAAGGTGTAGGGTGTCCTTGGAAAGGATTTTTTATTTTGATGCTCATGTAGAAAATTAGAGTCCCATAAAAATGGAAAATAGGGGCTCACCACAGTTAATTTTGGAATAGACGAATTCCTACATCATGTGAATATTGGATTGAGCTATTCTAATTATGAAAAAGATAAGCTGATTTTTATTTCTAAAAAATTATAAGGACATCATTTCATGGTCATATGATAATCTAAAATGAATAAAATACCACTTAGGGAATATTAGGAACCATTTAGACAAAGAAAAAGGCTATCCAATCTAGTCTTATAACCACTAATTTACAATGATGTGCAAAAGTTTCTTTCAGCCATAATTGTTTTCCTAATCAAACACTCAACCTAGGTTGTAAATCTAATCCTTGTATGTAGTATAAATGGTGAAATAAGACTATGTGTTGATTTCATAGATCTAAATAAAGCATAAAAAATATAATTATGCTTTGCCTTAACTTAACAAGGTTATCCAAATAGTTAATATTATTTTTATAAATTTAGATCACTTTTATATTTCTTGGTTTTATGACTCACCAAATGAGAAGTGAAAAAAAATTCCAACAATTAGAGAAATTATTTTTGTGATGATGATTTTCCTTTGAATTTGATAGGGGAAGCTCCCTCATATGATATGTGAAATTTTGGGGTTTTTTCATACTTTTAATTAGAAATTAAAAAAAGGAAACAAAATTGAGAAATGGTGGAAGGATAAATAAGGAATATGGAGGTGAAGGAGAGAAACCCATGGTAGAATGAATGTAGATAAGCTCTAGAATAACTTGGAATTAAATTAAAGGTTTTTATATTATTCCTCTCACATAAAAATGGACATAATATTAGCAGATGTAATGGGAAAAAAAGATTTTCTTGGAAACACAAAGTCACACTCAGATTGGGTACCCTTGGTACAAATCCCATACATGAGGTATACAAGACAAAGTCCAAAAATACTGAGTTACACACAACCAATAAATGTGCATAATTTTAATGAAATCTATATCAATGAATATAAGTATTGAATTCACAAACAAATAGAATCAAAACTTATAATGCCAAATAAATATATCACCTGTTTGATTACATTATATTTCTCAAATATTTAAAATACATGGCCCACACATAAAGTTGTAGTTATTTCTTCCCCAAAAGCTTGAAACAAATAAGAACCTCTTTACAATTGTTATCTCTCCTATTTATGACACATAGGAGGATGGAATTAACTTTCATATTCTCATTTTAGCCTTTCATATTTTCATTTTTATTATATTTTATTTTACTTTATATCACAATTTTTAGTAAAGTAACTTAAATAAATAATAAATTGGGCCTACTAAGCCTTTTCCATTGGGTCATAGATTATGTAAATAGTATGTGTTAAACCCCAACATATGAAAATGAGTCCTATAAAGGGTATTTGGAAAAAACCTAAGAATTGAACATAAGAAAAAGTATTTAAGGATAAAATATTTAACATCATTAGATTTAATGTTTCAATTCCTTTCCAACACTTAAATGGGAACCAAAATGGTGGCTGAATGTGAAAGATATGGCCAAACAAAGAATTTATGTGTAACACACCCATGAGGTATCATCATAATAACATTGATCCCTATTTTTTTCCGTAAAAAATCTTTTAAGAATCAAATATTTTAAATAGTTGGATATATTATTTCAATATCTTTCCAATGCTTCAAGCAGGAGCTAAAATAGAGTTTGAAAGCAAAAGATATGGCCAAAATAAAAATCTAAAAAAAAACCTTTACATTTGGGCATGCCAAGTGTCCCTATTATGCTAGTGCATCCATTTTTCTAGTGTATCCCATGAATCCAAAAGGTTGGGATGGAATACCTTTAAATTTTCATAGCTTCAATGTACAAAATCTATGAAGTTTGGGCCTCTCATGTATGAAAGAAATATGATCCTTGAGACAATATATTTATAAAGAATCAAATGAGAACCAAAATTGAGTCCATGTGTGGAAGATATGTCAAAATAGATAATTTAACGTGTCCCACCCTTGGTATGAATGGGCTTCAAAAAAATTAGATCTCTGATATGAAAAATATATGAAGTTTGGGACTCTAAGAACTAAGAAAAATATGATCCTTAAGATAATATCTTTCCAAAGATCAAAATGGAATCTAGATGTGAAATATATGATAAAATGGAATAATTTTACTTGATTTCTTTTTTTCTCTAAAACTAAATTTCGTCAAGTGAAACATTTAGAAGACCTATCAAACCCATGAGGCCTAGCTAATATAGTGCCAAAATTCTAGTTTATTCAAGTGGGAACAAAAAAAAAGTGAAAAATTCATGAATTTAAATTTTGAGTACAATAGTGGATTTGACTATGATACCGCATTTTGGGGAAGAATTTAGGATAACTCTAGATTATTTGGTGACCGGTGCCTTATCCATCTTATTGATAGTGTGTATTGCACATGCATATCCTAGTCTACCAAATTGAAAACTAGTTCATCTATCCCAATCAGATGGGAATGAACACACATTGTTAGGCATGACCATTGCCTTGTAATTTCCATGTATTTTCTTATTATAATTCCTAGTATATGGTGCATAACATGCACTATGTCTTGATCTGGATAATTGGAAGGAAATTATCCTATCCTATTAGTATGGGTAATTAACACACATTATCAGGCCAAATCATTATCTTAAAAATTCCACCTATTCTCTTGAGTTTAAATTTTGATAATTTTAGGTGATTGAAAGCATCTACATGGATAAATTCCCTTTGTGTTTAAAATCACAAGTTGATTTTTTTTAATACATTTGGAAACAATGTTACTTAGAGAGGATCTTGGTAGAGATCATGATATATATGATCATTCAATAACTAGTGTGCTCATATTATAAGACTCTAATAGGAAGCACATTATCAAGGTTTTTATGTCTTTAAATTAGCTCCAACATGGGGATGTAGAAACACCACAACACATAATTTATGTTTATTGAACATAAACACATAAATTAAAAAAATTGAAAGGGAAAAACACAAGAAAAAAATGTGCTAAAAATTAAACTATTTATAAAGGAGAAGAGGGATAACATGACCATTCATAGGTTGGGAGAAATATGAGACCTTAAAAATCATGTTTTGAAAAGATAAGGCTAAATTTGGCAAGGCCATGAGAAATAATAATAGCAGTATTTTAAGTACATCTATGGGATGAACATGAAGTGTGGGTGGGAAGATAAATATGGAATCAAACACTTAACCACAAAAAATCTCATCATGAATAGAAGGAATGTGTTTCAAATTGATTTTTGAAATACTAACAATATTTATCATACCTCCAAATTATTTACATTGTAGCTTCTCTTCTAGCTCTTTAACCATGAATGGTTAAACTAAATCTTATTTGGACATCTCCAAAGATGAATTTGGGACAAAAAAATTGTGGTGTTTAAAATGACTAGAAACTTCTTATTGATTCCTTTTTATCTCCTTTTCAAAATATTCTATGTTTTTAGTCCACATCATCTCATATTTAATTTTATTTAATTTGAAGCTCACTATTTTCATGACTTGTCTCATTTTCTTAGAAGGAGGCTAAAATTATATTTTTAATAGTTTTCCTATGACTTATTTACCTTGGGATAAATTTTAAAGATTTTATTCAGAGCACCAAATGAAATATGTTGATTCTTCTATTGGATTATTTTGTTTCACTATGTTTTTTTATTATTTTATTTTACTTTTGAAAACAAGTAAAACTAAAAGAAAGGGAGAAGGTGTAGATGAACCTAGATGTAGTTGTGCACTATGTGATCCAGATGATGTTGTTGTACCTAACATTCTCCTTTTCTTTAACAAGAAATAGGGACCCACGTTTTTTGTGATTTGGCCTTGTTTGTTAAGAATTCCTTTATGTATCTTTGCAAGTTATATCTATTGCTCCTTAAAATTTACACTTGGAAGTACAAAAAATAATATTTTATGTTTTAGACTAAATTATTAATGCCTTTTAATAGTTTTTTATTATGCAGGTTTTGGGACTTAATTTTATTTAGAGAAATTATTTGGGACTTAATCTTTGGACATTTTACTTGGGTATTATTTACAAGAACTTTGTTCTTCAGAATTTATGTTCAAAATTTATTCATCGAAAGATTTGTTCAGTATTTTCTCATTAGATTTTTTGTTCATAAATTATGTTTAGGTTTTATTTTATTTGATGATTTTGTTTAGAACTATATTCATCAGAGTTTTCTATTTCAAACATTTTATTTGGAGTTTCCACATCGAGCATTTTATTTAGACATTTTCTTTGGAATAATTGTTCTGAAGAACTTGTCTTTATTCAAAACTTTTATTCAAATTTTTTGTTTCAAAACTTTTGTTCAAGATTTTTTCATCAAATATTTTGTCCAAAATAGTCATCATCAACTTTATATGCTTCGTAAGTTTAGTTTGAAGTTTTTTTTTGGATATTTTCATCAGACTTTTATTTAAACCTTATTTTGAGGGATTTTTAATCTTCGAGCATTTTTTTTGGGCTTTCTATTCGAAGCCTTTGATTTTGAAGAATTTTTGGCTTGTTCCCATCAAAGAACTCAAATACCAAGAGCCCACAAGACTTATCTAACAAAGAGAAACTAATTCTTGACACTTTCCAAAATAAGTAACCTACCAACTAAACTAACAAAATCTAAATTATGTAGGTAAAACAAACATATGAGTGTTGGACATTAAAAGTACATGACTTGGAATTGAATGCAAAGGTTATATACATGATATGCAGTTATCGATGTATTCAATACTCACAAGCGAATTTGAACTCAATTGCCATTTTGTGAACAAAATCCCTAGCTACCTATGAATCCCTTGTAAATAAGTAACAAACAAAAAGATTTTTCATAGTACACATGAACAAACTTTGAGCACACTAGAAAATTGCAATGGCATCATCATCCAAGAGTTTCATAAGAGTACTACCACCATCCTTATTCTCCATCAAGGATTTAATAGAGTTCACATAAATTGTGTTTGATGTAATAATATTCAACATCAGGTATGCTAATTACTCAAAACTATGGGATTTTTTTTTATGTTGTAGATGCATTTTCACATGAAAGAAATGTATTACCCACACAACATCAACTAGTTATGGACTTACTCACTCTTAAGAGACAACGACTACACTATGTGGTGGTCAAGCCTAAGGTTATACCCTACATCAATCTTCTATGGGACTTGTTCTTTACTGGGAAGATTAGATAGTCTTACACCATATGGATCATGAGATGGTCTTAGCTTGCATCACTAGAGATGACTTTCAAAGGTACTTATCTCTTCCAGTTCCAAATGCAATTTTTGATCAGAATAGGTTGGTAACATGGAACAAACATAATTCAATGAACAAAGTGTTGAGTTCATGGCTTCTTCTTAGGGAAACCATGGCATTAAAAGGAAATTATCCCACCCCCATTAGAAAATTCATAATAGGGGTGCATATTAGGATGGCCTTATTGAATAGAATGTATGGCATGGCAAGTATCCATTTTCTAAACTTGGATTGGGTGTCATTACTAGATATGATAATTATTAGCGATGTAACTTTTTCCCTAGGAGAGATCATCAGATTTAAGTAAAGAGAACAAGTTCTACATAAGAGCAAGTGGCCTCATTATGTGGGCTATTTTTACATGATATCATACTTATTGGATGCATTAATGGGCATAATGTATAGGAACCTTGGGAAGATTTAGAGCCTAACCATAGATTGTATAAATAATTACATTTGTGATTATTATTAGTTTATTTATATACACATACATATATCACATGACCTAAATTGATGAGGATGTGTATCCTCAATTATGGTAGGCAATTCATGAGGTCCCACTGCTCAAAATTAGAAAGAGCATAGTAGATACACTAGCTCTTTGGAGTGACTACTAGTTGTATCCAAACTATACGGTGATCATGGTTTCAAATCATAAAGTCCACCCCTTGTGCCTCCCTAAGTATGTACTAGACAAGTTAGAAGATTAAGAAATTACATATCAACTCTGGTGAAGTGTGGAGGATGATTTGATTAAATAGAAGAAAAGCATATTCTATGGATATCACATGATCATTAGAAGAATGTGTTATACCATAAGGAAGTATTTTGGGAATGTATGCAACAATAGAAAGCATTATCAGTTGCTTACTTTGCCACATAGAGATTTGGACCCCCATAGTTGGATCCAAAGCATATCTAGGGCTTTGGTATCCCATACCAACATGTCCCCTAAGACTAGGATTTTATATTCATGAATGTAAAGGATGATGCCCAAGTCTTATAAAGGTCAAAAATTATAGGCCTTAAGGAGGATCATTTGAGGATTATATATCAAGAGCCTTCCATTTCAATTCAAGAAATGCATACTAGGCTACTACCTCCTAGAGGATGGGATACTTATGAATTATGGGGTAATATACCCCAACAATTAGAAATATAAGAAGGGCCTAGCCAAGTACTTCCCCTAATATTAAAGGCTATTAAAAGGAGCTTGGTTTGACTAAGACTGGTCCTAGAGGATCCTAAGGGGATCTAATTGACTTAGGTTCATCTAATGCAAAGGAATAAGAACATTGAGTTACATTGCTTATGAAGGAATCTATGGTGTAGGAGATTTTTATTACCTCAACTTAGAGAACCTCCTCCGCACCATTGAAAACTAGTATTTGATATAAGAGGAAGCCAAGGGCTCCTCCCCTCATAGAGAATCTAGTTACCAAGGAACCATAAATAGATAAACCTTTAGTCTAACAACAAATAAAGATAGAACAACAACTGAATGAAGAATAGGAGTTGAAAAGAGCCAAGGCATTAAGCCTTACAACTGATCAAGGGAAGACAACAATTCAAGATGCCAAATCATGTAATAAGGCTCATCCTTCAAACTCTTCTTCCCAAGTTTCCTCATTTTTTCTGATTTCTGGTTCAATTTTTATTAGTGTTATTTTGAAAACCTCATTGCTCACTCCCAAATTGAAGGGTGATGATTCTACCCCTGATATTTCAAATTCCTCTACTGCTACCTTGAAAATACTTTTGCTCACTCCCAAAGTAAAGGAGGATTATTCTACCACCATTATTTCATTTTCTCCCATAGTGCCAGCCACGTCCATTATTGCCACCACTATTGATATTCCCTCTGGGACTACCATAGTCTAAACCATGAAGAAGAAAAGGGCCACTAATAAAATTGAAACCACACTGACCATTTCCCAACTCCATCTCTCTACCATATAGATCAATTTGCCAATACCATCCACCAGTTCATCCTAAGAGACTAATATAATATCCTCAAGGAAGGGAAAAAGGGGTAAACCAGTCTTTACAGTCCATCCACTCCCCCAATAAAGAGGTGTGGATTGGTCTAAAATCATTTTTCCATCCCTCCCTGACATAGTCCTCAAAGGATATTCAAATCAATAGTCAGTAGAAGATATAGAGTTGGAGGATATAGCTAAAGAAGTATAATTAGTAAAACCTACCCATTTAGTGATTCAACCATGGTTAATTGATCTTAGAGAAAAGGATTCTCAAAAGTCTAATTTAAAAGTTACAAAATTATCATCCATAACTTCCTTATTTGATAATCCCTCAAGGAGTATCTAGAGAGTTAAGAAGAGGAAATTGGAGGATGAAGTTAGGAGGAAAATTATTCATGAAGAAAGGCTAAAAGTCTATACTTTATCCAAGAGTAAAAATAGGTAGTTGCGATAGGTTCCCTACTTAGAATATTTTAAGTCCTTGGTAGAAACCCATAAGGATGCTATGATATCATTGCATGAAGGGAAAAATATGGTAAGACAAGAGATAGAACATGAATTAGAACAAATTAAAGAACAATAATAGATAGTTCATATTCTAGAAGTAATTGAGACTGAGGTTCAAGAAGTTGCATCAAAATGTTATAATGTTCTTGATGAACTTGAAGCAATAAGGATTGAATTAGCCCCCCATATAGAAAAAAAACACATCAATTATTTAATTATGTAAATCAAGATGAGAATAAATTGATAAGGCATATAACCATCTAGATTTAATGACACCATTGGAAGCATCTAATTCCCTCAATTTGGTGGTCACTATAACACAAGAAGCTAAAAAATGGGTAAAAATAGATGGGGCAGTAATGCCCAAGTATTAAGAGCATGAAACACTCATCTTACAAATTTTAAACTATTTGAAATTATCAAAGGCAAGGGATGCTACTAGTAAATTAATTAGTATAATCAATTTTGACCATCTCATTCAAGAAGCATCCAAGAGTTTTAAGCAAATTTTACAAGGGTTAAAACTTAAAGACATTAAAGCTAAGCTAATCTTTGAAAGAAAGAAAGTAACAGAAGTTGAAATTTTCAAGATCAACTTCCAAAATACAAAGACTAAGCATTCAAAACTCCTAGAACAAGTTAACAGGGTTCATAGACCCTCATTACTTAACCTAGATATTATAAGGTAATAGCATGATTCAGGTCACAAATATTATCTTGAGAAGAGGCAAAGAAGAAAATGACTGAGGTTGTAACATCCACTCCAGTGCCAATGGAAATAGTGATGACTCCCACTAAGGTTAACGCATCCATACAGATGTCTACTCAGTGTTCATTGAAATGGTCAATTTTATGCATGTCAATTCAATGTAGCAATGTTGCTTTTGTACTTGTAGTTTTATTATGATTTAAACTCAATGTAAATATTTACTATATTATTTTTTAAAACATGCACACATTACATAATATTGTAAAGGCTAACTTTAATTCTTATTGAATTTAAGTTAACTCTATGTATACATTACATACTATTTTGAAACTATAATTAGAAATGAGGTTCTAACTATGCCATATAGTCAAAATTTTGCATGTACTTGGAGGATGAGGTGACCCCTCCCCAAGTATATTTAAATATATGTAACCCACATTTTCAAATGGTCAAAAAAATTCAATATGGAAGTAGAATAAATTTTGATTGTCAGTGAACATGTTTATGTATTTTCTCTCCATATTATGTGTAATTAAGGATTAATATTTTTGGTTGTTTGATTCAATAATTCTTAGTGTGAAATAGCTGTGAGGAATTATTTCTTGTCAAGATTAATATACTAGTTATATATATGCAAAATCTATTGAATAATTAGTAATTATCTTGATCATTTTCAATTAAGTTTATTATTTCATTGTTGTAAGTGTGTAGAGGTGATTTCAATGATCTAGTCTTATGTGTATGTGTAACATCTATCTCAAATACCTCATTAGTCTGAGTCATAATCTTCTGATTAAGGGTGTGTAAGAGTTATTCTAAAAGGATAAATCTTTGACTAAGATCCTTGAGTTTCCTATATCAAATTATCTAGACTTCTTGACCATGTTTGTGTGTGTGTGTGAAATAGATGCTAACAATAGACATTGGTTATGAAATCACTTGTCCACTTAAAATCCAGCCTAAGAGTTGATTCTTAAATCCATAGAGTCCTTCTTTCCTACTCTACCTTTCCCTCTATTTTTGAGTTTATTTCTAAGATCTACCCACTCTAGGTTAGCAACTATCCAGCCACCAACTTACATATATTTGAATTTCTTTTAAAAATCATTCATCCATTCATTATCCTTATTAACAACCTGCATGCCCTACTTGCTTTTCCATCACCTAGTTATTAAAAATGCATACCTACAACTCATGCCCTAGAGTGGAGTTTACCTCCATTGATATCCTAAAATGTTAAATGCTACCTTGTTACAAATTGCTGTGCATAAAAAATACATTAACACTCTTTTTGGCACTATAAGGAGGTCCTTGAACCTTTAATAAGAGAGGTTAGTTTATATGATTGAGTTGCACTAGATTCACCTAAGAGAGTGACCAAATTCAATTTTTAAGGTAATCTTCTAGTCTCACCCTTATCAAATAATAGAAGGCCTAGATTTGTACCAACTACCCTTGTCTATAACAGAGTCAGAACACCTTCCCTAATAAGGAACACTTGCCTTGTTAATCATCCCATGGCTCAACCACCTTAGTTGTTTGGATCTACTATTTCCATCTTAGGGGATGTGCATGACCTACCTAGGAATATTGAAAAGTATCTACCATCCTCTCCCTTAGGAGAAAGAATGGCATAAGAGAACATCAAGTCTTTTAAAAATATGTTGAGATTAATGAATGTTATTAATGAAGATGTTACATGTAGACCTATTTATTTCACACTGATCGATGATACTTATAATTGGTATCTTAATCTATAAGATAATTCCATTACTTACGAGAACACATGTCAAGTTGCTTTTCTTACATAATTTGATCAGGTCACAACCCCAGCTTGATATACCATCACTTTACTAGCTTGAAGAGGGATCCTAATGAGCCAATCCTAGCCTTCAATGTGAAATTTTAGAAGATGTACGCCTAGTTGAGCCTAGCATATAAGCTAGATGAAGTATTGGCATTATAAATGTACAAGAATTCTCTAAATCCAATTACTATAGTCTTCTTATGAAGGGTTACTACTATCAACACTTTGGTATTGGCCTATGAAGAGGCCATCAACATTGATAGATAGATTAATCATTAGGTTCATGACACACCTACTATCAACAATGGTCTCCTAGATTTGAATCTAATTCCACATATGAAGTAAAATGCCCCTGCTTTTAATCAAAATTAGTTATATATGTTACCTCCTCTAATATAAATGTCACATCTAAATTATAGTTTTTTAAACATCCATGTACAAGGAAATGGTTACTACTAGAATCAACATCTCTCTACATCTTGTACTGTAGTTATCCAGGGCACTAACTCTACTAAAGAAAAGATAGCATCCATACAAAAAATGTTTCAGAAGTTAAGCAATGACTTCCTCAACATGCAAAGAAAGATAGGCAATGCCAATGTCCCAAGTGTTAATCAAAATGTTGGGTTATAGAGGCATAATATACCATTTAATAGGCCTAAAAATAATACAGAGCAACCCAAAAAGCCTCCAAAAATTAATATAGCAGAGAAAGCTCTACCCAATTAGTGTAGAATCCACAACACATCTCAGCATGGCAAACTTAATTGTGTTGAATTCTGTGTAGCTTTTGAGATCTCTCAAAGAGAGGTGGTAAGACAATATTTGATGCATAATCCACCTAAATTCCACTTGAACTCTATCCCTTCAAAAACCGCTATGTTTTTTAAGACTCACAAGTTTCCTTTCTTTAGAAAAGATGACAACATACCAAAGGAAAAAATAGATGAGATCCATGCTTTCCATCAATTACAAAAACGTGGTTATAACCTAAGGAATAGATATCCCCTCATAATATCTATTGTTCCAAATAACATAACCATTCTACTAAATCCAAAAGCTGATAACAATCTACCTCCCCTAAAAGGGAATTATTATCTTTAGAATAAGGAGGAACAGAGCAGAGGAGGATACAACATTGTTGAGGACATGAAGAAAATCAAAGCAAACATTATCCTTCATGTTTTAGCTTAGATCAATGAACAAAAGGAGCTACTATGGAATTATATCATAGGGAAGGCCCCTATGGAAAAGATAAAATCTCCTATAAAGAAATTAAAGGCAACTGACACCAATGTCATTTATAAAATCAAGCCAGAGGTTCCACCCTTTTTTGCTAACTATTAGGGCATTTAGTAAGAATATACATAATTTTTTAGTCGATTCTATAGCTTCAACAACTATGATCTCCACTTCTATTTGTCAAAATCTTATTCTGACTCTAAGCCTTTCAAACAGAATAGTTTCATAGTTGGATAAAATAGTGGTACCAAGTATCATCCAAGACATGAGTCCAGATAACCATCAACATCCTTGTAGTAGACATACCTGAAGGCTATGGACTATTACTAAGTAGGGACTAGTCTAAGACACTTTATAGATATCTCTTAATATATTTACCTCATATTTGGTTACCATGGAGACACATTACAAACCAAATCTAGATTGATAGGGAACCGAGGATGAAGTATCCTATCACAAATTCTGATGTCAAGAATCAAGAGGTAAGTTATGAATCCCCTAACCTTGGTATTTATACTTTCACCACACAAAATAAAATATAATATCTAGAATCTAAGGGCCCCAACTAGCTATGGACTCTCTACCTTGATGGTGCTAGATTCAAATAAGGATTCAGTGTAGGAATTGAATTAGTTGATCTACAAGGGAAGAAGTTCCTATAATAATACATATTACATCTCCCTTACACCAATAATAGGACTGAATATGGAGCATTAGTTTTATGATTGTACTTTACACTTGAGAATAATGTCAAGTAGTTATTAGTATTTGAGGATTCAAAGATGGTATTCAATCAGGTTAGAGACAAATACTAGTGCAAGATATATTATCTAAAAAGATATAAACATAGAGTATGGGATTTGATTGAGAGTTTTGAGGGTTTCAATATAATGGCCATTCTTAGGGAGCAAAATCAAGGTGAAGATTCACTAGCTGCTACTACTACCAATTTGGAGCCTCTCCAAGAATCCAAGGTAGAGAGATTTTCCATTGATCTAGAACCTTGTCCTTCTATTCCTGACAATGTAAAGAATTTCCAAGTCTTTGATGATGATCAACAAATCATTTAGTTTCTAACCAACTCAGGATAATTTGAGTCCCAAATCATTTATGATAAGGAAATTAGTTATATTTTCTAAGAGTAGTTAGATGAGGAAGGTGTCCTTTAGCTCAAATAAAATCATCTTCAAATTGGTTTGGTCTCCTTAGAAATGCCATTTGATATGCATACCCAAGATCAATAGAAAAGGCAACCCAAAGTTAATTAGTCTAACTTCAAAAGGGAGAATTTGGTTGATGAGCATAACCTATGCTATGTCAACATTGGCCTTAACTTCACTCTAGAATAAAAAACAATGGGTGAAGGATTTACTCACCCAATACAAAGATGTGATTATGTTGACATATGAAGACTCAATTTATGACTCAAAGTTCATCACTCATATAATTCCACTAAAACTAGATTATAAGCCATTCAGATAGAGACAGAGACCAGTGAATCATGTCCTAGAACCTCTCATTCAAAGAGAAGTGGAAAAGTTGTTAAGTGAAAGAATACTCTTCCCAATCAAA
This sequence comes from Torreya grandis, assembly GCA_037957365.1. Lineage (NCBI taxonomy): Eukaryota > Viridiplantae > Streptophyta > Pinopsida > Cupressales > Taxaceae > Torreya > Torreya grandis. Next base: position 2,888,422 of record JARHVA010000832.1, on the reverse strand, counting down.
AATTCTACTTGGGTGGCCAATTTGGTCCTAGTTAGAAACAAGAATTGAGAGATTGGATTATGTTTTGATTTTAAAAACTTGAATGAGGCTTATAAAAAGGAAAATTATCCACTACCTTCATTGGATGAGGTTATTTAGATAGTTAACAGCTCTGAAATGATGTTCTTCTTGGATGGATTTTCATATTATAACTAGGTGTTGGTACAATAATTGGATAGAATGAAAAATTAATTCACTACAAAGTGGGGTACCTATGCATATAAGAGGATGCCTTTTGACCTAATAAATGTAATAGCCACCTTTAAATAAGTAATGGATCATGAATTTAAAGGATAAATAGGTAAATGTATAATCATCTATATGGATGATCTTACTATTTTCTCTAAGAATAGGAATGATCATGTATAACATCTATAGTCAATCATTGAAAGATGCAAAAAAATTGGCATCTCATTGAACCCAAAGAAGAAAATATTTGGATTAACTAAGGGAAATATTTTGGGACATATCATTACCAAGGAAGGGGTCATCAGTGATCCAAATAAAATCTAGATAATTTAAAAGATTGCACCACCAAATAGCAAGAATAATCTCAAGTCATTCTTTGGGAAGATCAATTTCATAAGGAAGTTCATTTCTAGATTTATAAAAACTTTGAGACCCTTGAATGTAATGCTCAAATATATAGTTGAGGCCTGAAATTATTTTCAAGACATCAAAGATTCTATTTTTCAGGCCCCAGTACTCATTAGTCCACATTATACAAAGCATTTTTACTTATACCCATTTGATTTAGAACATATAATTGTTGATGTCATAATGCAAAAGAAAGATGAGACTAAGCATCCCATTACATTTATGAGTATAAATATTGAGGATACATAACTTAGGTATTTCATTATTGATAAATAGATCTTCACTCTTATGAAAGTAATGAAGAAAATTTTCCACTACATATTCAGCGATAAGATTATTGCCATCGTGCCTGACCCTACTATCTAGCTTACTTTGTCATAGAATGAATTGGGAGAACATAAAAGAAAATAGATGGTGAAGCTATAGGAATTTGATATATAAATCAATACTACTAAGATCATTTAGGGTCAAGGCATCATCTAACTCATGACTAAGCCAGATCCATGAATAACTATTGAAAAGGTTTGTGAATCCTAGGTATCTAGATGGGAATGGTATACTGATATAATTTAATATTTTCTCATAGTTAATTTCCCCCTAAAACTCAATAGAAAATGAATGAAATATTTGAGGCTCAAACCTACTCACTACATGATCAAGAAAGGAGTTCTCTATAGGATAAATTATGAAGGCATATAGCATAGATGTGTATCTATAAAAGAGGCTCTAGAGATTATAGAAAACCTGCACCAAATAATAGGTAGTGGCCACCCATCTAGGAACACCACAACTCACAAAATCCTAAGGATGGGTTATTACTGGCCAATAGTCTTTAAGGATGTGCATACCCATATAAGGACATGCCATGGATGCTAAGCATTATAACAAAGATATGTATATTCAATAATTCCCTTGTAACCTATTGTTAAAGGAAGCCTATTTTTTTAATGGGGATTATACTTCATTAGTGTCATTAACCCAAATTCCTTAGCAGGTCACAAGTTTGTACTCACTACCATAGATTACTGTACCCAATGGATTGAGGTAGTGGCTACAAAGAATTATAGAGAACAAGATGTGATTTTATTCTTGGAGGAACACATCACAACTATATTTAACACCCCCATTTATCTATTTTGTGACAATGGGAAAGCAGTCATATTAATTGAATTCATTGAGTGGGCTCATGATAATCAGATCACCATCAAGTCATATTCTAACCATTACCCTCAAGTAAATGGATTGGTTTAATAAATGAATAATAAATTGATAGATGAAATTAATAAACTGGCTAGGGATAAGCCTAGGGATTGGCATAATATATTAAATTATGCCCTTTGGGTAGACCAAATGAGATATAAGTAGGCCCTCAAGGCCTCACCCTATCTACTAGTATACGGATGTAGGACAGTATTCCCAATCATGTTGAACTTGCCAAATTATCAATTCATGAAGGAATATATGGAAACAAATGGAAAATTATAATCTTGATTATTGGATATAATGTAAATGGAAGACTCATGAACTAAGGCCCTATAGACTTTCAGTAAACACCAAGATGTAGTTAAGAGATGATTTGACAAAAGATAAAAAGTCAAAGAATTTAGGATCTCTGATCTAGTGCTTATGTGGGATAAAGCCCATGAAAAGAAAGGATATCATGACAAATTTTCCCCACTATAGATTGGACCATATCATATTTTAGATATCTTTGGCAATAATTCAATTAATCTAAGGAACCTGCAAGGCAATGAACTCACATATTTAGTCAATGAATAGTTTTTGAAGCATTACTTCATGTATTTATCATCTAAAAATTCCCTTGATCGATAAATGAAATGTGGTAGAGGTATTTTTAATTTAGTCTCCTAATTTTTAGTTTTGTTTCCTACTTTCTTAGTTTAGTTTCCTTCTTTCTAGTTTAGTTTACTACTTTCTAGTTTAGTTTATAACTTTCTTAGTTTAGTTTGATTGATTTCTAGTTAGTTTTTGTCTTTATAGGTTAGGTGTTTTGTTTTTTCCTATGAAAATATGAATTGGTTTATTCTAACATGACAAAGCTAACATCCTACTAGTTATACCCCCATTGTATTCTTAAACTGATATATATGATAAAAGGAAATTATAAAAGGATTTCACAATTTGGGTTTTGTTTATAAAATGATTATACTTATATGTTTAAGGTTTTTAGGATTTAGGTATGTAATCACAGCCATTCAAGGGTGTGTAAAAATTAAATATTTATACTAGGTATGTGAAATTTGCTCTCGAATACTTCATATGAATTTAGAAAATTTTCTCTTTCCATTGGACCAAGTACACTTTTCATATTAATACTTGTTTGAAGGTGATAACCATTGATGTAGATGTAATTGGTTGGGATGTTATAGTAAATGATTTGTTTTATAAAAAGAACCAACTCACAAGGGTTTCATCTCTCCTCCTTCCATTTATTTATTTTTTAAAAGAGAAATTAAAAAAACCGATATGTTTAAAAGAATGATCAATAAAATCCCAAAGAAAATATAAAGGAGATCAAAAGCTCACATGATGAAATAAGGTTAATGTACCATACATCATGATAATAATAATAATAATAAAAAGAAAAGGAAGAAGAGATAAGGAACCCAAGGTATCTCTATTGTGCCTATGAATGATTGGTTGGCAGTATAGCAATGCTTGATCTCCCTTGATTTAATAAGATTTAAAAGAACTAGACTGAAACCTATAGCTACTCCAAGCCTTTACAAAGATCTTCAGAACAAGGATTAAATGAACACCACTTTAGCACACATAGATCCATGGATGAAAATACAAGTATATTTTATGATTTAAGTGGGAGTCTCTTTCATATCTTTGATTGTAATATTTTTTATGTGGCATAGTTCATGTTTGATTTGAAATTGCTAACCAAAGTTATGAGTTCTTGAATACTCAAAAGTATTCCCCCTGTAAGTCACCATTTATTGTACCCAACATTCCTCTTTTCTTTAATAATAAATGGGGACCTAATTTTTTTTGTTTGGCCTTGTTTGTTAAGACTTCCTCTATGTAGTTATGCAAGTTCTATCGATTGATCCTTAATCTTTACACTTATAATTACAAACAATTATATTTTATGTTTTGGACTAAATTATTAATGCCTTTTGAGAGTTTTTTACTTTGAAAGTTTTGGGACTTAGTTTTATTTGGATAAATTACTTAGGATTTGGTCTTCACACATTTTTTTCAAACTTTGTTTATAAGAACTTTTTTAAGTATTTTCTCGTCACAGTTTTTATTCCTGACTTATGTTCAGGTTTTTTTATTCAGTGATTTTTTCAAAATTATCTTCATCATATTTTTATATTTTAGACATTTTGTTTAGATATTTTATGTCAGGAATTGTGTTTAGACATTTTGTTTAGAATAATTATTCTGAAGGACTTGTCTTTATTCAAAATTTATGTATTGGGACTTTTTTTGATATTTTTTTTCATTGGAAAATTTGTATGAAACAATCATCATTAGATCTATATGCTTCAAAGGTTTAGTTTGGAGATTTTTATCAAACATTTTATTCAAACATTGATTCAAGGGATTTTTGCTCTTAGGGCATTTTATTTAGGCTTTGTGTTTGAATCCTTTGATTCACAAGAATTATTGGCTTGATCCCAACATGGAACCTAGCTCCCAACTATTGAGAACCTACAAAACTTAGCCAACAAAGTGAAACTACTTCTTGACACTTGCCAGATAAAGTAACCCACCAACTAAACAAATGAGATTTGAACTATGTAGGTAAAATAAAATATGAACATTAAACATTAAAAGTGCACAAACTAGAATTGAATGCAAATGTAATATACATGATGTACAGATATCAATGTATTCATCGCTTATAAGTAAATTTGAACTCATTTTACACTATATGAACAAAATCCATAGCTACCTATGAATCACTTGAAAATATTCAACTAAAAAAAGGAGTTTTCATAGTACAAGTAAAAAATATTTGAACACATCAGATATTTGCAATGGAATCATCATCCATGGGTTTCATAAGAGTGCTACCACCATCCCCATTCTCTATCAAGGATTCGATAGACTTCACATACATGATATTTTATGTGACAATATTTGACAATAGGTATGCTAATTACTCAAAATTATTGGAGGCATTTGATGCTATAGATGCATTTTCACATGAAGAAAATATATCACCCATGTAGTGTCAACTAGTTATAGACTTACTCACTCTTAAGAGAAAAAGATTGCACTATGTAATGGCCAAGCCTAAGGTTATGCCCTAAATCAACCTTCTATAAGACTTGTTATTTACTAGGGAGATTACACAAGATGCCTTATTTCACCATATGGATCACTAAATGATCATGGCCCTACATCACTGGAGATGACTTCAAAAGGTACTTATCTCTAATAGTTCTAGATGTAATTTTTGATAAGCATAGGCTGGTAATATAGAATAAATAGAATTCAATTGAAAAAGTGATGAGCTCATGGATTATTCCTTGGGAAACCATGGTCTTAATATGAAAGTCTCCCAACCCCATTAGCAAATTTAGAATAGGGTACATAATGGGATGGCCTTATTAAATAGAATGTATAAAATACCATGTATCCATTTTCTTAACCTAGATTGGGTACTATTACTAGATATGATAATGACCAGTGACACAACTTTTTCCCTAGGAGATATCATCAAATTAAAGCTAAGAGAACAAGTTCTATATAGGATTAAGCAACCCAATTCAATGGGACATTTTTACATGATGTCATACTTATTATATGTAGTAATGGGTACCATGTACAATGACCTTAGGGAGCTTTGGAGCCTATCCATAGATTGTATAAAGAATTGAAATTATGATTAATATTATTTTATGTATATATACACATAAACAAATCACATAACACAAATTTTTGAAGATGTATATCCTAAAGTATGACAAGTAATTCATGAGGCCCAACTACCTAGAATTGGCAAGAGCATAGTAGACACACTATCTCCTTGGGGTGACTACTAGTTGTATCTAGACTATACGGTGATCATCGTTACCAATCATAAATTCCACCCCTTATACCTCTCTAAGTATGTACTAGACAATATATTATGGTAATAAATTGCATATCAGCTCTGGTAGAGTGTGGAGGAATATTTGATTAAATAGGAGAAAAGTACATTCTATGGATCTCACATGATCATTAGAAAAATGTGTTATACCATGAGGAAGCATTTTGGGGATGTAGAAAACAAGATAAAGCATTATAAATTACCTACCTTAGAATATAGAGATTGGGACCCCCATGGTCAGATCCAAAAGCATATCTAAGTCTTTGGTATCCCATACCAACATGTCCTTTACGACCATGATTTTCTATTTATAAATGAAAAGGATGATGCCCAGGTCTTAGAAAGGCAAAAAAGTGTAGGAATTAAGGAGGATCATTTGAGGATTATATAATAAGAGCCTTCAATTTTAGTTTAGGAAATGCATACTATGTTAGCACCTCCTGGAGAATGGGCTACTTCTAACTTCTAGGGAAATATACCCCAAAAATAAGAAAAAATATAAGAAGGTCTTAGACAAGGACTTCTCCTACTATTGAAGGTTGTTAAGGAACCTATTTTAACTAAGACTAATCCCATAGGAGCCTAAGAAGATCCAATTGACTTAGATTTCTTTGATGTAGAGGACCAGGAACACCTAGCTATATTATCTATAAAGGAATCTATGGTGTAGGAAGTTGATACTACCTCAACTTAGAAAGCCTCCTACCCACCATTGAAAACTATTATTTAATACATGAGGAATCCAACACCTCTTCCCCTCATATAAAATCTAGTTGTTGAGGAACCACAAAAATATACACCTTTAGTCCTGCAACAAATGGGGATAGAATAAGAATTGGATGAATAAAAGGAGTTAGAAAGAGCCAAGGCATTAATCTTTACAAATTTTCAAGAGAATACATCAAGCCAAGATTCCAAATTAGGTAAGAAGGCTTAGCATTCAAACCCTTCTTCCCAAATTTCCTCATTTTTTCCCCTATTTTTGGTTCAATTCCTATTAGTGATATTTTGATAACCCCATTACTTACTCCAAAATTAGAGGATGTCACTTTCACCCCTAATATTACAAATTATTCCATTGATGCCTTGCAAATACCTTTTCTCACTCCTAAAGTAGAGGAGGATTCTTCTACCACCATTGTTTCATTTTCTCCCACAGTGTCATCTACATACATTGTTACCATAACTACTAATATTCCCTCCAAGATTGCCATAGTCCAAACCATAAATAAGAAAAGGGCCACTAATAAAATTGAAATATCACTCACTACTTCCTAACTCCATGTCTCTACCACGTAGATCAAGTTTCCAATATCATCCACTAGTTCATCCCAAGAGACCATTGGTGTATCTTCAAGGAAGGGAAAAAGAGGTAAAGCAATATTTATACTCCATACATTCCCCCAATATAGAAGTGTGGATTGGTTTAAAATAATTTGGCCATCCCTTCCTAACACAATACTCAAAGGAGATTTATATCATCAATCAACATAAGATCTAGAGGTAGAGGCTATAGCTAAAGATACATAATCAATACACCCTACCCAGCTAGTGATTCCACCATGGATAGTTGATCTTAGATCAAATGATTCTTAAAAGCCTAATTTTAAAATTATATAATTTCCCCCCATAACCTTGTTTGATGAGTCCTCAAGGATTATCTAGAGATTTAAGAAGAGGAAATTGGAAGATGAAGCTAGGAGGGAAATTATTCTTAAATAAAGGCAAGAAGTTTATGCTTTATCCAAGAGTAAGAACAAGCAGCTGGGGTAGTCCCCCTACATAGAATATTTCAATTGCCTAATATAAATCCATAAGGATGTTATGATAGCATTGAAGGAAGGGATAGAGATGGAAAGAAAAAGAGTTATCATAGGAATTAGAACAAATCAAAGAACATTACACAATTCATATTCTAGTAGGAATTGAGACTAATTTTCAATTAACTACATCAAAATTCTATAATGCTCTTGAGGCACTTGAAGAAATGAGAGCTGAACTGGCCTCCCATATAGATAAAACACATCAATTATTTATTTTTTAAAAAAAATATTAGAATAAAATAAAATTAATGATTATATACACTACTAATAAGGCATACAACCATGCCCCCAAGGGTTAGCTTGAGTGGATAGGAGTAGTGACTTAGGTCACCTAGGCCTCATCTTCAATCCTTGATTTACCCATGGTGTGCGGAGTGGGGAATTTGCACACCACCTACAATCTAAAGTGGCTAACAATGGGGACACCTTTAGGTAGGGGTCAAACTTCTCCATGTTTTCCACAAGGATCACAATAAGGTGATTCAATTGTGGATCATTCAATGGAAATTATAGACCCAAGCCCACCCTCAATAAGCTTCAAATGTAGATTAATTTTATTCCCTAGGGTTATACCTCAATGGTAAGCCATTGCAATGGTGACCACCAGGTCACAAGTTTGAATCTTGATTGAACCATGAGCATCAGGTGGGGCACTGGCATAAGCCTGAGGGATTAGTCATTGGACTTACCCTACAAAAACATGCCTAAGTGTGTGACAAGTCATTGGGTCTAACACAGTGATAATTTCATGCCAAAAAAGTTATAGACACCCTTGATTAACAAAAAAAAGGCATACAACCATCTAGACTTAATGACACCATTAGAGGCATCTAATGCCCTTAATTTTGTGGTCATTAGAACATAGGAAGCTAGAGAGTGGGTGATAGTAGCTAGGGTAGTGTTAGCATAGGTTATTGATACAACAAAACATGATAAGGACAAGGATATCTAAGTCTTATTCAAGTGAACAAGATAGTGTAGAGAATTCATACTTAAAAAGGAAGATAGAAACATAGTAGAGAAGTGTTTTAATGCATTTGATAGGAATTAGGATTAACCAATATTTTAATAATCATTCACATAGCATATGAAATAACTTAGATAGAATTAAACCATAAATTAAACATGGTTGTACACACAAGAAAAAAATAAGAAATACAACATGTAATCATAACCAAAATATTCTATATTTATCTTAATAAAATTTCATCATCTTCTTCATACAAGAATACATATTTGTAGTCATTTACAATCCTTGACTATTCACATTCTTCTCATATTTTAGCACCAAAATGAGGGACTATTCATCTTTTATCCTTTTAAAAGTCATGGAAGATAGGAAAAAATAAATTATTAGTCCAATAAATGGTACTCATATTACTATATATTCATCCTTTACCCATTTTATAATCCACCATTTCATATACCCATAATATCGTTCCATCCATAATTATCCATATTAGCACAATATAAGTTTATGATGTATATATTCATTTTTATGGTTTAAATAATGATTAATTCTAGATGAAATAGTAGTATTTATTTTTATTTAGATTTGGTGTTACTAATGGTGCAGGAAGAATGTAGGTTATTCAATAGTCATCATGTTTAGACATCTTATAGTAACTACCCATATTTCTTAGAGCATACTAGTTTGTAAGTATAAGTAAAATTGATATCAAAGAGATTTATAATATTTAATATTATATACTTTAAAAAAATATGGCATCTCATTTTGATTACATATGTAAAATTTATGGCTCTTGGAAGTATCCTGCAACAACTGGTTGTATGCATCCTGAAGCCATGACTGTAAGTGATAATTTGAGGTAACGTCCAATTATCATCATATAACCACTTCCAATTGACTTAGTTGGATGTATAAAATAGTTTTAAAGGTTGGAAACAAGTTATATACTTGGAGAAAGAGTCTCTTCCATGATTCTATAAGAAAGAATCTCTTCCATGATTTTAGGAGCAAGAATAGTGCCATGAAAATAGGGAGTGATTCTCTCAAACCAAATCCTTCTCACATATTATTCATATGTATTATTTTATTTTATGAATATTTATTTTAACAATATATTTAAAAATTATTGCATTTTTTTAATTTGGTTGAAACCTCCTAGATTTTTTATTCTTCAAATAATTCACCTATCTGTCTTATAAAAATGGAGAAGATTAGGAGAGAAGGGGGAGCAAAAGCATATTTTGTAAGATAGATTTTGTAATTTTATTGTAGCAATTCTTTGCTACATTTGATTAATATAACTAATTTTGAATCAATTTTATTGTTTTAAGTGGAAGGATTGAAGATCAAGTCAAAATGAGGAAAGGCCCCATTTGGAATTCTTGTAGCAACAATTTGACCCATCAATTAGCTAAGCATGTTACTTATTTCATTTAAGTGTTAAGTGTTTAATTTTCAGTTGTGTAATTTTCATATTTGTATGTAATTTTTTTAAGAAAGCTTTCAAATATAAAGTAGTGTAATTATTTGATTCATGATTTTGTATGAGTGTTCAATTCAACATTTCATTTATTGCATAATTTCCAACATCTTAGACTACAACTAGCAGAATGTCAAATTAGTTGGATTGAGTGTGCACATATAGTGACATCATCCTATCAAGTTTACATCCTTGGGTTGAAAATTAAATGAAAGTAGAAGATATGGGTATATGGTAACTTTAATTGTTCATTTAAATCAAGAGAATTATATATAATTGTGAATCTATTGCTAGTCATTTTTGGCATCGTTGTCAGGGAAGGGTGTCACACACTAGAAATCTCTAATCTTGATAGCGGTTATTTTTGGATGTTTATTGCTTTCCTAGAGTAATTTATTTTATGATCAATATTAATCACCTTTAAATATATAATATAAATAAGGTTAGATCATACATTCATTTATCTCTATCTGATATAACACTAATTAGTAAAAATTCATAATTTTTTTTTTCAAAAACAATAACTCTGTGCATGTAAGAGCAATGGCTGATACAAAAAAATTTGGGAGAATTTCAATTGGTAATGATTAAAAAAATGAAGGGGAAGTTGATATAGTATCCATAAAAACTATGATTGAAGATTTACAAGAGAATAATGTCATTTTGTCATCTTTAGTCAACAAAATAAAAAAGGAAGAGGCACCTACAACAACTCCTCAAAAAGAAAATATTGAATCTACAACAATCCCCCTTGTACAAGTTGATGAAGGAGGATTGATTATAGGAAAAAATGATATTTTCATGAATTTTTTTAGTTTATATTTTTTTTTTGATTAGCAATCATGAATTTACTTGTAAAAACTATTTATGTTTTAGAAAGAATATTTGATGATTTTTACAGGAATGAATAAATTTTCAAATGCAACTCACAAAAGAATATTTTGCTATTTCTCATGTTGATTATTTCAGGAAAAAGATTGAGTGTGGATGCTAAAGTGTTTAGATTCAAGAGGATAGCATAAAATATAAGATGCAAATTATGGATGAAAATGAACCAAGCTTGTTTGCATCTCAAACAAGACTTTGGCCACCAATACAAATAAATCAAGGTATGCCTCTTAAATTCTTAGCATTTTATTATTTTTTTCATATTTATTACACATTTCATATTTTAAATTACATACCACCATCACATCTATATCATTAAATGCATTACCAAAAACCACACATCCATTGGCCTTGGTATCAAGGCCAGTCATGGCAACAACCACCCCAAAACTAATAGCCACACTAAAAGTTTGGGTTTCAACAAACCATCTAAATTTTGTTGATCCAAAATATGCAATAACCCAACCCAAAATCTATAATGAGAATGTAATAAATAAATGATAACACACCCCATTATTTAATATCCACTCAAGGATTGTAAACCACGCCTACCACCCATAATAAAATGACCTCTAAGGATGTCTTCACAACCACAATCTATCATTAATAATGAGCCAATCCTTGTTCTTCCTCACTTATAATAAGAATGTATCATAGACAACTTATGTATAGTTGATTTTTAAATAGTAAATTTATATATTTGTGTCCTTAATTGTGTAAGTTTTTGGTCCTTATGGTAAAAATGGTCAAAAGTCTTGGTTAGAACAATTTGCAGGCGGTGAGCCATCATAAAATGAAAAAAATATCAGATTACAATTTTGAGATAGGTTTTTATGCATAATAGTCTTTTCTAAAAAACCCTCTTTCATTTTTTGTGCAGCTCTCACCATTTGTCAGATATCTACCTTTAAATTTATTGGTCAAGGAGAAAACATGAAATCAAAGAAAAATATTTTTAGTTGCTCAGAATTAAATTCTAAGAGAGTTTTTTGTGTACATTGATATGATAAAAAAAAAATTATTTAAAAAAAATTATATCAGAAAATTTTTGTTAGATATATCGTTATCTTCTATCTTTTAGCAACTAAGAGTTGTATCCTATAGCAACTAAAAAAGAAAAAAAGTTCAAAATGATAAGAATTGAATTCTGAGAGAGGTTTTTATTTATTATGAACTCTTAATTAAAAACCTTTTTCAATTTTTAGACAACTGCTCTCATTTATGAGATATTTGGTTTTTATTCTTTTAACCAAGAAAATTGATTTTCAAACTATCAATCACATTTTTCACTATTTACCAAACATCACAATCATCATTATAGACACATTCATCATCATATATGCAAAATACGTGGTAAAAATAATCCATATCTCATTTTTTTCAAAAAATTATCCTCTTAAATAGACATACCAACTTCAAAATTCTTGGATCCTATTGGGGATGCTATTTATTTCTATCACATTTCACCACATTCATTTTGGAAATCTTCTAAAGTAAAACCAAGAATATTTGTTAGCATCCAACTAAAAACATCAATATAATACAAATTCATAGTACCTAATAAACTTCACATTAATTCCTTTGAGGTTGATCAAACTAAAATTATTCACACCTCCACTGACAAAATGTTATGTATTGATTTAATGTAATTGATATTTTTCAAGTTATTTTAGGGTACTCACATGAAAATTTAAGATTTATTCATTTTCATGTATGAAACAAATGTCTTGACCCATGTCATTGACAATATCAGAATAATATTTCGGTATAGGTGATCAACTAATTGGTAACTTTCATTGTATTTCTTACGATTATATAGACTAATAATCAGATTTTTCCATTGGCATATTTCATGTTGTGTGCATTATTGTCTTCTATCTGAAGCACCAAATAAAGTCCTAATGGTTTTACTATTATCTAGTCTTTATTATTTTAGAAACTACTTATACGTATTATAATAAGAACCTGGATAAATACTTCTATTTTTCAAAACTAACATTGTATTTCATAAGTTTACAAGTGATTGATGATGTTTTCTATGAAATCTCTTAGATTTATAAAAAAAATTGTAGGAAATTTTTCTTTGTTGATACAACATACATCCACTAGTATAATACATGTTGGGTTGTGGAAAAACCTACATTTTTAATGCTCATTTCAAGTATTTTCATATTATTTAAAGGCCATTACATAGAAATTCCTGTAACATGATGGGTACACACAACAAGGAGCTTTCTAAAATAATGGACATTATTTCACAAAGAATATTACCAAGTTTCATTCTCTAGATCTAGATTACTAAGTAACTAGATAATTGGACAACAAGAATAACAAAATTCATGCATTGCTAATTTTATCAGGAGTTCTTCCTCATTAGAAAATATCATTTCTTATTGCATCATTATGGTGAATTATATGCATCTAATTGGGTTGATTCAATGGCTATGGTGCAACTTATTCTTAAACTTTTCTCTAGGTCATCATTTCTAGAAAATTCTATAAAAAAATCAACAATGAAAACCTTTGGGCATTGTTGACAAGTGTTGGTTAAAATACTAGTTCTCTGGCTAACCAATAGTTGTATAAATGAAAAATTCAAAAATGAAAACCCTCAAGCATTAATGATAATTTTGGGTTAGAAAACTATCTTATTGGCTATCCACAACTAAAATAAATGGGCCTAAGTGGAAAACCAACTTTTTGGCCACTTAGGAGTAAAATGGTTAAAAATTAAAAAAAAATAAAAAATTAAGCAATAACTATGTACTTTTTTCTCATCTTTTATATCATCATCCCTTCCTATAATTTGAAGCCTTCTTTTGTAGCTTTTATTTGTAGACTTTATGTTACAAGATGTAGATTATTTGCTATAGGATACAGACTCTGTGCTATAGGATGTAGATTCCAATCTTATAAACTAATTGATAGTTGTTACAAGTTAAATTTTGCATTTTTTAGAGAGATGATTTTTGATGTAACAACTTTCATTAGGTGAAAAGTATAGTATCACAAATTTATACAAGTTATTGAAGCCTTGTCTTGTTCACTTTGCTTATGCATTTTATCTTTTTCACATTCTCATGATAATTTAACAAAACCTTTTTTACTTCATAGAACTAATTTCTCCACCATGTGATGTTTATATCTCATGTTCATCTAGTTGAACATCCACTCTACTATCAGAATTCACAAGTTCCATTTATTTTGACAGTTATTTTTGAGATTTCAATCTTCTTACACATTTTTTCCATCATTATAGATTTTTGATATCTCGACTTTCTCACACTAACTAGAGGACACTATGGTTTTCCAACACTGCATTTGATACATGTCTTGGCTACAAACTTTTAGTTTGCTACATCATTCAAGCTATTTGGTTTATGAATTTTTCACGTTAACTATAAGATTGGTGGATCACATGATATTCTATACTTTCTACATAGATCTTCTACAACATCTACTATGATTAGTAAACCATTATATATTAAAGTTATGTTTTTTCTCTAGATTACTCATTTATTTATTTAGTAACAATGTTTTATGTCATCATCTATATTTTTGTGCTATATATACCATGTATTTCACTGATATTCTCTCACCAATCTACCTTCATACATTATATACTTCATAGCCCACTTCATTCCTCCATGTCATGTTCCTCACCATTCCATTACCCAAATTTCCTTTGGTTGAATCACATAATATGTATAGTACCCTCTTCCACATTTAGTTTCTGGATCTTCCACTTGAGAACAAGTGTTTACCTTTAGTTGGGGGGAGACTAGTTCATATATTTGCATTTATATCCCTAGGCTTACATGACATCAATAATAGAGTTGGGGGGAGTGATTTTCTGAGGTCTTATGTAAAAAAATATACATGATATTTTTATTTATTATAGCTTCACATGATTATCACATAATCCTATTTTTTGGGAGGTTCAATAATTATAAAGTATGCCATATTAAAAAAAAAAGAGAGAGAGAGAGAGAGAGAGAGAGAGAGAGAGAGAGAGAGAGAGAGAGAGAGAGAGAGAGAGAGAGAGAGAGAGAGAGAGAAATTTCCTACTTCAAATCCCATGGTTTTTGCATCATATTAGAGCAATAAATGTCTTAAAAAATAATTTCATTTCAAAGACACATGCTCCTAAATTATTTCAAGTTGTTATATCTATCCATAAGGACAAACAAGATGTATGTTTTGTGCTTACAGTCATTATACATACCTTCCTACTCAGAACTTACCTTATTTTATTACACAAAGGACATACAATTGGTTAAGGTGGGGGGTGTGATAATTCAATAAATGTTACTCATATCACTATATATTCAACCTTTACCCATTGTATAATCCACCATTTCATATACCTATAATACCATTTCATCCATAATTATCCATATTATCACAACATAAGTTTATGATGCATATATTCATTGTTATGGTTTAAGGAATGGTTATTTATAGATGAAATAATATGATTTATTTTTATTTAGATTTGGTGTTACTAATGGTGAAATAATAATTTAGGTTATTCAATAGTTATCATGTTTGGACATCCTGTATCAACTACCCAAATTTCTTAGAGCATATCAATTTGTAAATATTAGTAAAAGTGATATCAAGGAGTTTTTTAATATTGAATATTATTTCATATTTAGATTTATCTTAAAATATTATACACTTTCAAAAAATATGTAATCTCATTTTGAGTCCATATATAAAATTTATGGCTCTCAAAAGTATCCTACAACAACTGGTTGTATGCACGACTATAAGTGACAATTTGAGGTAGCGTCTAGTTATCATCATATAACCACTTCCAATTGACTTAGTTGGACGTAGAAAATAGTTTGAAAGGTTTTAAATAAGTTGGAAACTTGGAGAAAGAGTCTTTTAGATGATTCTATGAGAAATAATCTCTTCCATGATTTTAAGAGCAAGAATAGTGCCATGAAAATAAGGAGTGATTCTCTCAAACCAAATCCTTCTCACGAATTATTCATATGTATTATTTTGTTTTATACATAATTGTTGTAATAATATATTTGAAAATTATTTCATTTTTTTATTTGGTTACAACCTCCTAGATTTTTTATTCTCCAAATAAGGCACCTATCTATCCTATAAAAATGGAGAAGCTTAGGAGAGAAGGGGAAGTAGAAGCATATTTTGTAAGATTTTGTAATTTTATTATAGTAATTCTTTGCTACATTTTATTAATATGAGTAACTACTTCTGATTCAATTTTATAGTTTTAATAGAAAGGATTAAAGCCCAATTCAAAAGGAATAAGGGCCCCCTTTGGAATTTTGTAGCAACAATCTGACCCATTAATTAGCTAAGCATGTTATTTGTTTCATTTATGTGTTGAGTGTTTAATTTCTAGTTGTGTGATTTTCAGCTTTGTATGCGATTGTTTTAAGGAAGCTTTTGAATATAAAGTAGTGTAGTTATTTGATTCAGGGTTTTGTTTGAGTATTCAATTTAGTATTTCATTTCTTGCATAGTTTTCAATATCTTAGACTACAAGCAACAAAATGTCAAATTAGATGGATTAATTGTGCACATATAGTGACATCATCCTATCCATTTTACATCATCAAGTTGACAATTAAATGAAAGTATAAGATACAAGTCTATGGTAACTCTCCTTTTTCATTTGAATCAAGAGAAGGATATCTGATTGTGAATCTACTGCTAGTCAATACATATAGCTGACAACTAAATGCATAATGCACGAATATTCAAGGAATATCATAAGCAGATTAACTTATCCACTTTCTTCTCCCAACACTTTCCTAGACTTAAAATGTTATCTCATCTTGAGACAACATCAAAATATCATTTGATGGTGTATTTAGGGAAGAAGCTAAATAAATTGTTAGAGTATTAAGAGTCATAGTACTCGTTCAAGGCACCACTTCTAGTTTTCATCTCTTTCACACTACTTAGCTTTCCTTTCAGGTTTTCAACTAAGTAGCATACAAACCTACCACCATTTTGGGTTTTTAATAAGCTAGAATAAGTAGGTGGATACACTTTATGGGATTTTAACCATCCTAGCCCTATTTTTCTTACTAATCATCTCTAATACAAAAATTGTTTACAAAATTTTCAAAATTTTGCACCTTATGCAATAATTAACTAGAAGGAGCTGGCATTGTTGTGGAAGAGGACTAGCTATCAGGATCCTTGGCCCTTGAGTGTGAAGCCTTGCACTGCATGATGACTTTCTATAGCTCATATGGCATATTGTAAACTAAAACATTAAAAACCTAAGACACCTCACTATAAAATAGAGTAAGGTCAGTTTTATAGGTATGTTAGTCAAACATCACTTCCTAGACCATGCAGATTAGGATACACATTGGTGTGTGATATATGATAAGTTCTTTTAGTTTTTATTCATCAATGGTACTCATTAATTCCTTTGTATTACTAACCCTCATTTGTATTTCACCACTCGATAGCTTCAACATTTTTTCATGTCTTTCTACCTAGAGACCTATAAATGAAATATGCCATAGGTCATATTGCCAGTCGATAAGTCTATCACACACATTTTCCCTGGAAGTGAATGATTACTAGAGAGCAAGGTCATTTTCATCCATCAATGCAGTCTAACTATCCATGGTTGTTTTGGCCATTTTAGTTGTGGTGAAATCTACATTGGATATGGTGAGAGAGTTTTTAAGGTGTTGCTTCTAGTATAAAAGACTTCATGTAACCTGATGTGCTTAGAGGGTTGTAATATCAATCATACTCTGGCAATCCTCTAGAAAGGTTATCAAAGAAACTACATTAACCTTTATTCTCTAGCCCAATCTACCCACTGTGTGAAGTTTTTGGATTGTACACTAGTCCTTTGTGAGCTCAACAACTAACGTCTTGAGCTTGTGGTGGTCATACATCATTTGGTCACCAATTACTTGAGTGGCCAAGTATGAGAAAGTATCTTCAATATTTTTTTCTACTTCTTGAAGGCAATCCCTAAGCTCTACATTCTCTACCTTAGACTAATCCCTTTCTTGATCTAGGGAGTCAACCTTCTATGTGATTGACTCTTGAAACATTGTGACACAATCCAATTATTTCTTTAATAAAATTAATGAGACATCCAAAGAAGTCTCCTAATTTATTATAAGTGTGGCTAATGTTCTTATAGACATTGTAGGATCTAGATGTGGCACAACGGCTAACTAGAGTGAGAAGGTGGTGCACTGAGTAGCTACTATAGGAACATCCCAAAGCTAAACACCTCGTAGTGGTAACTCAAGTTGTTGTAATCCTAACTAAGTAGTTATTGGTGTTTTTTATTATGTTTTGGCCTTTGATACCATCTTGGTTTAATGCATAGTGTTTTTAACCTAATTGTGTTTGGCTTCCTCCTCCTCCTCTTCCTCTTCCTATTTCTTCTCTTCTTCCTCCTTATTTTTCTTCTCTTCTTCATCTTTCTTCCATTTCTCTTCCTCTTCTTTCTTCTTCTTCTCTTCTTCTAGGTCCATAGCCTTAGATTGCTCTTATGCAGTTTAGGCTTGCACTTATACTTATGCCTAAGATTATGCCTATGCTTGTTGTTGTCATAGGGATTCATCATCATCATCCTTCTTCTTGGCATCTTTCATGGCCTAATTTGCTTGGGCCACTATGTCTTGTTTTCTCTTTTCTTCTTCTTCTACCTTTTCCTTCTCTCTCTTTTTATGCTTTCTTAACTACATCATCTACTTATTATGCTTACTTGGCCACATCCATGGCCTTTTGAATGTTAGCCTTGGTTTCCTTGGCCTTTTATGTGGCCTCAAATTCTTTGGATTTTTATGTGATGTGTTATTGTTGTGCTTCTTAATTTTTTTCTCTTCTTTTCCTCCTTCCTTAATTAGCATTCATCTGCATGAACTACTTCTTCCCTAGAAACCTGTTGCTCCTCTTCTATTAGCTACTCTGATGGAAGATCTTCAACATCTTGAACCTAAAAATATGGTGGTGAATTAGCTATTCATACCTCTAAATTAGAAACCTATGCCTTCCTTCTCCTGATCATGACAAGTTTTCATTTGGGTAGTAGTACAGTAGGCGTAGGGGTAGGTTGTTCTTCCTATGTTATGGCTAGTCACCTAAATGTTCACTCTTCCAATGTATGGGAGAACCTATCCTCCCATATTATTTGAGGCCTATGCATAAGTTTTTCAGGTGAGATCTCTAAGAGAGGTGAAAACATGTCCTCAAATATGAATTTTGGTGCAGTTTGTGGCTAGAAAAAGTCCATTCTATGTTGAAGTTACTTTACTCTTCTCAAACTGTGTCTTTAATGATGGAAGGTGGGAAGGGTGGGAGTCCACCCATATCTCATGGGGAACCTAATTCAACACTTGAAATATGTGCACCTCCTTCTAAAATAGAAATTATTTTTCCTACTTATCATAGTAGTCCCCATCCATATCTATCATCATAACATAGTAGACTTCTTGCTTATTGGTACCCATTTACATGAGGTTGCCTGAGCTTGTAATCTATTACACCTTTGGATCATCCTTCTAAGTCATAATGATATGTGTCATTCACTTTAGGTGAGGGTATTATAAATGAGGGTTTACTTTGCACTTTCCCTTCTATTTTTATAAGTTGGTTGCTTCTTCTAGCTAATATACAGTAGGAACACCTACACTAGGTGGTATGGATTTTGAGGGGTTCACATGCTTGGTTGTAGATGAAATTTAATCAGGACACTTCATGTTTGAGAGTTGTAAATGGTGTTATCTTGATGTTATGGAGGTGTCCTGGTGAGTGGATGATGTTTTTTGATAGCCTAAGTAACAATGACAAAGTGTGTAATGTGCTGGACAAAGTGTGCTTGAAGTTGGATTGGTTGATCTTAAGTTTTGGTATGGTTAGAGATGTTCAAGTATGAGTATGAAGCTTTGAGCATGTGTAAGGGGCCCTATAATAGGTTTTATATACTTTGGATATCTTGTGTGCATAATTGAAATTCACTCAGATCGTCATTGTTCTCATTTAGACATTTTGTGTCTAATGGTAGAAAATCTGAGTAGGATATTTATTGATGTCACCATTACCACATGTGGATGAGCTAGGGGGAGTTGGTAATATGGTTGTGATCACATTAATCCCTAGTTTCTATCTAATAAATCTTAGGTCGTGCACCTAAGTATTGTCAAAGATATGTGGGTGAAAAGTTGGGCTCCTAGGTAGTTTGATAATATTTTCCCATACTTAGCCCAATTTACATGAGGCAAGAAAGAGCCAAGTAAGAATTTTAGAGAAGGCATATCTCACACATGTGGATTTTTTAATATAAGGTGATCATATAAGTTTGTTTAGTTTTGTACTTAGTTTATCTATGCTAAATTTTAGATTATCCACCAAAGCATGTCAAAAAGATATACATGTTCAAAGTTGGCCTCCCAGACAAGTTCTAAGCATAGTTGGCTCTATAATAAAAGTTTTTGATAAGGAACTTTAATAGAGATGTATCTCACATGTGTGAGGGTTCCAAGATCAATTTTTCACATGGTTGGATTCTCCTATGTGAGGAGATCATATGGACCAAATTGGATAACATGTAAGTGAGTGAGGTAAAAGATATGATTATACAAAGTTGCCCTTCTAGGCAAATAAAGAAAGGTTCCCATAGTCAAATTTTCACAAGTTAAAGTTTGAGCAATATCAATAGAGCATGTTAATCTAAGAAGTCAAGAAGTAATAAGATGGTACAATGTGTCTAATGTTTAATGTTGAGTAGAAATAAAAATTGAGCTTCTTCCAAGGATCAACAATAAGTGGGTGATTATAAATATCTAGATATATAGTGAACTATAATTCAAATGGGTCAAAGTGATAGTTTTTTATCTTTGTTAAATACTGAGCTACATATAAGAGATCAATATAGCACATGAGGTTAAAGTTGCCAAATTGAATGAGATGAGGTCAACATTTTCAAGGTTTAACATTTGAGAATTGGCACCTATGTGTTAAAGTTTGGAGAAGATCGATGGTGTGATATTGATCTAAAGCTGAGAGGACATGAGATTTGAGCTTATTGTCTAAAGTTTAACTATGATCATTGAAATTTAAATATTTGAATTTTACAAAGAGAAAAACCAGTCTATGGTATTTTACCCATAAATTTTGATCCAAGATGAATTTTCCCTTGTTGTACAAATAAAATATGAAGAGGAATCCATGGCACATCTAATGAATCTGATTTAAAGATATGTAAATGTATGGTCAAAGATATCAAGCTTCAAATTTGACTATGTGTTCATGTTTATTTTACAAGTGACCTAAGAAGAGTAATTGAGCTTATGTAGATGGTGTTTCAATGTTTCATGATGAATTAACTATCGGTGAGTGTTGTAGACTCCATGAAGATGATATGTGTGAATTATGAAGGATTGACTAATCATATATAGTATGAACAAAGGTTTAAAATTTGACTATGTATTCGTTCATGGTGACTATGTACATAGAATATTATTTAAGACTTTTGTGCTTAAGTAGAAGGGTATTGTGATGGATTTTGGAACTTAAAGAGTACCTATAGATCATGGGGAATGGTTTCATGCTTTTTGAAAGTGTTCCTATTTTTAGTTTTCTTGGAAAAATGTCAAAGAGCTGAATGGGTCTCCATAGACCTAAAAGTGACTTAGGCCTATTTGAAAGTGGATTGTACTTAACTATGATCCATGTGAAATGCCTTAAGGGTGAAGACATGTTTTGTGGCTGATAAGGAAATATTTTGATCTTGTTAATTCATTATTTATCTATAAATTATGGAACCAAATGAAATGGTTTCTATGTCTGTAGAAAGTTTTTGGAAGACTTGAGTGAGAGACTTGGGAGAGTTGTGAGAGAGACTTATGCAAGGTGGCTATGAGAATTATGGAGTGAAGGAGAGGTAGAGTACCCAGTTGATGAATTGATGAGTTGATTAGATTAATGACTATTTTTATGACCTATAGGCCATATTTTTTATGTCATAAAAGTTCTCTTATAGTTTGAGGGTATATGAAGAGGTCTGAGATTGCATATGATGATAGTTTGAGTGAAGGAGAGAGATTATGGCATGCCTATGTGAGAGGTTTATTTGAGATAGAGATTATATCGATCATCAAGTGTTGAAGATATTAGTACTAAGGTAGAAATTTTCAAAGGAGGGTATAAAGTACTTTGTCTTCTTTAAGGGTAGTTTCCTTTTGTGAAACAGGTGTTTCACTAAATACCTTTGGTTAAGAGGATATGATCAAGGGTTTCTAATCTAAAGGAGTTAATCAGTCTCTTGTTTGTAATTTTTTATAGGATATTAGTCCATTTGTGTTACAATCTTGAGAGTGGGTTTTATTCCCCATGAAGATTTATCATAATAACTATGTGTTATGTGTTTGATCTTGTATATGCATTTAATGAATGAGATCTCTTGTTAATATTTATTGATCAAGTTGATATATGTTGATTATTAAATATTTTTATAGGACTACAATTGTAATTAAAAATACATGGGCTCACCGATTCACCCCCCCTCTCAATGATTGTACCTCTAATAATTTGTATCAGAGTTGATCCTTCTTTTAAAGTTTATCCAATTGAAGGTGATAAAAGGTAAAATGGTTGACAAAGAGGTTGTGTCTTGTATTCAAGATAAAATAATATGTGATTTATCAAAAATTAGTGGTGTGAAGACACAAGTGAAAGATTTAGAGGCAATAGTAAAGAATCTATATATCATAATGAATAAAGAACAATTGGAAAGTAAAGTCATGACTTACTCAGAAGTGGTATTATCTAAGGATAAAAGGGATTCCATCTCCACCAAAAGGGTCAAGAATGAAAATTCATTGATCAATAATGGTAAAAAAAAGGGAGGTCAAATATGAACTATGTCTTTAATGGGTATTGCTTCTCCTACAATGAATTTGGTCATAGATATAGGAATTTATCTCTCTCTCTCCACAAATCAAAAGGGATCTCATATGCTAAAATTATAACCAACAAGGTCATATAGTTAAAAAATATAGAAGATCATTTTGGAAAAAAGATATACAAGTCATTGACACCATCAAATGGTTCAAGGAGACTAAGCCTAAAGAAGAAAAGAAGCAAAATTCAAGTAGACAACCAAAGGAAGAGTCATTATTTATTCAGAAACTTTGCATACTCAAGAAGATGAGAACAAGAGATGTTTCATAGATAGTGGATTCTCAAATCATATGATAGTAGATAAGAATAAGTTTATCTCTCTAAAGAATAACAACCCAGATGCAGTGAGATTTGGTGACACCAAATCTACTAACATAGTTGGCAAAGTGATTATGAGTTTGGACACTGGTAATACTAAGACTGAGAATGTCTTATATGTAGAAGGTTTGAAACATGATATTTTAAGTGTAAGCTAAATGTGTAAGCAAGGAAATGTTATAATTTTTCATGATTATGTATGTGAAGTAAGAAAGGCAAAACCTAGAAAATTAGTTGAAAAGGTACATAAAATAGATAACATGTAGTATTCCATGAATCCAAGAAGGAGAAGTGATTCATGAGTCATTTGGAAGAAATATGGCTTTGGTATAGAAGGCTTGGACATATAAATTTTGATAATATGGTAATATCAATTCAAAGGGGCTGGTAAGGAATATGCCCAAGATTTCTAAAATTCCTAATTCTCTTTACAAGGCATGGCTTCACAGGAAGAAAACCAAGAGAAGATATAAGAATAAGTAATTATCCACTTTAGATCCATTGGAGTTGACCCACACTGATCTATGTGGATGTATGAGAACTCAAAGTATCTAAAGTAATAGTTACTTCATGCTTATCCTTGATGATTTTACTAGAATGACTTGGATATTCTTTTTTAAATAAAAATCAAAAGCTTTTGCAAGATTTGTGGCATTCAAATCCCTTGTGGAAAATGATAAAGGGTCAAAGATCAGTTGCATGAGATTAGATAGGGAAGTTTTGTCTCATAAGTTTGATGGATTTTTTGAAGAACAAGGGATAAGAAGATAATATTTTGCCACTATAACACCACAACAGAATGGTGTTATTAAAAGGAAGAATAGGTCTATTTTATAGATGAGTAGAACCATGATTCAAGATGCAAAATTATCAAATGGATACTAGGAAGAATTATCCAACACTTCAGTTTATATCCTAAACAGGTGTCAAATCAGATTAAATGGTGATAAGACTCCTTATGAGTATTGGAAGAATAGATAAATTGATGTAAAACATTTCAAAGTGTTTGGGAAGAGGTTCTTCATCAACAGATATGAAGAGAATTATGGAAAATTTGATTCAAGATCTAATGAGGGCATCTTCTTAGGTTACACCTCTATAAGTACTACCTATAGGTACTTCAATAAGAGACTTCACAATATTGTTGAAAGTTCAAATGTAAGGGTAGATGAGATAAGTAGAGTCAAAAAGCCAAAATTATAGGTAAGTGATTCAATTCAAAATTCTATTAAAAATAATGATGATTTATATGTTCAAACCAATGATGAAGATGAAGAGGAGGAATAAATACAAGACTCTAAAGCTCTATCTAGAAGAATTTAGAAAGATCATCCAATCTCTCAAATTATTGGAAATATTGATGCAAGGTTACAGACTAAAAGGAGAATGTTGATCAATCAAAATCAACAATATTAAGCTCTATTATCCATGATTTAATCCCAAATATTCATGGAAGTTAGCAAAGATGATAGTTAGAATGTTGCAATGAATGAAGAAATTGATCAAATAGAAAAGAATGAAACATGGAAATTAGTTCCATGACCAAAAGATAAAAATGTGATAGGTACCATGTGGGGTTTCAAAAATAAAATGAATGAGAAAGGATAAGTCACAAGTAACAAGGATAGATTCATGTGTAAAGGACATGTTTAGGTTGAAATAATAGATTTTGAAGAGACTTTTGCTCCTGTAGAAATAATGGAAGCAATTAGACTCTTATTTGCATATATAAGTTTCAAAGGTTTTAAGTTATATCAAATGGATGTGAAATATACATTCTTGAATGTCAAATTAGAATAATATTTCTATATTGATTTACTTGAAGGATAATTCATGCCAAGTAATCAAGATATTGTGTGTAAACTGAAGAAGGCTATGTATGGTCTTAAACAAGCTCCTAAAGCTTAGTATGATAGGTTAGATAAGTATATCTTGTGTCAAGGTTTTAAAAGAGGGGTAGATGATAGTAATTTTTATAGTAAGATAGAAGGATATCATTAATTGATAGTTGTTTTATATGTTGATGACATAGTTTTTTGATCTAACAATGATAAAATGAGTAGAGAATTTGTAGACACTATGAAGACTAAAATTGAAATGTCAATTTTGAGAGAACTATATTTCTTCCTAGGATTATAAATTAATCAACTTGATATAGGGATATTCATTTAACAAGCTAAATACATCAAATATATGCTAAGGAAGTTTGACATGATGTATTTTAAGCCAATGGATACTCCAATGTTCACAAGATTTAAGTTAAGTAAACTAGCTAACTCACCAAAAGTTGATCAAACTTTGTATAGATCCATGATTGTAAGTCTTTTGTAATTTGTTGCTTCTATTCTTGACATCATGCAAGTAGTGGGTCTTTTAGGAAGGTTTAAAAATTACCCTAGAGAATCTCACTTGAAATTAATAAAAAGGATCTTGAGATATCTCAAAGGCACCATAGAGTATGGTTTATGGTATCCCAAAAGTAAATAATTCTCTTTGAAATCATATACTGATGCAGATAGGTTAGGATGTGTGGATGATAGGATTACTAGTGGTGGGGTTTTCTTAATTTGGGAATGTTTGGTTTCTTAGCTAAGAAATAAGCAAGCCTTAGTTTCTCTATCAATTGCAAAAGCTAAGTATATAACAGTTTCCTCTTGTTTCACTCAAGTCATGTGGATGAAATAAAATTTGGAGGATTATAAGGTAAGATAAAATGGACCTTGTCCTATTTATTATGATAATAGTAGTGTAATTAGTATCTCAAAGAATCCTATTATGCACTCAAAAACTAATCACATTCCTATTAGATATCATTTCTTGAGAGAACAAGTGACTAATCAATGTGTTAATTTAGAGCATGTACCTACAAAAGAATAACATGCATATATTATGACCAAACCATTGTCAAAAGCTACATTTGAGTATCTAAGATAAATCTTAGGTGTCATTTATTTCTTTGTGAATCAATAAAAGGTATATGTTTAAGGGGGAAAAACAAGTTCATAAGCTTTCTCTATAGGTTTGTAAAGAAGCTATATTGCATTTTCAATGTTGATGGTCCTTGTGGTGGCTTGAGAGAGAAAGTTTGTAATCCTATGTGGTGGTTCTTCATGGAGTATGGAGATATGAAGATGCTAAAAAGGTAAAATGGCTCATAAATATTTGGGGGGGGTGGGGGTCCCTCTTAGATGTTTCTTGGTAAGTTTCATCATATTTAAATTCTTTTGTGTGTTATTTCTTCATTTTTTGCAGTGCTTGGTTAAAGAGAGTGTTGGCATGGAGCAAGAGGAAGGTGTCAAGGAAAGAAGAGGTAGGCTCAAGGTAAGGGGTATTTTGTATCATCTTTCTAAGATGGTTCTTTCCAATTGATATTATTTTTAGGTCCTCAAGATTATTTGGTATCCACTTTGTCATTGTGTCAAAGTGGGAAAAAGTTCCTATTATGGAGTGCTTGAAGAGAGAGAAGGTGAGCTGAATGATTTTTTTTGACATCAATGATAAAGGGGAATATTTTTTAATAATTTTCAATTATGTCATGTAGGTGTCTTAGTGAGTGAATTCTATGCTTTGATAGCCCAAGTAACAATGACAAAGTGTTCTTGAAGTTGGTTTGGTAGATCTTTCATTTTGGCATGGTTATAGATGTTCAGGGATGAGTATGAAGTTTTGAGCATGTGTAAGGGGTAATATAAGAGGTTTTATATTATTTGGAAAGATTTTTTGCATAATTTTAATTCACCTAGATCATCATTGTTCTTATCTAGACATTTTGGGTCCAATGGAAAAAAAATTGAGTAGGTTATTTGTTGACATCACCATTGCCATGTGTGGATGAGTCAAGGGGAATTTGTCATATATTTATGATCACATTATTCCCTAGTTAATATTTTCTAAATAAAAGGTCATGAACCTAAGTACAATCAAAGATATGTGGGTGTAAAGTTGGGCTCCTAGGTAATTTGACAATATTTTATCATACTTAGCTAAGTTTTCATGAGGCAAGAAAGAGCTGAGTAAACACTTTAGAGATGGAATATATTTCATGTTTAGATGTTTCAAGAAAATTTTATCATATGGGTTTTTTTAGTTTTATGCCTATTTTGTTTAAACTAAATTTTAGATCATGCACCAAATCATGTCAAAAGATATGCATGTTTAAAGTTGGCCTCCCAAACAAGTTCTAAGCATAGTTGGCTCTATGATAGAAGCTATTGAGAAGGATTTTAATGGTGATATATCTCACATTTGTGAGGGTTTTAGGATTAGTTTTTCATATGGTTGGATTATTATATATGAGGAGATCATATGGTCCAAATTTGAGAACATGCAAGTGAGCGAGGTAAAAGATATGACTCTTCAAAGTTGGTTTTCTATGTAGATAAAACAAGGTTCCCATAGTCAAATTTACACAAGTTAAATTTCTAGAAACATCAATGAAACATGTTACTCTAGGAATTTAGGAAACAATGAGATGGTGCCATGTCTCAAATGTTTAATTTTGAGCAAAGATAAAGATTGATCTTCTTCTAAGGATCAACGATAAGTGGATGATTTTACAAATCTAGATCTAATATGCATTGTAAGTCAAATGGGTCAAAGTGATAGTTATGTTTTAATGAATTTCAGCTTATATTTTGAGAAAAGGAAGAAGAAGAAGAAACTAAATACAAGTATGGTTAAAAAACTTATTTGATTTTTCATGTGTTGAATCAAATGATTTTGAAGAGCTCCTCTTTGGCTAGAGAGGATGACCTACAAATAAGACAACACTAAATAAAATGGTTGGTTAGATCGATAGATGAGTGGATTGCCTAGTGCTAGCTAGATACTAGAAGAAAGAGCTTCCTCAAGGGCTATCAATCCACATGTTTAAACAATTATTTTTATAAACAAAATAGAAAGCACTTGAATTAATAATTAAAAGGTACTAAAATTAAACACAAGAGATGCTTGATAAAGAAATAGACTATAAATGACTAATATAGCAATAAGCAAGTCAATAATAATGCTAAATGTTTCAAGTCTACTTCAAAAAATTAGGTATGGGTTTTTGAATAGGTAGTGACATAAAAAACTAGATTCAATTGAGGGTAAGAGGGTGAAAATAACTTGCTATTATTTTCTACCAAAGTGACCGTTAGTGGTTGGGTTGACCGTCCGTGGTGAAGGTGACTATTAGCGATTGAGACAACTATCAATGGTTACTATGTGTAGGTTTGGGTTGGTAAATTTTTAGATTGATGAGATCACAAATTTGGATTTTGAGAGATGTGTTGGTGCTGGGCTAAGTGTGAAAGTAAAATAATGGAAAATAAATACTTATCTTACAGAAGGTTGATCGGGTGGGTGCTTGAAGTGGTTGACTCATTGGTGGAGTTTGACATGATTTTGGTAGAGAAAAAGTGCTTGGTTGTTCATGGAGGAATGGAAATAAGTAGGATATTTGATGTGATAGTTGGATCATTAGATTGTTGATGATGATAGACCTGTAAACAAATGAAATGTAGATGCAAAATCCCTTGATAATAATTGAAGATGGATTTCACCTCCCTGATCCTTTCTTTTATAGGCAAGGAAGGAGAGGTGCAGCAAGACACTAACTAGTTTTTATGATTTTATCTCTCATATGCAATGGTTCACACATGGATATAGACAAGTTATTTTTAGAGAAGCAAGGTGGATGGTTTGCATGTTGTTGGTTAAGGAGGTACACCCTAACCATTGATGTTTAAGGTGACAATTGGTAGTCATCCTGATCATCGACGATTGAGGTCCAAGGCAAAAGAGTGGATAAAGGGGTAAGTTAAGTCAATTGGTCAAAATAACTATAGTTAGGCTTGGTTTGTGATTAAAAGGTCAAATTAGTCCCAATGGGGTCTTAATGAATTTTGACATTCAGAATCATGGTGTTTAAATTTTTGGTGTCTACATTTTGACCATTTTTGTTATATAGCTTTGAATCAACAAGCTTCAAAACAAAAATAATTTTTTGGGCATAGGTCGAGTTTCCCTAAGTATGGGAGGAGGTGTTCCCCCTCAAACTAGAGGTCGATGAGGTAAAAAAATTTAGGTGTGGGTTTGATAAGGTAGATAAAGGTGATTATGAAGTTGGACATCATGAAGGTGGGTGAGAGGTTGGGCACTAAAATGCAAACAAGTGTACAAAGTCTGACAAAAGGTGTGATAGCCAAGATCATGCATTGACTAGGTTTCCATAGTTGGTAAAAATAAAGGTCGATGCTATAAAGACAAGTGACAAGTGGACCGCATGACTAAATTTAGTCATGGAAATTGGGTATACTCATAAATGCAAGTCTCCTTAGAGACATTTGTGTTTTGGTGGGTACCCAAGGTAGGAAGTGCTCTCAATGAAAATATAAATTGGTCAAGTGTTATAGGTATTTGAGGTAAGAAGTGCTCTTGAGAGGACATAAGTGGGTTAGGTAAGCATGAGGTAGCGTAGATGTAAAACATGGTCAACATGGAAATGTTGTCATTGCGATCAAAAGTACTAGGAAAAAGTCATCATAAAATGCATGCTAGTTAGGCTAAAATGGACCAATGGTGAGGTGATGAGGTGGTTAGGTTGGGTGAAGAAGGTAGTCTCCATGGGTGGGTTGTTGACGAGTTGTGCACTAAAAATTTTGATCAAAGAGATAAATTTATAAAATGGGAAGACCCTAACCATTGATGGTCAGGGGGCTAAAGTATGACCATCAATGGTCATCCTGATTATCAATGATCAGGGTGAAAACCCTATAAGTCTAGTGGTTAAAAGTAAAAAGTGAATGTCATTTCACTCATTGTAACTTTTTGACCTTTAGTTTTAGCATTTGGCATGTGTGGTGAAAATATTTCTGATGAGGACTACGAAGAAGTTAAATGTTAGATGAGGTGGAGAGTGGACCAATAAAGATGCAGAGTGGGTGGGGACATAAATAAGGATGGGAGGATCTATAGCTTACTCCTTGATGGTGGTCATGGAATGAGGTAGGGGATGCCTTAAATTAGATATAGTAATTAAGCTTGTTATAGCATTGGGTTTGTATTTGAGGGTGGTTACATCAAGATTTAGTGGTGCTTTAGGAGACAGTGGTGCCCCTAAGGCTTAGATAGGACATAGCTCAGATATACATATGTTATATATTATTGTATATCATTTTGATTCCATTCTATGAGCCAATATGGTGAGGTGTACATTTTGAAAGATAAATACATTTATATACATTATGATGTTATTTGACTCATAAGTTATATATATGGTCTTTATTTATTACTCATTTCTCATTGCTCATGGTCTATGACTTGACTTGATTTTAATGCTTATGATGCTTTGTTTATATTTCTTATGGAGTATGGTTATGTTATGGGTATGCTTTATGCCATGCTTGCTTATGACATGCAAAATTTTAATGAGTATATGTTTCAATATTTATATTTAGACACGTGATGAAAATGGTTGATTTTTTTATTACTCATGAACACTATGATGTTATTGTGATCGTTATGGTTATGATTATGTTTATGTGTTTAGTTTATGACACATGTGCATATGCTTATTGTTAATTTGTTTTAAGATTAAAAACATGATGTAAGCTAATTAAAAACACTAGATGGGAGAACAAATAATATAATCAAGACACAAATTTTGTAATGAAAATACCAACTGGTCATGAGAGGATAAGGAAAGAGAAAGATGATTCTTCTTTGACAAGGACTAAAACAAAACTGAATTCTCAATGTCTTAATGAATATAAGGCCTTATAATGCTTCACATTAGTGTTCATTAGGTGGGGAAAAAGGTATCTTGGCTACATAATGTCAAGTAAGCTCAAAATCCCTTGCATATAGTGTGTAGAGGGGGATGAATGAAAATGGAACCTTCGTGTAACACTAGTATGCCTCTTTTATAAGTTTCTGAAGAGTTAGTATAAACAAGTCTATGTCATACAAAGTGTAGACCGATCGATGCGGGAAGTCTACTTGTGAAAACTGATTATGGATTCCACCTTATTTTGTTGTGTGAGAGCTAATTGTGGCTTTCAAAATGAGTTTGATTTTGTTGAGATTTTGATAATGGGAAGTTGATTGATGTGGGAAGCTTCCAATAAATTGCTATGATTTTGACAAATGCTTTACTAAGCCACCCTTCAAGGGAGTGGTTTAAGCTTATGTGTTATATTTAATGTTTTTGATAGTTATCCTTCAAGGGAGAAATCCACCTTATGTTGAGCAATTTCAAATATGATTTCAATAGTTATCCTTTAAGGGAAATTTTTTTGAATGTTAGTAATGATCCATGATAGCCATTATTTTGGATTTTACTTTTTTCTTGTTTGATATTTACTTAACATAGACCTGTTTATATAGGCTTAAGGTTTCACCTTTATGAAGGCAAAACTAAAATCATAATGAGGTTGATTAGGTGTAAATGGGTTTAGGTGACAATGTTCATGGGAATCCATCCTGGGAGAAGGATGAAATGTACCATGAGAGTCATGCCATGGGTAGAGTTGTGGTAACCATTGATCAATATTAGGCTATGACTATGATGATCACATGATTTAATTTTAATTAGTTGCCCCTAAACTATGGAGATGAATGTGGTTGAAGGTAAGGGATGAGCTTAAGTTAAAACAAAAGGTGAACTTGATCCTTCTTCACAAAAGAAGAGATGTAGATGCAAAGCATTGAGGGGCTCAAGTTTTGGGTTTCCCTCACAAGAGGACAACTGGTAAAATCCTGATCCATACTTATGGGTTATGATATAGGGTCCAAGCTAATTGAAAGGAAACTTACCCTGCTTATTTTTCACCATATTGGTGACATGTTTATTTTCCTTTAGGACAAAGTTTTTTATGTTAAAAAATTTCACTCTAAGGTATTTTTTATATTCACACTTGACATGCTCTTGATAAAAATGAAGATGGGTAAGGGATACTAATCAATGATCATCAAGTAACTCAAGTGGTACTGATGATAATCATCCTTAAAAATGAGATCTTTTAAAGATATATGAAGATAAGGTATTTTGACTTCAAGAGGCAAGACAACCTTTACTCCAATAACAAGAGAGAAAATGGTATCACCCATAAGGGTTCTAATGCTAGTGAGATATTCCCATAAGGAAAAAGGGATGTGTGAATGCCAATCTTGACTAGATGCATTGATCATTTTAGTTACCATATTGTTAAGATTTTTGTTAGAGGCCTCGGCCTATCCATTCACTTGAGGGCTCTAGGGTGAAGAGAATCTTAAGTTAATGTTGAATGTGTCAAAAACACCCTTAAATTTCTTGTTCTTGAAAAAATTTAACATTGGAGATGATAATCTTGTGAGGAACTCTAAAATAGTAGATGATGTGATGGTTGATAAAGTCTACAATATTATCTACTTTGGTTCAGACCAGAGGAATAAGTTTTACCCATTTGGTAAAATATTTGGTCTTAGTGATGATATAATGGTGTCGCTATGAAGAATGGGGATTAATTTCACCAATAAGGTTAGACCATATTGTGAAAAAGTATAGAAATCAGTGGAAATGTAAAGACTATGGCTAGGTGCATGGTGCAAATTGGCATGTTTTTGGCATTTAACACACATCTTCAGATAATCACAACAATATTTCTTAAGGGTAGGATAGTAATAGCTAAGGTGAAAGATACATTTAGCTATGAAGAGGCCACTAAAGTGTCCCCCATAGATACCATCATGCATTTCCTTGATAGCATGAGAGGTTTCATGACTATGTAAGAAATAGAAGAGGAGGCCATCAAAGCCACATTCATAAATAATTCCTCCCATAATGGTAAAACTTGAGGTACTCTAGATAAATGCTCTTTGAAAATTCTTGGAAAGATAAAAAAGAATCATGGCAAGGTTGAGATAGTTGAAGGTCTGTTGATACCAAATGTCAGATTGGGTCTCTTCCACATTGCAAATAGTGGGAGAATCTAGTTTGACATAGGAAGGCTAGGTAAGTTTGTGGATAAAAATAGATATCTTAGAGTTAGAAAGTGCAAATGGGATTTGAGAGGAAAGGGAAGCCATGGTATCAATGAACTTATTGGTAGATCATGAGGTTGACTAGATGTAGTAGTGTTCAAATGATGCTAAGATTTCATCAACTATTTATTTGTACTATTGCAAAACATCATTATTACACTAGTAAGAGTTGTTGATTTGATTCACCACAAGTTGGGAGTCACTAAAGATGTTGATCATTTTGACTCCTAGGGCTAACACAATTTGAAGGCTTATAACTAGGGCTTCATACACAGCTATATTATTTATATATTCAAAATCAATCTTGAAGGACAAAGTAAGAGGTCATCATCATAGGGAATAAGGATGCTACTAGCTCCCCCACCACATTGACATTTTGATCCATCAAAGAACATGGTGACTTGATAGGTGAAGTCTAATTGAGAGAGGGTCATGATGGACTCATCAAAGAATGCAAGAGGAGGAGGTTGGTTATCTGCTAATGATGCTTTGTCCAATTGGTTGGAAATAACCTTCCCCTTAATTGAATTTTTCTAAAGGAACTCAAGGTCAAACTTTGTTAAAAGCATGAGCCATTTGGCCATACATTGGTTTTGGTGTGTCTTAGAGTACATGTACTTGAGTGGGTTGGTATTGGTTATGACAAAGGTTTTGAGGTTAAGAAAGTAGTGGAAAAGTTTGGTGGCCATGAAGACTAAATCTTAGTAGAGTCTCTCAGTCTAGGTGTACCAAGTCTCATACTCTACAAGTGTGCAGCTAATATAGTATATGGCTTGATCTCTATGTTATTCATCCTAATGAGCAAGATTTGCCCATAGGGAGTGTTCAGTGGTGGAGATATAAAGGTAGAAAGGTTATTCATCCTTGGGATGGGTTAGGATAGGTGGAGACAAAAGGTACTATTTGAGTGAAGCAAAGGGATTTTGATAGTCGTAATTCCACTTAAAAGATACATCCTTCTTTAGAAGGTGCTGGAAGGATTGACATTAGTCTGAAAGTTGGGAGATAAAGCAATGAATGGATTGGAGTTTCCCTTGCAAATTATAGAGTTTATTAAATTTTATTGGAGGAATCATGTTGAGGATTACTTTGATCTTGGTGGGATTGACCTTGATTTCTTAGAGGGAGACAATAAAACTAAGGAGTTTTCTTGATAAGATCCCAAAAATGATCTTTTTGGGATTAAGGTGGATGTGGTAATGGATAAGTCACTAAAATATGATCTTGAGAATTACTAAATGATTCTTTTAGAGTTTGGATTTTTTGAGAAGGTAATCCACATAGTCCTCTATAATCTTATGGATAAGGTCATATAAGATATAGGTCATGGTACATTGGTAGGTTTCACCAACATTATTTAATCTGAAAGGCATGACTTTGTAGTATAATTTTCCCCATGGAGTGGTAAAGGTAGTATTTTACTAATCTTTGTGGATGATTAATATATGATTATAACCCAAAAATCTATCCATGAGAGATAACATCTTGTGGCCAATTGTAAGATCAACCAGATAGTTGATGCTCGATAGAGGAAATTAATCTTTGGGGTAAGTGAGGTTGAGGTCATGAAAGCCCACATAAATGTGTAGTCCCCTTATGGATTTAGTGATAGGCATGACATTCGAGACCCATTGGGGGTATTCAATGGGTTGAATGAAGTTGATAGATAGAAGACATTGAAGCTCTTCTTTGATAAGAAGGGATATACAAGGGTGCATGCATCAAATTTTCTTCTTGATGGTCTTGGCATCATGTTTGGTGACTATGTTATGGGTATCAATAGCAAGGTTAATTATAGGCATGTCACTATAAGACAAAACAAATGCTATGTTGCAGTCTTGGAGGAAGGAGGGGAAATCTTGAAGTTCTTCGACATTCATTGATTGGCCAATTTTGATAATGTGGGGGTTGCCTAAAGTGCCCAAGTTGATAACCATGGTGGATTCATTCAACATGGTTAAGGTCTCAAGAGGAAGTGATTTGTGGATGGAATAATCTAGGCTACCAAAGTAGGTGAGAATGTAGTCATCATCCTAGCACTAAATAGTGTTAATGATAGGAGAGTCATCTCCTATCATCTCAAGATGGATAAAAGGGATGGTTATAGTTTATTCCTCCCTTTGATAATTTATGGGTTTGAGGTTGATCATGTTGACAAAAAATTTTAAGTGGGATTATGTCATCATCCTTACACATAGGTGGAGGATAGGTTGGTGAGGAAGGGGTGTCTTCATCAATAATTGTGGTGGTAGGTGATTTGGTTTGATTTTTGGTGGGTAGAATGAAACCAATGCCATGTTTCTCATGAGGCTTTCTTGTCTTAATATAAATACACTCATATGGTTTGTGATCATATCACCCAAGACCAAATCTTTTCCAAGCACACCTATGAAGGTATGTTTTGGCAAAATTTGGTTTGTCTAGATAGGAAAGGCTAGACGTGAATGGTCGAGTTAAAGAAGAGGCAGTAGAAGTTCCAAGTGGTTTTCCAAGTCCCCCATAGATGAAATGGGTTTGATAGTGTGAATTTCTAAAGGGAAAAATGACTTTGACATTGGGGTCATATATGGGTCAGTGGTCAAGTTTCCCATACTCTTTTGGATAGGGAAAGCATCAAGGGCAAGAAGGTGATATTCCCCCAGTGAAAGACATTGGAATGTGTATTCTAAGTGGTCTAAGGTGGGGATATAATTGGAGGTGATGGATGAGCTATTTGATGCCTCATTGGTAAAAGGAGGTATGACTTCCTATTTTATGGTTAAGGGTTTGTCTTTGATCAAGGAGGGTGTGCTAGATGGAGGTAAGAGGACATCATTAGGGAGGTAAATCCTATTATATGTTGAGAAGGGACTTGGGTCAATTTAGATGGTGATGACCTGGCCTTCATGCTCAAATTTAATGCAATGATGAAGGGTAGAGGAGATGCAACCCATGGTATGAATCCATGGTCATCCTAACAAAACATTGTATTGGAATTCACCTTCTATTGTGTAAAAGAGTTTGGGGAGCATGTAGGGTTCTAAATGAATATGAAGGACAATAGTTCCCAAGGTAGTGGTCATGGTGTTGTTAAAATATTAGAGGATGACTAAGGTTTTAGTCATGACATTGTTCGAAAGGTTGAGTTGGTTCTAAGTGTGGGAGGAGATGATATTAATACTATCTCTCCCGTCAATCATGGCCTATTTTATGTAGGTTTGGTTAATGTAAAAATTAATAAAGAGAGGGGGATCTAGGTCATTAGGATGGATAGAAGCTATTTCTAAATCCTTGAAGGTGACAAGGTTGGAAATTTGGAGAGCACCAAAAAAGGCTACCAGAGGTTGAGGGTCTTCAAGTTGGACCTCTACCGATTGCAATGCCTTAATCATTACTTAGAAATGATAAGGTGAATTAGTAATTAACTCATATAAGATCATATTTTTCAAGGTCTAGGGGAGTTGTTTGAGTACCACTCTCCTGATGGATTTAGAGGGGTTGGATTGGGAGGTAACCAAGATAGATATCTTAGGTTTGGTTGAAGGTGAAGATGTTTGGGTAGGGTTTGGTTGGGGGTAAAATATGGGTATGTCCATGGGATGGACAATTTATCCTTCCCATTATCTTTTTCTTATGTTCTCATGACCATGTGGATGGTATGGATAAAGGGAAGAGTTAGGCTAGGAGATTTGTTTGGTTCCTCATCACTCTAAGGTGAGAGTAGGGGAGTAGGTAGGTTCTGGCTAGTGGTTGTGTGTTGTTGGATTGGTAATGAGCCCATGGGAGGTTCTTCTGGTAATAGATT
Source organism: Torreya grandis (assembly GCA_037957365.1). Classification (NCBI taxonomy): domain Eukaryota; kingdom Viridiplantae; phylum Streptophyta; class Pinopsida; order Cupressales; family Taxaceae; genus Torreya; species Torreya grandis. The sequence goes on along the minus strand of JARHVA010000832.1, from coordinate 2,851,510 downwards.
ATCCTCATCATAGAGCCGATGGATAATGGTTTGGAGAGATTTGCATTTCTTTATGTCATGGCTTGGTATCCTATGATAGGAACATACTTGGTGGTCATTATACCATATGGGTTTTGAATTGAGAGGGTCAAACAACTGGATAGGGGGTAAGGTCAAGTAAGAATCTTGTAATAACCTTTGGAAAATGGTAGAGTAGGATTCAACTAAAGGTAGAGAGGGTTTAGAGGTCTTGGTCTTGGTTGGTAAGGTGGAAGTCCTTTTGGGAGTGGGTTTGGTGATGGAAAGTTTGGGTAAGGTAGTGTTCTTAGATGATGGTTTGGGTTTTGTTTAGTTAGAGGCTGATAGAATAGAGGTAAGAGGTCCTAGGATAACTAGTTTGGTGTTTGATAACATGGTAAAGATAGGTGTGTCAGAAAGCAAGCATACTAGTGTAACCAATAGTGGTGGTTGGGTATTGATTAAGACAACTAGATTCCTAATCAGAGTGGAGGGATGAGGCCCCAAGATAGAGGTAAAGGTTGAAGGAGGTAGGAGTCTAACCTCTGACCTTTTTTTGGGTTTACTTCCTTGGTCATTTTGGTTTTGTGATTAGTTGTTAGGCTTGGTGAGGTAAGATCCACTTTCATATATGGGTAATTAAGACTCTATGCAGGGAAGGTACCAAGGTTCTTGGTTGGTTTGGTCAATTTGGTTGGAGAGGATGACTTGGTGGTTTGGTGGTTGGTCACTTTGGATGGTTGAGGAATAGTTGGGTTGGCAAAGGCTTTCATTAGTTTGGTTGGTAAGATAGGACTGTGGATAATAGAAGGGGTGGGTTGGTCTACCAATGGTGTGGTTGGAGGTTTTTGTTTGGAAATGTAAGGGAGCCCCAATTATAACCAAAATGTGGCTCGATCCATGTTAGGGTTGGAGATAAATTCCAATTTTTGCACTAATTGAGAGAATGGTTTGTAGACTAGTCTTGTTCCAAGGATAGTGGATTTGAAAGATAAGCCCATAGATTAAGATAGAGGGATGGTAACCTCATCCTTTTACTCAATCAAATGATGAAATATTTGAATGGGTGACTCCTCTTTAGGAGGTGTAGACATGGGAACTTCCTCTTTGGGAATGATCTCTAAAGGGGTAATCAATTGCTTAGTAATTATGGGAGAAGGTAAAATGGGTACTCGTTACAGTATGTCAGTTGAAGGGGGGTTAATGGCTCTACTAACTCAATAAGTGGGGGAGGAAAATGGGTGATTCCTTGGTTTGGGTATCTAAAAGAAGAAGAGGTAACTCCACTATATTATTAGGTGTAGAATATATAGATTGGGTAGTAGGTTCTTTAGCAATGAATACGTTAAGAACCATATTGACAATATGGGCATCATGAGAACACTCAACCCTCTTTCTCTCATTTTTGATAGGCGCCTAGTTTGGGAAAGGTTGTTTAAAGATGTCAAGGGCCTGGTTTTTGAGGTATATTGTAGTTATCCAACACAAGCTCCCCCTTATCAATGAGAGATTAGAACATGTTCTTAAAGGTATTACACCTACTAAATTCATGCCCAACTACTAGGTGTAAGGCACACAAATCAATCTCATTATACTAACTAGGTGTAGGATAAGAAGAATGAAATTGTTGAGGTGGTTTGATAGGAGGAAGATGTATGATGTTAGATTTCAATAACTTCTCTAGGATTGAATCATAAGATTCACTAAGTGGAGTAAATTGTTTCTAGGGGTTTCGATTTTGGTTTCTCCTATTTTTATTTAAGGATCTAGAGGAATTTGGTTGGTTGATACATGATGGAGAAGAAGATTTAAGGACAACTACATTCTCACTTCCATTTATTTTGGTCCCGATGTTGGTCTAGTTGTTTAGTTTAGAGGAGGAAGCCTCATTAGTCTTGTAAGTAGATTTCTTATTTTTTATTTTTAGGTTTCCTTCATTGATGGATTTCTTTTATAGCTTATGTGCCATGGTAAAATACTTTTCAAAGGTTCTAAAGCTTTGTACATGAACATAGAAGAGATGTGCTTGGCACATGCCTGAGAAAAAAGTTCTATCAATTAAGGTTGAGGTAAGGAGAAGGAAAGTTGATTGATTAGGCTCCTCCAATGAGCTACAAAATTAGAAATGGATTCATCATCAAATCATTAGATAGAGTAAAGGTCAATGTTAGAAACCTTATTGGACATACTTATCAAAAAGTGATCCAAGAAAGTTTGGGAAAGCTGTGTGAAGGATAACAAAGAGTGTTTGGTTGTGGCACTATACCAGTCTAAGGTTGGACTAGATAGGGACATAAGGAAGGTATGAAGAAGGAAGGAATAATCATAGGCAATCAAGTAACATGCATGTCTAAATTCCCTAAGGTGTTGTTTGGGATCCTCCTTACTTTGAAACTTAGATAACTTGGGAAGTTCCCACTAAGGAGGATATGGTCTAATAGGAACAGATGGGTGGATGGACTCACTACAAATTTGATCATATGATAAGACATTGTGAGCCCTATAAATGGATGACTCTAAGATAGTCATATTATCCATGAGCATATTCATTAAGTTTGATTGGGGATGCACACTTAGAAGGTTGTAAGGTGCATACTATTATGGTGGTTCGGTGATATATTGATAGTGGGTAGGAGGTTGGGAAGATACCACATATTGGTATGTGGATACCGATGGTGGGGTGGAACATATGTAAGGTAAGTGGATATGGGTGGTTGGGTAGTAGGTAAAAATACATGCCCTTGTGGGTTAGGGATGAAACATAGGTTTGGTGCAATGGGCACCTATTGGATAAGAGTGGTGATTAGGTTGGTGGTCAAAGGAAGGGTGGTGACCCTTGTGGTTATTGGTGGTAAGGTATAAGGTATAGGTAACACAATATTTTGAAGTGGGGTAGTGGTTAGTGGATTAGAGTTAGCTGATGGAAGGTTGGCAATGCTAGTGGTAGGCACTCCTAGGTGAGGGGAGTGTAGGTGGCTAGGGGCTAGATTGATCTCAAGGTAGAGGAGTTGTTAGTGAGGGTGGAAGGTATAAGGGGGTTTGTAGGTTGGTAAAATTGGTTTTCCATGGTAGTATAAAAGGGATTGCTAGTATATGAAGAGGCTTGGGTAATCAATGATTAGGTGGTAACTATGGCAATATAAGTGTTTTCCATGTGGGAAGGCATGACATAAAGTGGGTCCAAGGTAGAACCGAAGTAGGGGGATGTTGAGGCATGGTCTTAAGATAATGCTGCTAGACTACAGGGTTGTTATCCAAGAAGGTGGAAAAGTTTGCATCTCCTTGGGGAAATTGTGGAAGGGAAGACTTCCCAAAAGGTGAGGATATTTTGTTGGTTCATATATGTAAACCATGGATGAGGAGGGAGAAGAGGCTGATTGGTTTGGTGATGGATTTTTTTATGCTAGGCTTTTTTGTTGCTGATGAGTTAGAGCCATCCAAGGTAGGGGAGAGAGAATGCACAAACAATCTCACTACTCAAACAAAGAGAACACAAGAAATGATCAAAGAAAATAAATAGCACTCTAGTAATCATGTTAAGTCCTAAAGGATTTTTAGTCTCTCTTTTGCCTTATGCCTTAAGTTTTCAAGAATTTGTGTGACAGAAGTTTGGCTTGTAGAATAGCTACTAGAGAGTAAATATATGGATAGTTTTAGGGTGTTTAGGAACTCAAAAGGAATATGTATTTGGAATCAATATGTAGCTTGGTATTGGGGCCTACCCCCTCACTTCACACACTGAAGCGATAAGGGTGTTGGCTGGTTAGCCAATATATATTGATTTCGAAAGTTTATACTCAACCAGAGAGCTGAGTTGGTTCTCCCCTTGGTAATGACCTTCAATTAGGATTGTCAAGAAAGGGTAAGGTGACCTTTAGTTGTTAAAATCTTAGTCAGGCCTTGTCTCAAGTTTGTTTAATTATTAATTGATGAAGGTGGTTTGGTTTAGTGTGTACAAAAAAAAGTGATGCTATGGTAGGATTACTTTGCTTTAAGTTAAACTATGTGAGCTA